>JAJEJO010000120.1:614137-749238 GCA_020662805.1 Glaucomys volans
TTCCAGTCTCTGCCCTGCTAATCCATCCTATTCAACTTTCATAAATATTTCATGTTTTCAGAATATTTCCTCGTTCAAAACGTTCAGCTTCTTGTTAATTAAGTCCTTTGTGGGTCATTCAAGGAGGCATGCATTTGACTTCAAGGTAGAGGGGAGGGCAGTGCGTGTGTGTGTGTGTGTGTGTGTGTGTATACTCTGTGTGCAGCGGATGGTTAGGAAGAGGATGAGACCCGACTCTGTGACGAGGAGGTGGGGAGGACAGAAGTCACACTCTACCCCTCTCACATACTTCACCTTTGGGATTCACTGGGGTCCCCGAAGTGTTCTGGACCTTGAGAATGATGACTTGGTGGACTGAGAAGCATTTCTGTGTCTTTCTGGGGCAAGTTCATACTGGCGTGCCCTCCTGTGGGGGGGATGCTCCTCAGTACTTAACCCTGGTGGAAGGATTTACAGGGCTAGCTAGGGACCACTCCCCTGGGCTCTGAGGACAACCTGTGTACTGTCACTGAGTTGAGAGAGGGAAGCAGAAGAGGGGGCAGTCAGAGTCAACCCCCAGAATAGGCTACTGAGCCTTTGCCTAGGGAGCTCTCAGCAAATGGGCTCTCGATCTGCACAAAGGGAGGGAGCGGAGATTAGCTCTAATCATTACCGTTATTTGTTTTTTGACAACAGAACTCTATCAGAGGAGCTGACATCATGAGAGACACTGTGGAAGATGGCCAACCCTGTAACCATCAGACTCTGCTGCTAGCCAGGAGTCCTAGGGCATAGACCAAGCTTCTTTTGCAAATGACCACCTGTTTCACCTACTGTCCTTGGAAGCAAACAGCAGACCCAGGCACCAGAGAAAGATTCTGTGGACTCTGAACCTATTTCTGATTTAAAATGGCCAACAGGAAGGTGGAGGCAGGACAGTGTCTTGACACCTCAATGACTATTGTAGACAGACAGCAGGAATGAGGGAATGACTCCCCATGCTAGGAGCAACCCTATATGATTGCAGTGTGTTTCAGGAAGCCACGCCTTTCCCCCGTAACCATATTTACAGCCACAAGTGTAGCAGTGTTGACTTTGTCAATAAGTAAGGCTGATTATTTCAATATATTTGAAATTCAAGAATTACCCAGTCAATATTGCTGAGACCGGAATCTCCAGGAGATGGCAGCAGCAAGACATTCTCATCTGTAGAAACAGGTTCTGAAGCATTTTGTGGGGACTCCTTCCTCTTATGGGAACCTGTATTACTTTGTGATACCAGTAAAATATTCCACTTACGTAGAACAGTAATAGCAGGATGAGTTTTTTGTTCAATAGTATGGAATCATACAAAGGAAAATGGAAAAAAATACTTTTCCTAGGTCTCTAAATCAAGGGCTGTGTTTTTATGTCCCAATTCCCAGAAAATAAATATTGCCTATGCTACTGAGGTTCTCAGCTTCAGTGAGGAATAAGATCTATGACTTGAAAATTTGCCTTTGCTACAAGATCTGGAAAACAGAAATTTGGGGTCTGTCCTATGTCATGTAGACTTGGCAAGAGGGAGAGACTCCCAATATTTTGGAAGTTCAGAAAGGACACCAGTTTTTTCCTTAGACAAAGGAGGAATAAACTTAGTTGTTTTAGTGACAGGGAAAGAGTTAATTTTATTCCTAGAAAGACAACATTCAGTAGGATTACATATGCTTTTTGTTGAAATAAATAGACTGCTATACAAACCTAATCATTACACAAAAATACAAAGTTTCTTAAATAAATTTTATCCAAGTGTGTATGTACAAGTGTGTGTCTATGTTTAGTTATGTAGTTAGACATCTGTATGTGTATGTGTATGTGTAGTTAGACCTCCGTATTTGTGGGTTGTGCATCTATGGAGTCAATGAATCATGAATTAAAAATATTTGGAACGAAAATTCCAGAAAGTTCCCAGAAGCAATATTTGAACTTGTGGCACCTGAGTACTACTATGCTGAATCCACAAAAATGATGTGATGTGTGGGTATTGTACTAGGCACTTCAAGTCATTCAGAGATGATTTAAAACATACAGAGGATGTGCATAGGTTCTATGCAAATACTACACCATTTAATTTAAGAGACTTGACAACTGCAGGAGGTCCTAGAACCAATCACCTACAGATACTGAAGGGTGACTGTATGTGTAAAGATATCTGCTATAGACTTCTGATTCATAAATATGAATCACAGATCCCTCATCAGAGAGAAGTTCTTTGAGCTTAATTTCATTTTCTATCATGACTGTAGATGACTGCCGCATTAGGACTCCACACTTTGGCCCGGTGACAGTTTTAAAAGCAAGTCAGTCTTTGTCAGCGCTTCCTAGTTGGCAAAGGTGAAGGAGACTCTGAAGCCCACAGCACACCTTTTCTCAGAAGAGCAGCATGAGTGAGGAAATCGCACTGGGAACAAGTGTAAATTCATCTAGATGTGCCTGGCATTCCATAGAGGCCGTGGTGGGAAGGATCCACTGTTCTCTGAGAGAGGAATGTGCTCTTGGCCTCAGTAACCCTCGGAATGTTCTGTGCTGGTGCATATCATACATCTAAGGAAACTCATGTTCACTGTGACTTTGGCTCATCGCTGAGAACCCAGGAGTCCCACCAGAGAACTTTTCTAGGAGGACCTCATCTGCAGTGGCAAATAGGACAGAAGGGAGAGAAAGGATCTTGAAGCTCAGACCAAAATTGGTCCACCTACACCTCAGTTTTCAACCCCATAAAATAGGTTTGGAAGACATGATTTCTAAGGGCTCCTTATGTTTTAATATTGCAGTATTTCTTTTCCCAGAGGCCTAAGGAGAGGATGAAGAATTTTTCATCACCTCCTTCATTACTTTGGCCCAACTCTGCCAGAAGGAAGAGAAAACATTCCTTTTGTTGAGTACATTGGGATAGGCTAGCTAAAGAGACTCACATGGAGTGGGAAGAAGACTTCCACAGACTTCCTGAAGCCTCGCTTCTCATTTTGAACACACAGCCTTCAGTCTAGCTTCGTAAGCCCCAGCTCCCTACCAAGGTCAATATTGTATTTTCTGCAAATAAATTCAGAAAAGCAGTTCTCTGAATCTGTGTGCGCTGCTGCTGGCAGGAAGCAAATGTCAGCTCATTCCTGTGTAATCAATATGTGACATCTTAGTTTCAAGGCTCAGCCAAAGTAGTTACTAATAGAGTCTAGATGACAGATAGGAACTTTCTTCCCTCTTATCCTTCAGTGGGAAAATCAGAGGGACAGGACTGGGATAGTGGGCCTTGAGGTTTATGGTCATTTTGGAAAGCAAAGCTCAGAACACTTTTAAGAAAAAACAAAGTTGGAACGTTGGATAGTCATAAGAATGATGCTTTACTTGTCTGTTTAGTAAACACACATTTATTGACTTGAATTGGAAGGTAAAAGTGACTTTTTAAAAATTATTTTATCAGTGGCTCAGTGTTAGAGCGCCTGCCTAGCATGTGTGAGGCACTGGGTTCGATTCTCAGCACTGTATATAAATAAATGAATAAAATAAAGGTCTACCAACATCTAAAAAAAATTTATTTTATCAGTTTTCATTAAACCAAATAAAAAAAACTTTAGAAAACATTCATTATTTCATTAAACCAAGGATTGTGTATAAAAACACTGCACAGACACAATCACTCGACAAGTGTTAATATCATTTTTTATAGCATGCACTTGAAGGGTGATTATTTGTAATCATCTCAGGAATATCTAGGTAATTTCTATGAAGGCAGCTCATATAAAGAGACAAAGATAAGCAGGTTGTCTTAAATAAAGGTTGGCTAGTTTCACTCAGAGTTTTCTTGGACTAGGATCTGATGAGAACTAATAGCTTTGAAGATGAATAATCCTGTCAGTAAGAAAATGAATTTGGTGCACATAGCCCATTTTATTTTTTCTGGTCTGTTTTCCTTTAATTTCAAGGACAAAAGCTCAAAGACTTAATATCTTCAGGAGGTAGTCCGAAAGCTGTTCTTGTGAACCCTGGAAGTCATGGGAAACATTAGACAGGTACTAAGTAAGTGGTCATTAGATTTTCTTATGTCACAGGCTCTCTGGAAAAAGTAGAACGTGTTTTCTTCTTGCAAAGGGTGAGCCTGCCTATCTCAGTAGTTAGGAAAACTTGCTAGTGGATACTATATTTTCACAAGAAGTTCTGCACAAACAGAGCTTTATCTCCTTGCTTGATAGCTGAGACTTCTCTTGATATTTTCCAAACACAGCCTCAGTCTTTGGGATGTGGCTAAATAGATAATAGAGTGTTCATTCTCAGGGTCTCCGAATGTGAGCTAGAGAGGAACACTGAGCCCAAGGATCCAGGACTGGGGTACTCACTGATTATGACAGATACAAATCCAATAAACATTTGACAAAGACACAGCATTTTTTAAAGAGAGAAACAAGTGCCTTTTTTGCTTGTGAGATTGCTTGATGGAGTGAATGTCAGTGTAATGCAAGTTATAGCCTACTCTATCCCCTGTCACTGTAGTTACAGATACAGTGAGTCGTCTTAACTCTTTGGAATATCAACATTAAATGGCTTTATTTTTCCATTAACAACCATTAGCTGCACTCTGTTGAACACCACCTCTCCTTTCTCTTCAAGAGGAACCTTGCGTAATGACATGTTAGTCCAATTACAAACCTATAGTGCTTTCAGTTATAACAACACTGTCGTTCTAAAAACTAGTCCTATTCAGTTTTTAAAACCCCATGTTAATTTTTTTTATCAAGGCAAACTTTATATGCAGTGAAATTAATCTTAATATCTTAAGGTATTCAATATGCTTCAATAAATGCAGTGAAATTAATCTTAATATCTTAAGGTATTCAATATGCTTCAATAAATTCAATATGCTTCAAGATGCCAATACAAAAATTAATTGAATTTCTATGTGTCAGCAACTAAAAACTAGCTATACTCTCTAGCTTCCATATGTGAGAGAAAACATATGAACCTTAATTTTCTGAGTCTGACTTATTTTACTTAACATAGTGGTCTCAAGTTCCATCCATTTTCCTGCAAATGACGTAATTTCATTCTTCTTTATGGATGAATAAAACTCCTTTGTGTATGTATACCACATTTTTTATTAATTCATTTGTTGTTGGACACCTAGGCTGGTTCCATAGTTTGGTTATTGTGAAATGTACTGCTATAAATGTGAATATAAACTGCTATGGGATGATGACTTCTTTAGAATAAATACTGAGGAGGGGTATAGCTGGGTCATTTGGTGGTTCCATTTCTTGTCTTTGAGGAACCTCCCTACTGATTTGCATAGTGGTTGTACTCATTTTCAATCTCATCAACAGTATAAAAGTTATAAAAAGTTCCTTTTTCTCCACATCCTTTCCACCATTTATTATTATTTGTCTTCTTGATAGCCACTTTTGTAACTGAAGTGCAAATCACTGTAGTTTTTATTTGTATTTCCTTAATTTCTAAAGATGTTGAATGTTTTTCTCATATATTTGTTGGCCATTTGTATTTATTCTTTTGAGAAGTCTATTTAGTTCTTTTGCCCATCAATTATTGTGTTTGTATTGTTAGTGTTATTTTTTTGTGTTCATTACATACTCTGGATATTAATCCTCTGTCAGAAGAGTAGCGCATGCAGATTTTCTCCCATTCTCTAGTTCTCTCTTCACTTTTGTTTCCTTTGCTGTGCATAAGCTTTTTAATTTGATGTCATCCCATTTATTAATTCTTGTATTATTTCCTGGGCTTTAGGAGTCCTATTAAGAAAGTCATCTTTGCATATATGTTGGAGTGTTCTTCTAGGAGTTGCAGAGTTTCTGGTAATTCCTAGATCTTTGATTCATTTTGAGTTGATTTTTGTGCAGGGTGAAAGATAAGGGTCTAGTTTCACTCTCCTGCATATGGATAACCAGTTTTCCCAGCACTCATTGTTTAATTTAAAAGGCCATCTTTTCTACAATGTGTGTTTTTGGCACCTTTGTCTGTCAGAATGAGATGACTGCATCTGTGTGGGTTTGTCTCTGTGCCTTCTGTTCTGTACTCTTGTTCTGTATCTGTTATCACACCTGAACCACGCAGTTTTTGTTACTATAACCTCTGTAGTATAATTTGAAGTTGGGTGTTGTGATGCCTCCAACATTGCTTTTTTGGCTTAGGATCATTTTGGTTATTTTGGGTCTTTTATGATTCCAAATGAATTTTAGGACTGTTTTTTTCTAATTCTGTGAAGAATGTCATTGGCATTTAAATGGGGTTTGTATTGAATCTATATATTGCTTTTAGTAGTATAGCCATTTTAGCAAATTTAATTCTGCCTATCCATGAACATGGAAGGTCTTTCCATCTTCTTCGGGCTTCTTCAGTTTCTTTCTTCGGTGTTCTAAAGTTTTCATTGTAAAGGTCTTTTACCTTTTTGGTGAAATTTATTCATGGGTTTTGTTTGTTTGTTTTTATGCTATTGCAAAGGTGATTGTTTTCCTAATTTATTTCTCAGCTGGTTCATTCTTGGCATATAGGAAAGTTATTGATTTTTGTATGTTGATTTTATAACCTGCCATGTTGCTGAATTATAAAATCTATAAACCTTCTGGCACAGATTTTTGAATCTTCTAAGTATACGATTCTCTCTCTCTCTCTCTCTCTCTCTCTCTCTCTCTCTCCAAATATATGCATATATATGTATATATATTTACATAAATATATATATATGTGTGCATATATATAAATAAATAAATACAATGTTTGACTTCTTCTTTGACTTCTTCCTTTACTTTTATTTCCTTCTCTTGCCTAATTTCTCTGGCCAGAATTTCTAGCACTATAATGAATAGGAGTGTTGAGAGCAGACATCCTCTCTTGTTCCAGATTTTAAATGAAATTGCTTTCAGTTTTTCCCCATTCAGTATGATGGTTGGTTTTGGGTTTGTTATGCACAGCCTCTGTGGTGTTGGGGTAAGTTTCTTCTATCCATAGTTTCCTCAGTGT
Organism: Glaucomys volans; assembly: GCA_020662805.1. Taxonomy (NCBI): domain Eukaryota; kingdom Metazoa; phylum Chordata; class Mammalia; order Rodentia; family Sciuridae; genus Glaucomys; species Glaucomys volans. The sequence goes on from JAJEJO010000120.1 coordinate 621,122, forward strand.
TTTTTTCATCCTAACTGGATGCTGAATTTTGCCAAAGTTTTTCTCTGAATCTATTGAGATGACTATATTATGTCTGTCCTTAATTCTATTTTTGTGGCAAATTACATTATTGATTTGTGCGTTAAACTATCCTTGCATTTGTGAGATAAAATTAACTTGTCCATGATGTACAATCTTCTTAATATGCTATTGAATACCATTTACTAATATTTTATTAATAACTTTGCATCTAAGTTTATCAGGGATCTTGGTTTGTTGTTCTTTTTCCTTTTTTTGGTGGGGTGGAGGAATACCAGGGATTGAACTCAGGGGCACTCAACCACTGAGCTACATCCAGAGTCCTATTTTGTATTTTATTTAGAGACAGGATCTCACTGGGTTGCTTAGCGCCTCACTTTTGCTGAGGCTGACTTTGAACTCTTGATCCTCCTGCCTCAGCCCCCCCAAGCCACTGGGATTACAGGTGTGCATCACTGTGCTGGGTTGTTCTCTTTCTTTGATGTATCCTTAGTAGTTTTGGAGTCAGGGTGAAGTACTGGCAGCACAGAATGAATTTTTAAGTGTTCAACCTTTTTATCTCATGGAATAGTTTGAAAAGCATTTGCATTTGTTCTTCCTTTAAGGTCTTAAAGAATTCCCCTGAGAATTCTTCTGGGCCTGGGCTTTTCTTTGTTAGAAGGCTTTTTATACTGCTTCTATCTCGTTGCTAGTTATTGGTCTGTTTGGGTTTTCTATACATGTTTTGTTTAATTGTGGCAGGTCTTATGTGTTCAGAATTACATCCATTTCTTCTAAGTTTTCCAATTTATTAGACTATACATTTTCAAAATAGCCCCTAATGATCTTCTGGATTTCTGTGCCAATTTCTCCTTTTGTATTTCTAATTTCTCTTTTTTCTATTAGTTTGTTTTGGCTAAGGGTTAATCTATCTTATTTATCTTTTCAAAGAACCAACTCTTTTTTTCATTGATTCTTTGTATTTTTTATGACTTAATTTTAGACATTTATTTCCTTACAAATCTGGAGGCTGGAAGTCTGGGACTGGAGTACCAATATGGTTAATTTCTGGTAAGGCTTCTTTTCCTGGATTATAGGCAGCTGTCAGCTTCTTGTATGGTCACATGACCTTTATAGTCAAAAAGAAAGCAGTCTCTCTATATCTCTCCCTATAAGTGTTTAAATCTCATCAGATCATGATTCTAACTTGATGACTTTACCTTATTCACCTCCTGAAAGGCACCATTGCCAATATAGTCACATTGGGGGTTAGGCTTCAACACATAAATTTCAAGGAGACCTAATTCAGTCCATAGCATTCCATTCCTGCCCCACCCAAACTCATGTTCTCTTGTATGCCAAGTAATTCTTTCCATCCCAATAGTTCCAAGAGGTTTAAAACATACTAGTATCTACTGTCTCATTTAAATATCATCTAAATCCTAAGAGCATGACAAAGATGCCAACTATGACTACTACTATTCAGTATGGTTCTATTTTAACTATTTAATTTCATGTTTTAAATGTGAATAAAGTGATCTATATCTTATTTTGTATTTGAAGTAAACATTTTTATCTGCCCCCCCCACCATTATCAAAGAAAACATTTGGCCTTTTCTTTTTTGGGATTGGCTTATTTCACTTAGCATGATATTCTCCAACTCTATCCATTTACCAGCAAATGTCATAATTTTATTATTCTTTGTGGGTGAATAATATTCCATTGTGCATATATACCACAGTTTCTTTATTCATTCATCAATTTGAAGGGCATTTAGGTTGGTTCCTCAATTTAGCTATTATGAATTGAGCAGCTATAAACATTGATGTGGCTGCTTTACTGAAGTATGCTGATTTTAAGTTCTTTGGGTATAAACCGAGGAGTGGGATAGCTGGGTCAAATGGTGGGTCCATTCCACTTTATCTGAGGAATCTCCATGCTGCTTTCCAGAGTGGCTGCACCAATTTGCAACAACTAGCAATGTATGAGTGTACCTTTCTCCCCACAACCACACCAACACTTATTATTGCTTGTGTTCTTGATAATAGCCATTCTAATTGGAGTTAGATGAAATCTTAGGTTGGTTTTGATTTGCATTTCTCTAATTTCTAGAGATGATGAGCACTTTTTCATATATTTGTTGATCACTTGTATATCTTTTTCTGTGAAGTGTCTGCCCATTTCCTTAGCCCATTTATTGATTGGGTTCTTTGTATTTTTGATATAAAGTTTTTTAAGTTCTTTATGAATTTTGGAGATTGGTGTTCTATCTGAAGTGTGATTCTTTGTAATTTTAATTTTTCTCTATTTTATTGATTTTGGCTCTGATTTTAATTATTTCCTTCCTCTGCAGGTTTTGAAATTGGTTTGTTCTTTTTTTCTAGGACCTTGAGATGCATCATTAGGATGTTTATTCGGATCTTTCTGATTTTTTAATGTAGGCACTCATAAACTTTCCTCTTAGAACAGCCTTCATAGTGTTCCAAAGTATATTAATTACTATTAAACCTTGGTGAAAGAATTTGAAGATGATGTAAACAGAAGGAACTTCATCAAGTTTTTGCTTCATCAAAAGCAAAAACTTTTGTGCTTCAAATAACACCATCAAAAACATTTTTAAAAAAACCCACAGATGAGAGATAATACTTGTGAATAAAATCTGATATGAGACTTATTTCCGGAATATATAAAGAACTCTTATGACTCAACAATAAGAAATTGATAGACATTTCTCAAAATATCAAAAGATATGCTACTAGCCAATAAGCACATAAAAGATGTTCAATATCATTAAATCATTTAGGAAACACAAATAAGAGTCTTATTGAAGCTGCACTTCTTACACATTAGGTTAAAATGAAAAAGATAGACAATGACAAGCATTGACGACATAGAGAAATTCAAATTCTCATATGTTGCTAATGGGAATTTCATATTTGAAATTCAGCCATTTTGGAAAACTCTTTGGTTGTTCCTTAAAAAGCTAAACATATAGTCATGATGTGACCCAGCAATTATACCCCTAGAGAGTTCAGAAGAACATATGTCCATGAAATAACCTATAAATGTTCATGGCAGCATGAATCACAATAGCCAAAAAACAAAACAAAACAATTCAAAATGTTCATCAACTGATGAATGGTTAAAAAATGTGGTGTAAGCTGGGCGCAGTCGCGCATGCCTGTAATCCCTGCACTTGGGAGGCTGAGGCAGGAGGATTGTGGGTTCAAAGCCAGTCTCAGCAACTTAGCGAGGCTCTAAGCAACTCAGTGAGACCCTGTCTCTAAATAAAATACAAAATAGTGCTGGGGATGTGGCTCAGTGGTGGAGTGCCCCTGAGTTCAATCCCCAGTACCAAAAAAACAAAACAAAACAAAACAAAACTGTGGCGTATTCATACAATGGAATATTATTTGGCATTATAGAGGACTGAAGCACTGACTCGTGCTATTGCACAGATGAATCTTGAAAACACTATGCTAAGTGAAAGAAACCAGTCATATGAGACTACATAACGTATCATTCCTATTACGTGAAATGTCCTGAACAGGCAGCTCCAAAGAGACAGAAGGTTGGTTAGTGGTTGACAGGGACTGAGAGGAGGGAGGAATAAGGAGTATTGAGGAATAATGAGTGTGGGGTTTCTTTCTGAAATGATAGAATGTTCTAGAATTAGGTAGTGGTGATGCTTGTACTACTATTGGAGAAGCTAAAATTGATTTTATACAGAATGAAGTTTATGGCGTATGAATAAATTCTTAAAACTGTTTTATAATAATATGTACATTATGTAATCAACTGAATTGTTCATCTTTAAGCTTCAATCTCATGTTCAATTCATATTCCTACTCCAACTCCCCACTGGACTTATGTTCTGTCCCTCCACTGTGTCCCAGATCTTTTGCTCTGAAGGCAGGAAGAAGGGCAAGAGGAAAGATGGTTGCCTTATCACCTGACCATTATAGATCGCAATGATCTCCTTGATTGGTTATATTTTTGTTCTAGTTCATTGTCTGCATAGGCTTGATATAGATATAAAGTCACAAAAATCTTCATCAAGCAGGTGTTCCTTTCTCTAATGTTTTCTAAACACGGGGCTGTTGCAAACCTTGGTAACATCTTTGACCTGTTAGTCACCTGGTAGCATCAGTCACTCCTCCTCTGCTTGCATGTAACTCTGGGATTCACATAAGTCCAAGTTCTTAGCCAGAACCCCCCATATTTTCTATCTTCCATGGCCCCCAGACAGTAATGTATTGTGGGAGGAAAAGAAGATTCTAAATCACAATCCCTGCCATCCAGGTGCCTAAAATCTTGTTGGGGAAATCCTATGGATATCACTGGTTGCCAATCCAGCATCATTTTTCCAGCCCCACTCTTCCTTTCTCTCCAGTGACCCCAGATTTTGTTCTAGTATCCCTCCATCATTGTCCTAAGGCTTATCCTTGTTAGACTAACCAAATCTTCATAATCTCACTGCAGGGATATGTTCAGATGGAACTGTGACAAAATTTGAACCAAGAAAATACAACAAGTGGTTTTCTGGAAGTTCTGGAGACATTCTTCCTCCCTCTTCTGGGAGATCTAACAGTAGTTTTCCCTGCAAAAATGAGAAAGGACATAGCACAACCTGCCATTGCTTCACCCCGCAGTGTGAGATCCAAATAGAACTGAATTCTACACTGTGGGTAGCAGAGTGTCAATGTGGGTTCTTGGGGTAGAGACAGAGCAGCTGAGTCAACCAATCAAGAGGTGGGATTCTTTGTTCCCCTTTAGGAAGGCCATAGATTTATTGGCTGTGAAAGCCAGCTTGAATTGGGTTTTCTTATATTTCCAATCAAAAGTAATCTGAGTTAGAAGCTAAACACAGAAGTCAAGGAAAATCACCCATTGCGGGATAAGGAAAATCCAAACTCATGCACATTCTTTGTTCCATCTTGCATGCTGAGCTGATTAACAGTGTGTTCTCACACACAGAGACAATTAATTAGGAATGCCCTCCACAGAGTGCGACCTCCATCTGCCTGAGAAGGTATCTTGTTTGTAGCTCAGTATCACTCTGACACCAGGGATAGAAATTTGTTTAGTAACTATCAGGGGACTATGTTGCTTCAGCAACTCTGCCTCCTCTTCCTCTTTCTTTAAGTTATAAAAATTGACATATATAACTGTTAGATAAAAATTACAGGAGGCCATCGTTTTGGACTAAGCTCCTGTACTGAGCCTCAACAGACCAGGCTAAAAATAAAAACGATGTAATGCTAAAGTTCCACATCATCAAATTGAAACCAAGCTGTTTATTGGACCTTTGAGAAATCAGGAATAGGGAGGTAACAGCCAAAATTCTCAAACAAAATTCTCAGATTTTGCAAGTTTCAGTGGATGTGTTAACGAAGTTCCCTCCTTAATGCCCCCCACAAAAAAGTAATCTAAAGAAACCTGATGTTAACCAATCAGTTTTTTTCCTGTTGTTGTCTCCTTGCCCCTGCCTTACACGGAGAACAACTTTGGAATGACCAATCAATCCACTTTTTGTTCTTTAGTTTCTGCTTTCTGCAGTCTTTTTCTATCTAAAAAACCAATCTCCCCTGCTTCGTTCGGTAGGACACATTCTATTTGATGAAATGAAGTGCTGCCTGATTCTAGAATTAAAAATAAAGTCAGTCAATTAAGATTGTTTGATTCAATCATTGTTTTATCCACATAACTCACAGACATAGAGTACAAGTATCTGAAGTGTATATATTGGTGAGCTTTTACCCACGTGTGCATTCATTTACCAACAACTCACATGAAGAAATAAGAGTCTATCAGTTCCTGGAGGGTTTCCTCCGACTCTTCCCCCGTCTCATCCCACCCCTGTAAAGCTGAGCTCCTGTTCATTCTCTGTCACTATGATTAGTGTTTCCTGTCCTTGATCTGCATATTAAATGAATCAGTCAGCATGTGCTTTGTCAGGTCTGATGTTTTGCTTATGATAATGTCTGCAAGTGTCATCCATGTGGCTGAATTCTGCAGTAATTTGTTCTTTCTCTTTGCAGTGTAGAACTTCCATTATTGAATATCCCATTATTTATATAGATAAATGTTTGGTTTTTCCAATGCCAGAGGATCACAAATAAAGCCTCTATGAACATTCTTGGATGTATCTTGTTGTGATCTAGGGGCCCATTTCTGTTGGGTATATCGCTGCAAGTGAAAACTATAGGGTGTATGTACATTCAATTTTTATAGAATGCCAAACAGTTTTCCAAAGGAACCATCCGCTTCCCACCAACAATCTCGGCAAGTTTAAATTGTTTCACTTCTTCTCCATGACTGGGTGGTGGTGGTCTTTCAATCTCAGGTATTCTGGTTGAAGTACGGTGACATCTCACTGTGGTTTTAATTTCTGCTGTACTGGTAACTGATGATGTTCATTTGATATTCATTGGTTATTTGGATTTTCTCATTTGCCAACTGCCTGCTCAAGTCTATTTCCTATTTAGTTAAACAATAACAATAAATCAAAATTGGGTCAATTTTATTTTTTTTTTTTTGCTTTGTAGAAATTCTTCGAATACTTGGAATGAATCCTTTGCTAAATATATGTGTTCCAATATATGTGTCTGTAATTTGCCTTTTTACTTCAATGTTAAACAAAAAGTTCTTTTTCTTTTTTACAGTGCTAGGGATGGAACCCAGGGCTTCATGCATGCTAGGCAAGTGTCTATCATTGAGCTACACTCCTCACCAAAAAATTCTTAATTCTAATGAAAACCAGTATATTATTCTTCCCTGTTATGGCTACTGCCTTTGCATCCTATTTATAAAATATTTGCTTCTCATGGTCTTAAAAATATTCTTCTGCATTTTTCCCTAGAACTTTATTGTCTTATCTTGCAGGCCAATGATCTATCTGAAATTACCATTTTATGTATGTAGAGGTCTAGTTTTTTTTTTTTTTTAAATAATACAGACCTGCAGTGGATCCAGCATCTTTATTGAAAAGCCCATCTTTCTCCCTTTATTTTAAATTGGATGATTCAATATGTGTGTGTCTGTTCTGGACATTCTAGCTTGTTCATTATTCTATTAATAAATCTTTGCACAATTATCATAATGTTAATTACTGCTGTAGTTTTACAGTGAGTCCTGAAATTTAATATTGCAAGTCCTCCTATTCTGCCCTTTTTCAAGATTGTTCTGAACATTTCTGAACATTTGAACATTGTTTTATACATTTTCACATAAATTTTGGATTTGGTTTGTCAGTTTAAAAAAATTGCCTAGAATTCCTTATTTGGGATTTCATTGACTCTGTAGAAAAAAAATGGAAAAAGAATTGACATTTTGCCACAAGTGAATTTCCCAGATCCTGAGCATGGCACATCCCCCATTTATTTAGCTCTTTGAGGACTTCTTTATTTCTTGCTACAGTATTTTGCAACTTTCCATGAGAAGTCTTGCACATCTTTTGTTAGATTATTCCTAGTACTTGATGGGGGATTTTAATGCTGTTGGAAATGGTACTTCCCCTTCACAACCCATTAATTTTTCTTTATTTCAATAAAATTAAAGAGGTTTATTGACATAATATATACTGAGCCTATGTAAGTGTACAATGTGATAAGTTTTGACATATGTATACATTGTGAAATCATCACCATAATTAAGATAATGAACATATCCCTTATCTCCAAATTTTTCTCCTGCCCCAGTGCCATCCCTCTCTTTGGCCCCTCTCTGCCTGCCCTGACCTTCCCACCTTCCAGCAATCATGCACTTGCTTTCTATCACTATGTAGTATGTGGACAAATTTCCAGAATTTTTATGCATTTGCTTTTTGGTCTGACTTCTTTTGCTCAGCATAACTATTGTGATATTAGTCTGATATATGACACCAATTCATTCTTTAATTGCTTAGTAGTGTTTCTTTGTGTGAATGTATCACAATTTGCTTAACCTTTGGATGGAATTTGGGTTGTTCCCAGTTTGAGGATATTACAAATAAAGCTACTATGAACTTTTGTATGAGTGTTTATATAAATTTATGTCTTATTTTCTTTTGGGTAAACAACCAAGTGCAGGATAGCTACATTTTATACTAGGTATTCGTTTAACTTTTTAAGGAACAGCTGAACTATTTTCCAAAGCGGCTTATTGGCATTTGCTTAAAGTTTTATATTTAAATTGATTATTGTGAGTATACAGAAATATAATTGATTTTTTGTGTATCAACCTTGAATTCAGTGACCTACTAAATTCACTCCATTTGTCTATAGATTCTTTTGGTTTTTCTGTATATGCAATATGTTAACCTAAATGAACAATATTCAGAGAGTGATTGTCCAAATAATAATATTTATTTGGGAATAGCATTGCAATGGGAACAGCAGAGTGTTGCAGCGGGAATTCTCATGCCATAACAAACAATGGGCAGATTCAAAAAGGTTGAGGCCAGGCGAAGTTGTTAAGAACGACGGTGAGGATGCTTGCATTGGCTATTTTGAATAGTTTTGCGGTGCTGGGGATTAGACCCAGGGCCTTGTGCGTGTGAGACAGGCACTCTACCAACTGAGCTATATCCCCAGCCCTTGGTCACATGATTAATAACAAGAGCCGTGTCAGTCTGATGCTGAACAGACAGGTCCTTGCCATGTCCTCGTAGATGTTCTTTTTGTATAAGGCAGTCTTGTAATTGTTACCACCAGGCAATCTTTCTTCATAACCTCCCAGCTTAATTACCTTTTCCTGGTAGGATTGACATAAGCAACTCCATTTTAAAAAAAATTATTGGTGCATTATAATTACACATAATAGTGGAATTCATTGGGCCAGAGTCATATAGGCACATAAAATAATTCATGCAACTCCATTTTGGTTCTGACAGTTTCCACTCTCCTTTCACACTTCACCTATGAGTAATGAGGACTCTTTTTTTTTCTGTCTTTAATTTCTTTTTCCTGCCTTATAGGACAGGTAGGTTTTCTAGTACAATGTTGAGTAGAAATGTGATAATGGATATCCTTTTCTTATCCCCTAATTGACAGAAAAAGCAGTCAACATTTCATCAATAGGTATTAAATTGTTCCAGATTTTTTTGTAAATATGCTTTATCTATTCCTAGTTTACTGAGTTTTTGCTTTTTATGACTGGGTCTGAAATTTAATGTAATTTTTTGACAATACTGAGATACTATATAATTTTTTTCTTTTATTCTATTAATATTTTAAATTATATTGATTGATCTTCAAGTGTTAAAGTACCATTGCACTTCTGAAATAAACCCCAATAATGATTCATTTTCACGGTATCCCTAGGAAAAGGGGGATTCTATATAAATGAATTCTATTATCATCCGAGAACAAAATTCTTCTTTAAAATGTGTGTGTGTGTAAATATTTCAAAGTTGCTTCGCTTTGCTTTCATGCCCTCTTAGTCATAACATACTGAGAAACAATTACATTTTTAATTGACTTGGAGTTATCATTGTCAGTGACATTCATTCCACGGATATTTATTTTGTGCCTTATATTCCCTGTTGTATTGATGAAGTAACGATCACTAATTAGAACGTGCTGTGATATTCAAGATATGAAGGTGTGTTCAGTGACTACCCAGCACTCCAGATTTTTATTGTTTTTGCTGTTATTTTTGTTGAGTACTCATATGCTTTTTTCCTGTTTCTTGAATGCTAACTATTCTTACTGCTTTTATGTACTTGTTTCTGGTAGGTTTTTTTCCCTCTCTCTCTCTGATTTTTATAACAAGAAGGAAATGGTTAACTAACCTTGTTAAATTTATATGTAAAGTAAGAGAAACTTGGTTCTGATTGAGGTTATAGTAGATATTCTGGAAGAAAAAAAAAAAAACCCACTATATTCGTATTGCTAATTCTGGCTCCTTATCCGTGTGTTCTCCATTCTGTGCTAGCTGAAGCTGCAGGCTGAATGTCTGTGCTCCCCCAGTTCATGAGCTGAGAGGCTAACCCCCAATTGATGGTGTTGGGAGGCAGAGCCTTTGGGAGGTGATTAGGACATGACAGCAGCTCATGACCAGAGCTCCCTGGCCCCTTCCAAATGTGAAGATAGTGAAAAAGTAGCTATCTATGAACCAGAAGTTGAACCTCACCAAATAGTCTGCCAGCATGTGGATCTTGGACTTCTTGGCTAACTGTGAGAAATTAGCTTCTGATGTTCTATAGGAGATCCAGTTTGAAGTCATTTATTCTGGTGGCCTGAATGAACTAAAAGAGCTGAGACTGCTGGATAAGTATATGATATTGTAACATATCATCAGTCAGGCATGTTGGACTTCATTCAAATTTGAATAATTGAGAGTATTAGTAGTAAGACTATTCAAGCCAAATACAATAGTATACATAATTTATGTAACATATTGTGATTTTATATAAAATAAAATTTATCAACACTTCACATATAATTTTACAATTATAGTTTATAAATCCAATTAATAAATTCTACTTATAACAACAAACTAAAATGGCTATACAGTTACTTTTAGTATTCCCTTCCCACCCAACTGAACTATCACCTAGCTTCACTTTTTTCATAAACTCAAGATCCTTATACTTGGTTTTATCTACAGTTTCAGGTAAGATCTTCACCCTAATTATGAAACACATACTATGTACCAGTTCTTATTTTAGTGACCAGGAACACAACATTGAAAACAACCCTCAACAAGTTCCATCTGGGCCTGGGGTTGTGACTCAGTGGTAGAGCACTTGCCTCGCACTCGTGAGGCACTGGGTTCAATCCCCAGCACCACATATAAAACACTAAATAAACAAAATAAATGCATGTGTCCCTCTACAACTAAAAATTAAAAAAAAAAAAAGAAGTTCTATCTGATTTGATGGCTCACATTTGGGTGATTTGGGTTGTTCCCTCCACTTTTAGGGTCCTTTGGCAATGTCTGGAGAAGTTTATAGTTTTCACAAATGAATGGTGTATTAGTCAGGGTTCTCTAGAGGTACAGAATCAACAGGAAGCATGATTATAAAAAGGGGATTTATTAGATTGGCTTACATGACCAGAAGCTAGATAGTCCATCATGGCCATCTGCAGCTGGAGAGCTGGAAGAACCAGCAGCTGCACAGTCCAAGACAAGGAAGCCCCAGAACAAGAGGGATCCACAGTGCTACCCTAGTCCAAGACCAAGGCTTCTGGAAACTACCTGGGGAATCACTGGCAGAATCTGCCTTGTAAGAGTGAAGAAGCAAGAGTCCAGTACCCTAGACAATTGAAGCAGCAATCAAGAACCCATTCAGGAAGAGTTGAGTTTGCATCTGCATCTGCTTCCTTGTTCTTCCAACTTTTATTCCACCCTATTGGCGGTGCCACCCACGCTTAGGGAGGAGCTCCAGTTCACTATCCCACATTCCAACCATTCCCAGACATGCCCTCATTGATCCACCCAGAGTCCTCTTAGTCATTGGCATCTCTCAATCCAATCAAGTTGATAATTCAGATTAACCATTACAGATAGGGAGCAGGCACAAGCGTGCTCGTGGCACGTAGTGACAGAGGCCAGGGAGGTCATTACATATCCTGAAGGGCACGGAATAGGCCCAAAACAAAGAATGATCATTCCTCAAAGATCAATAGAGCCAAGGCTGAGAAATCCTGCTCTTAGTAGCTGATGAACACATAAATAGATAGCTACAACTACACGGGAGTAAATATAGTATTTTTTAAAAAATATTTTTGGTTGTAGATGGACATGGTACCTTTATCTTATTTATTTAATTTTATGTGATGCTGAGAATCAAACTCAGTGCCTCACACACGCTAGGCAAGTGCTCCACCACTGAGCTACAACTCCAGCCAAAACGCAGTGTTTTTTTTTTTTTTTAAAGTATCATGTATTAATAGAGTATTAAGGTAGGACTGTTTTTGAAGACATTCTTTATAGATATATTAAAACATTTTTTTATCATGGAAAATTTTAAGCTCACAAAATAAAGAGTATAGTAAACCCCAAATACCAGCTTCAACCATTATCAATGTTGATTTTACTTCATATGCCAATGCCCCTCCCACCTTATCACAATTTTTATTTGTAACCATTTCACAATGTCCTTTTAAGATAAAAGGTTTTCTTTTAAAAAACATAACTATTTATTTTTAATCACAGCTTTAAAAAAATCCTTAAAACACAGATACATTCTTTACATAAAAAACAAAAACAAGAATAAGAAAGACCCTTCCATGTTTGTTTGATGTTATTAGCAGGTACTTGACCTGCCTGCTCTGGTAAAGTCCTCTAGTTTCGAGGTGAGCATGAAGAGGCTGAGATCTTTCTTCTCCTGTGTACCTCATCAATTCGCACATTCTGTCAGGAGACTTCATGCTGAGTGATGCTACCTGGGCGAAGATCTAACCTGCAATATTGGTCCAGGTTTTTTTTTTTAACACTGACACAATCCATAAACCTGATTAAAATTCAGCTGCACATCCAAACTGTCTGGTCAGGACATGATTAACAACAAACTCTTCCTGATGGCAAGTTCTTTCTTCATGCATCAGAGCAGGATGTAATTTCTCAACCTAGTTGGCCATCTTCCCTAAGAACAAAATGGTTCTGACATAGAATTTCACTTGCTCCTGTATTTGGGTGCAGGGGAGGCAAATGGCATTCGTATTTGTTGGAAGAAGCCAACTATAGAAAATCCAAAATGGAGTTCATGAAAATGTGTCAAGAAGAAAGTAAAAACATAAAATTAACATCTTGTCTCCTGACTCCCTTCTTATGAGGTACATCTGGGTAATGAGTACGGCAGAGAGCTCTGAGTGTTTCCTAAAGACAAGTCACCATGGCTTTGGAGGGAAGGCACCTGGGTTTGACATGTCATTCTTCCTGGATCAGGTACCCTCCACTTCCTTTTATTATTATTATTATTATTGTTATTATTATCCCAAGGATTTAACCCAGGGCACTTAACCACTGAGCCACATCCCCAGACCTTTTGTGTATTTTATTTAGAGATGGGGTCTCACTGAGTGAGTGCTTTGCTAAGTTGCTGAGGCTGGCTTTAAACTTGCGATCCTCCTGCCTCAGCCTCCTGAGCAGCTGGGATTACAGGTGTGCACCACCATACCCAGCCTGCTTTCTTATCTATTTCCTAACACTAAAATATGTAAAGAAATGGTAGCTGGGGATGAGTTAGTGGCAATTCATATAAAATGTTTTTTATGGTGCCTGCTAAAGTAAATGCTTAATAAATGGTAACCATAATCTTCTGCTGAAAGATGTTTACATTCCTCAGTTTAGGAAAATAGGTGAGAAAAATAGGTGTCTTAGCCTGTGCTGTCCAATATGGTGTCCACCAGCCACATGGGATTATAAAGCACTTGAAATGTGGCCAGTCTGTCTTGGGATGTGCTATAAGTATAAAATTCCAGCCTGATTTCCAAGTCTCAGTTTGAAAAAAGAAAAGAATATAAAGTATCTCATTAATAACATTATATTAATTACGTGTTAAAATAATGCTGTTTTGAATACGTTAGCTTAAAATAAATTCATTAAAATTATTATATAGTAGCATAAATGTTAAATATAATTAATAGTAATTTGCTTCTTTATTTTTTATTTATTTATTTATTTTTTTGGTACTGGGGATTGAACCCAGGGGCACTCCACCACTGAGCCACATCCCCAGCCCTATTTTGTATTTTATTTAGAGACAGGATCTCACTGTGTTGCTTAGGGCCTTGCTAAGTTGCTGAGGCTGTCTTTGAACTCGTGATCCTCCTGCCTCAGCCTCCCAAGTGCTGGGATTACAGGCATGCGCCACCGCGCCCGGCTTTATTTTTTTTTTTTAAATGCAGCTTTTAGAAAATTTTAAATGAGGGCCCTGGATGTGGCTTGGTGCTGGAACTCTCACCTAGTGTGCTCAGTCCAGCACAGAAAAAAAAAAAAAAAAAAAACCAAAAAAAGGAAGGGAGAGAGAAAAAGGAACAATGAGGCTGGCATTATCTTTCTCTTGACCAGTCATGGTCTAGGCAGTACTATACTGAACTTGGCGGGAGAGGCCCCTGCATACCACACACACACACACACACACACACACACACACACACACAAAATGAATGCATTAAAGATGACATGGGCACCTCCGACTCAGGATCAGTTCCCAGCGATGCACTGCAGGACTGTAAGCCTAAACACGTGCTCTTATGGTCAGCATTGTTCAAGCCTCAGGCAGCCTGTATTTTACATCCCAATGCCATACAGGTTTGTGGGTTGTGCTATTGCTGATTTTGGAAATGGCCATCACTTCAAAGTCTAGGGAAAAATTGAGTGGGGAAAACATTGTGAAGAAAGGCAAATCAATTGATTTATCAAAGATTTCCCAGTGGCAACTGGTTTTCATTTCCCAGTAGCTCTGCCCCCCTCATGCTCTCGCTTCTCTTCTGTGGTTATGAACATGCTTATGAATCTGCAACAATGCACAGGGGTCAGAGGACTGCAGGTGGCACTGGAAGCCCTGCCAGGATTCCCCTTCCATCCTGCCACTCCCTTCCCCTGTTTCTGAGGGTACTGCTCCAAGATGGTTCCCAGACACATCAGCTTGGAGATGCCTAGGTGATACCATTGCTCACTGAAGCTGCAGAGATCCCACAGAGGCAGCCAAGACTGGACTTGGCCGGAGACAATGTAGGTTTTTGTCTCCTTCCCTTCCCTCCTCTTCTTCCCTGGTTCCTCACAGGTGTTTTTCCGGAGAGCCTGTCCTCCATAAATCATGTGCTCTCAGATCCAGTGGCTGGGGAACTGATTTAACAGCAACATTTTGCAGTATTAATTTATATATATGTATTTATATCTTACATATCTATTATATTATTTATACATAAATCCATAATAATTATTATTTACATGCAGTTGTTTATTTGTCTCTACTTGGGGGTTCGGGCATTGGTTCTAGAACACCCCTTGCATGTCATACCAAAATCTAAGGGTGCTCAAGTTCTTTATATGAAATGAAGTAGTATTTGCATAGAATCTACGCACATCCTTCAGTAGACACCAAATCCTCTCTAAATGACTTCTAATACCAATACGATGTAAATGCTATGTAAATAGTTGTTATACTACATTACTTGGGAATAACAGCAAGAAAAAGAGTCTGTATAAGTTCAGTATAGACACAACTTTGGATTTTTAATTTTTTTTATTGAAGTTTTGAATATTTTGATTCACAGGCCAATTATATATAATGTGTGTGATTTATATATAATATTAACCACTAGATGGGTGCTGGACACTAGACTTGTGATTTTATTTTTAAAATTATGGCATATATTTACATCTTTCATAATAAACATTTAATAGTCAATTAAAATTTGGAAAGATATGACTTTCAGTTTAAAATTTTGATGTTAAATTAATTTTAACTTTACATAGTAACAGGTAATTTTAATATATCATCACAGTAAGCTTTTAAAAACATTAAAATTTTTCTCATTTGCTTTATATTTTAATACTATTTTTAAATTTTGCATAATTTGAATACATTTTATTTTTAATCCCTCAGATTATTGTGGAACACAAATTATGTAAATATCTTGTTGCCTTTTAGGCTTGTAGTAATATAAAAATCATAGCTCTATACATATTTTTCTATTCCTCTGTTACAAAGCTATGTTTGACAAGGTAACAAGAAAGAATATACTTTATTTAACACTTCATTAACTTGATTTAAAACTTAATATTTGTAACTTTTAAATATTTCTACATTTTGAATCTAAAATGTCCCCCAAAGGCCATGCACTAAAAGCTTGGTTCCCAGCCTGTTGAGAGGTGATGGAAACTTAAGAAGGTGGGGCCTAGTCGGGGGAAGTTCAATCACTAGGATCAGGCTCTGGAAGAGGATATTGGAACTTTGGCCCCTGCCTTTCTCTCTGCTTCCTGACTTCAATGACATGAGCCTCAAAACAAATCCTTTAGGATCATGGACTGAAATCTTTAAAAATGTAAGCCAAACCTTTTCCCTCTTTATTTTTCTCAGTTATTTTGTTACAGTAATGGAAAGATGACTAATCTTAAAACAGACATATAGTGATGGCTCTCTGTTTTCTTGACTGCAGACAGGTAATTGTCAATGGACTAGTGCCAGTTTGGTGCGCAGTGAAGACTTTTGGTGGCCTACTGATTTCTGAGTGTTGTGATCTAAACTGCTTCCTAAAATGCATTGAAGGAAATAGCTCTTTTTAAAATGGTGTAGTATCTCCTTGCATGATTGGTGCTCCCACCCCACACATACCTTCCCAAATCATCCTTAGAACCATCTGTTTACTGCTGTACAGTCAGCCTCCTGGTGCATGTTCACATGTGTATCTTGGCACTATGCTAGAAATATATAGAGAGAGTCCAAAGTGTGCAGGGCCAGTCTCAGTACCTATATTATCTCGTTTTATAAATTCCACTAGAAGCTATGTAATCCTGTCCCCTGCCTCAGGACCTCCTTCCTGTTGACAGCAAATAATTATGTCCTTTTACCCAAATTCCATTGACTGCAGCATCAGGAAAACATCTCATGCTACCTGTATCAATGCCCTTAAAGTAGCTCTATTTTGCTTTGATCTGGATTCATTAATGTTGGTATGGTCTGACCATTTGAGCAGGTATATCCTGGTGACGCAGTTTTATCTTCCAAGTTTTCTTGAGGGAAGTCCCAGATTTCCAGTCCCTTGACCCGTGGAAGCCTCCTCTCCTTTTATGGTACACATACACAATCCTTTATGATGCACAGTCTTTTACAAAAGTTGTGCATCTCCTTAAAACATATGATACCCATCATATGTTTTTTAAAACAAATATGTTTTAAAGCAAATCATGGCTTCGGCAGAAACAATGAAGATCCTTTGGTGAAGTGTATCCTGGATCTGTTTCTCAGTGGCTGTCTCCTTTAGGTTGATTGTTGGATGGTATTGGTCAAGATTTTCCTTACTATAGAGATAGAAACCAAGGGAGAGAGGTTGTTCATTACTTAAACAATTATTTATTTTTAAAAATTTGCCATTTTCATTGTTTTTAAGTGTTCAGTTTGGAGGCATCATGTTCATGCAGTGTGGTTAACAGCCATCCTCACCATCCAGCCACAAAACTTTGTTCATCTTCCCAGACTGAAATTCTGCCCATGAAACAATTCCTCATTCTCCCTCCCTCTGTGAGGGACAGACAGATGAGGATGGTGGTAACATGAGGTTAAGTGAATAATGCTATAAAACGAGCCCACTGTGATGACCTCCACATGCTTTCTCTTCCCAGAAGCATTTTACCTGCTGCCCTGGACAGGATATGTCACATTCCTCAGCCAACAACATTATCTGCAGGAGAAATGCAGGCCTAAGACAATGTTGATGGCCTCCCATCAACCCAGGAGACTTTGGGGACTGGATCCTGATTTTAGGGAGATTAGGATAGTTCTAAGAATGTATGGTTAAGAATCCAATTAGAACTGGCCAGCATGGGCCAAGGTGACCCAGAGTTATCATGGCAGTGGGTACATGAAAGTCTGATGTCACCTTGCTGTCAGTCAAAAGTCAAGATGTGGACCTGTGCGGGACTCTCTGGAAACTTCTCTGGGAGCCCCAATAAAACTGGAGTGCAGGAGAGGCATGTTGTTCCTCTGCTCTCTGAGAGGACCCACTTTCTCCCTTAAGAGTGTCCCCTTTCCCTTTTCCTATCCCTTTAATAAACTCATTCCGGTTACTCTGAGCAGCATGCCTGAAATCTTGCTGACCTGATCACAATAACTGAGTTTTGATGGGGGGGTCTTCACATTGCCTTGGTTTCTTGGAAGGTCCCAGCTCTGTAACACTTTCAACCCTGGCAACTATTTTTCTACTTTCTCTATCTCTGTATTTGACTACTCCAGGTACCTCATGTGAGTGCAATCACACAATATCGTTACTTTTTAAAGATCTAAAGTGCTTACCAATGTGCTTCTTCACAAGCCATTACAATAAAAATTATTCATTACCAGGGCTACGCACCCAGGTAGTAGACCCTACATATATTTTTCTACATCCCTGGGTGCTTTGTAGCAACACACATATTTACGTAGACCTGAGAATGGTAGTGGTTTTACAGGTTGGTGTGCTGTTTTGTGTATAATTTTTTTTTTTTTTTTTTGCGGTGCTGTATCCGCAGTCCTTGTGTGTAATTCTTAATGGCCATTTTATCTGGGGGCAGAGTAGTCGCTATTTATTTAACGCCTGCTTCTTTTGTGAGTGTGACCTAACCTGACAACAGTGGTTATATAAACTGGCTAGTGTTAGTTTAAATAGAGTCCTTGATGTAATAAAATTTGGCATTTATTTTCTGATTGAATTTCAGGTCTGTCCTTCAGAGGCAGTTCAGTCACCGACGCAGACTCATAGGGACGACCTAATTATTTCCCATCACCCATCAACTGCTTCACCCAGAAAGCCCTAGTGGCTGCTGCATTTCACTGTGACAGGAGTGCTCTAGAAGGGGGCTCCCTAGTGACGCAGATGAAAATAGTGATAAACAATACTGGGAGCAGGAAGAGAGACGGTGGGAAAGGGTAAATAAAACATATCCTCATCTGTCACAATGGCAAATTAATAGTCAGATCACAAGATAAATGAAAAATACAGCTATTGTTAGAAAAGATCAACTATCAAACACTGAGAAGAAATACTGAAATATGATTACCTCTGTGATCAGAACCAGATATTGTCTCTATTTAATTAGATTTTTAAAACCGTGTGTGTTTGTCTTTCATTTAAAAACTCACAGAATTCAAAATTAATGAGTATCTTATGATTTTTTAAGTGTTGCTGAACTTATAATAGTTATTTTGTCATTATATATTTTATTTGTAAATGTTAAAAAGAAACATTATTATGTAAAGGCCTGAAATTGTTGATGAAAAAAGTGATAATCATACTTGAAATATATTTGGAGATAAACAGGAGTTCAGAAAACACAGAAAGAGGGATGAATAAAACGAATGATTTTCCAGATGTAGTAGCACATGCATTATTCCAGCTACTCAGGAATAACTGAGGCAGGACGATGGAAAGTTCAAGGCTGGCACAAGGCCTTGGGTTCAATCCCCAGCACCACAAACAAACAAACAAAAAGTGAAAGTTCAAGGCCCCCCTGGGCAACATAGTGAGACCAAGCGTCAATAAAAAAATAGTAATAATTAAATAAATAATGATTCTTCTAGAACAACTATCAAAGTCTGAATTTAAAATATCTAGGAAAAAAATAAATCAAATGAAAAAACTTTTCCATTCTACTTAATATATACTTATGTATGTTTTTATATATGCTCTACTTTATGTATATTTTTACATACATTTTACACTTTTATCTTATAATATATGCATATTATTTTACACGATAAATATAGTTATAATATATACTGTAAAACTCTATAGAACATAAATATTTTCATAATTAATATGATATATACATATAGGTATCTATCTATCTATCTCTCTCTCTCTCTCTATATATATATATATTCTCACAAGACCAGATTGGAATTCATATGTTAAGTTTGAGTTTTATCCTCAAAAGTCTTCCTAAAATAGTTACATATCTAAGTAACTGACAACCTGAAATAATTCCATTTAAGGAAATCCTTCCAGGGACTGGGGATGTGGCTCAGTGGTAGAGCGCTTGGCTAGCACGTGTGAGGCACTGGGTTTGAGTCTCAGCACTGCATATCAATAAATAAATTAAAGATCCATTGCAATTAAAAAATTAATTTTTTTAAAAAAAGCCTACATTTCAAAAAAAGAAAAAGAAAAAAAGAAAGAAAGAAAAGAAAATCCTTCCACAAAGTCCACTTCTACAAAGAAGATCAGTTGGAAGTGTTTGTGCATATTACCAAGAATTCATATAGGGTTTCCTTAAATGGTGGTCTTCACTAATATAAAATTCAATTTCAGGTTTAAAAAACCGAAATCAATGCATAGCTTTTTAGGAACACATTCATCATTTCAAGAATGCAGGCTTGTAAAAAGCAAGTGTTAAGAAGGGTGTGATTACTTGAAATGTGTGATGAATGTTCTGCCTCATTAACAATGCAAAATGCTGCTGCAAAGAAAGGCAGCAGAGTAAAGCCATTCCAAGGGTAAATGGATGGGAGGGCAGATTCACAAAGATGCAAATGTTGAGCAGCTTCCATTACCTACAAATGCTGCCCAGGGAATACCCACTTGGGTGGAATAGAATTGGGATGGACTTGCCAAAACTCTGCACTTCTTTGAGATCTATGATTTTAATTTGTAACTTTATCGTAAGATTTCCCAGAAGTTTTGAGACTATAATCCTGTACCGGTGACAGGCAGGCACCTGAGACAAGGCTAGACCATCCATTGGAAGATCATTGCCATTGGGCAACTAACCTGTCCATTGTACTATGGCTACAGCAAACCTCAACTGCTGTTGGCAGACAAACTCACCTATGTGGAAAAATTTTGTGTGGTGGGGAAAGGAACTGAATAGATCAAAGGGATTTATTCTTTCCCAGATGCTTCTGAGTCTATATTATCATATTATATAGGTCAATCATGGCTCTCATGGTTTCCAAAATAAAAAGGAAATTTGCATGTCTGATTCCTACCTTTTTCTCTTTCCTTTTTTGAATTTTTCTTTTCATTTTATGATTTTCACCAATTATAGGTTTGAATGCTTTTCTGTTAGAAAGCCAATAATTTGTAGAAAACATTGAATCTTAGATTTATTTGCAGATAAAATTTAAGGTACTCTAATGAACAAATAAGGCAGAATAAAGAAGTTTCTGTTGAAGGAAAAAACTGAGACCACTTTAACAAAGTTTACATGAGCAAGAAAAAAATAAAAAAATTCTAGAACCAGACAACACTCCAAACTGAAGTTGGTCCACAATGCCCCCACTTCCAGGGGGAGCTACTTTTACATGGAAAAACAAAAACAAAAACAGGAAATGAGATATAGATATTACCTAATTGGTGCAGTTAGTTTGGTGGTTGCCATAATAGGGCCTAATTTCTAACTTTCAGCTTGGGATTGGCTGAGAAGCCAGCTGCTGATTGACTGAGGCTCAGTTGCTTCCTTACACCGTTATATTTTGGGTTGGGTTACAACCTGCTTGCATGTCGAGCTAGGTTGTAGTTCACTATATATGAAGACCACCTTGTGCCAGACTTATAATTCAAGTGTGAAGGTAGTGGAGGCCAAATTATTTCAGTTCAGAAGTTCTTACATTAGAAGAAAGAGAATTAAAATAAGAAGCATCAAACATGAGCAGTCAGGCTAAACTGATGGTATGTTATTATCCACAGTGGTGTTGACATTCATGGTGGAGCTGTAAATGTTGCAACTGCATATGTCAAATTGTTCAAATAGAGAAATACAGAATCACACACAGTTCAGCCCCTGAACATTAGAGTATGTGGGAACTCAAGGATAATGAATACGGAGAAAATTGGGCTTCCAGCAATTTCTAATGGTCAGAGTCCGGTGGACCTGGCTAGAAGCAAAAGTAGCAGTATGTGCAATCGCATCTCATTAGGCAGGCTGGGAGACAGGCACAACTGCTCTTGGTCCTTCTGGCTGGAGGAGGATGGAAAATGTCAAACATACCTGTGGGCGACAATTGGGTGAAGAACCCATTCTATGTTAGGGAGTATTTCTTAGGTAATGTGACTGTTCGTCATTCTGGGGTTTTGCTTTGAAGATGTATTTTTATTTGTTTTTAATGTTTTTGTTTTTTTTTTTTTTTTTTTTTTTTGGAACCGGGGATTGAACTCAGGGGCACTTGGTCACTAAGCCACGTCCCCAGCCCTATTTTGTATTTTATTTAGAGACAGGGTCTCACTGAGTTGCTTAGGGTCTCGCTAAGTTGCTGAGGCTGGCTTTGAACTCTCAATCCTCCTGCCTCAGCCTCCCAAGTGCTGGGGTTACAGGTGTGCGCCACCACGCCTGGCTTTAATGTATTTTTATATATTGAGTTTGTAGACAAGGGATACAATCACAAGATTTTTTTTTACTTTTATTTATTTTTTTCTTTAACTTTCTTTGACAGTGATAATTATTTTTAAAAATTCTTTTCATTCATGTATATAGGGTAATAATGTCTGTCTTAATCTACCATCCTTCCAGTCCCCACCAACCTCACCCCTCCCCTCACTCCCCTCTGTACAATCCAAAGTTCCTTCTTACTTCCCTACCCACCCCTCACTATGGATCAGCATCTGCATATCAGAGAAAACATCCAGCCTTCGTTTTTTTGAGACTGGCTTATTTCACTTAGCATGATAGTCTCCAGTTCCATCCATTTACTGGCAAATGCCATAATTGCATTCTTCTTTAAGGCTGAGTAATATTCTATTGCAATCACAAGATTTAACATCACCTCAAATATAAGAAGGTAAGTGAAGTTGAGCCTGCTTCCCACCTCTGACCCCTGTCCACCCAGCTGTCACCACTCTTACCTTTGTCCCTCAGGTAACCATTATTAATAGTTTCTGGCCTGCACTTTCAGAGTATTCTTATTTACACAAAGTAACTGCAAATATGTATTTATTACTTTCCTCTCCCTTTTGGTTTACACAAAGAGTATCACACTCTACACTGTCTTCAGAACCTTGCTTTTTCAGTTAACAACTATGTATTACCTGTTGTCTTCAACCATTTAGTAGTCTATCTTTTCATCCACTGATTTTAGATACAATTTTTTATTCTAAATTCTTGTATTGGGGTATATTTTTGGGCTTTTTGTTTGATAATATATGTCTTTCCTTCTCTTCATAATAATAATTTTATGTTTTAATATTTTCTTTTCTTTCCCAAAGTTTTCCTACTCATTTTTGTTTGTTTGCTTTTCAACATGAATGTTAAGGCTAGTTTGTTTAATTTAAAAATGAAACAACAGTAATAGAAAACAAAACAATAAAAATATCTTTTGGCATTTAATTTATAAATTAACTTAGAAAGAATTGCCATTTTCTTGTTGTTGGAACTTCCCATCCAAATGCATGGATGTCTTTCCATTTGTTTAATTAAGTCTTATGCTGATATTTGACATATTTTTATATCCTTCTGTGATCATTTGTTCCTTAATTCCAGTGGATTATTTGTTGCTGCTATTGCAATCTATGTCTTAGTACGTAGTTCCACTAGAAAACAAACAACTCAAATTGGATAACTTGAGATGAAAGTTTTACAAAAATGTGAACAAGGTATAGGAAAATTTGGGGCACAGTTGTTGGGGCTAGTAATAGCAGTCTTGGGGTCCCTTGTTCCCACACTGAGGCATGAATGGTTGAGGAGAAGGAGAACTTGCTGGACACAGAGACAAAACCCCTAAAGGAGCCACAGCCTTGGTCCAGTGGCATCCTACAACACTGTGACCACACCAGATAGAACTGGGGTGGAGGAAGAAACGAACACGCTGCTTCCTCTTCTCCCTCTCTTAGATCTTCATCTGGAGTCACCCACTGGCCAAACTCAAGCAGAGGCAGGAGGACAAGAGAGTCCATTAATAAAATCAATATAATTAAACATTTTTTGAGCATAGAGCCAGGGTGTAGTTAGAATCCTTCTAGAATGAATCTAGAAGGCAAATATTATATCCAGCATTGCATACTTTCATGGTCCACGGAAACTTCTGCTAGTTGTTATTTTTGTATTTGACGGATTCTGATTTTTTTTTTTTTTTTTTTGTACTAGGAATTGAGCTCAGGAGCACTTAACCACTGACACATATCCCCAGCCCTTTATTTATTTATCTTTTATTCTGAAATAGGGCCTCACTAAGTTGCTTAAGGCTTTGCTGAGTTGCTGAAGCTGGCTTTGAACTTGCCATCCTCCCACCTCAACCTCTGGAGCCGCAGGGACTGCGGGTGTGCACCAGTGTGCCCAGCTAGGATACCGATTTTTCCATATGATTTTTTGTTTTGAATTTTTTGAGTTACAATTTGTATTTTCATGTCTCATGCATGTTGCATGTACCAGTGGTTTATTCTGACTTTTTGCTAGTAGTTTTCCATTGTCCAAATATACAACTTGTTTATCTACTCACTAGTTTATGAATATGTGGTTTGTTTCCAGTTTGGGGTCACTAAGAATAATGTTGTTATAAATGCCTACAATACCTTTGTGTGGATAAATGTACTTATTCTTGATTATACAGTTAGAAGTGGAGTTGCTGATTTAAATGTTAAGTGTGTGTTTCTTATTAAAAGAAACTGCTAAATTGTATAACCAACCACTGTGAATGTTCCAGTAACTCTGCCTCCACGCTGGTTACTCGGTATCAGTATTGTCAGCATTTAAATTTTCAGCTATTCTAGTGAGTATAGTACATTATAATATCTCTTTATTGCTTAATTTGCATTTCTTTGTTAACTAGTGATTTAAGCATCTTTACTCACTGGCTATTCACATGTATTCTTTTGTGAAGTGTCTGTTTAAATCTTTTGTCCACCCCCCACCACTCAGGCGTTGAACCCAGGGGTACTTAACCACTGGGCCACATCCCCAGCCCTTTTTTATTTTATTTAGAGACAGAATATTGCTGAGTTGTTTAGGCCTCACTAAGTTGCTGAGGCTGGTTTTGAACTCAAGATCCTCCTGCCTCAGCCTCCCAAGTCTCTGGGATTACAGGTGTGTGCCACCACACCAAACCTTTTGTTCATTTTTGATTATTTGTCTTCTTGTTGGTAAGTTGTAGTATTTCTTGTATGTGCAGAACACAAGGCCTTAATTGGATACATATTTTACAAATTTTTCACCCATTTTATTTTCTGAAGTGGGTTGTTAAAGTCAAATAAAAATATAGAGACACAAATCTTCAAGAGGTTTTCTTTAAGAATAAACAAACGATATATTGTAATTCAGGATATGAGCACAGTTTGAGGGCCCCTCTAGTATGTCTGACGAACAAAGATAGCTGGGTGCAGAGGTGCATGCCTATAATTGCAGCAGCTAGACTTGGGAGGCTGAGACAGGAGGATAGCAAGTTCAAGGCCAGCCTCAGCTACTTAGTGAGGCCCTAAGCAACTTAGTGAGACCCTGTCTCAAAAATATGAAAAAAAAAAAAAAAAAAAGGCTGGGGACATTGTTTAGTAAAAAAACTCCCATTTTTTTTTTTTTTTTTTTTGCTTAACATTTTAGGATTTTAACTTTAAAATTTAGGTTTGTGATCTATTTTGAGTTAATTTTTGGCACATAGTAAGACAAGAGTTCGAAGATATTTTTCCCCACATGGTGACTATTCTAGTGCCATTTATTGAAAACTGTTTTTCACTCAGTGAAGTATTTTGGCACTTGTTAAAGATCATTTGACTAAGTATGTGTGGGTTATTTCTGGGTTGTACTATGTCCCACTAATGGGTCTGTCTTTATACACATGCCACACTCTCCTATTTCAGCAGTCTTGGTATCCGGTAGTTTAAATCATTTTAATTTTCTCCTCTTTTTAAATACTGCTGAGCTATCTTAGAGCATCTGCATTCCTGTATCAATTTTAGAATCTACTTGTCAATTTCTGCAAGAAAATGCTTTCTGTGATTTTGATTAAGATTTCATTGAATCTAATGATTTGGGAAAAAATGTTATGCTAACAGAATTGAGCTTATGGACACAGCGCCTCCCTCCATTTGTTTAGGTCTTCTTTGTGGTCTTTGAACATCATTTTGTATTTCTCAAATCTTCTTCACATTTTATTAAATTTATCCCAAAAGATTTTCTATACTATTGTAAATGTAATTGTTTTTTAAATGTCATTTCAATTGTTTTCTGTTAATATATAGAAATTAAAATGATTATTATATATTGATCCAGTGATCTTGCTAAAAAACACAATTTCTAGTAGATTTTATATACTATATTCCCTTAGGAGAAATAGATAGATAGAAAGATAGGTAGATATAGAGATGTATCTTTATATTCATATTTACATTTTTGTATATGACATGTTGACTGCAAACAAAGATAGTTTTACTTCTTTTACAAACTCTTTGTTTTTTTCTTGCCTTATTGAACTGTCTAAGACAATAAGAATAATGCTGAATGAAAGTTGGAAGTATTGATATCTTTGTCTTGTTCCTGTTCTAAAGTCGAAATGTAGTTTTTTATAATTCAGTATGATGTTAGCTCTAAGCTTTTTACAGACGTCCTTTTTCATACTGGGGAAATTTCATTCTAGTCTGAGTTTGCCAAGAGTTTTTACCGTGAAGGGGTGGTACTGAACTCTGTCAAATATTTTTTTCTTCCTTCCTCTTTTTCCTGACATAGTTTGTGAGAGATTGGCATTATTTATTCCTTAAATGACTGATAGAATTCATCATGAAGTTGTCTGAGACTAGAGTTTTCTTTATGGGAGGATGTTTAATTAAAAATTAACCTTGATATTGAAACAATGATATTTATCAAAGAGCTTCCTCATAAAAGCAGTACCAGATGATATGTTGTTTTTTTTGTCCAGGGCCTTGTGCTTGCAAGGCAAGCGCTCTGCTAACTGAGCTATATCCCAGCCCAGTGATATGTTTTATTGGTGACATTCTGCTACTCTTAAATATTGGGGACCCATGCTATTTAGGCCATTCAAATTTTTTCCCATATTTTATTGGTGTATTATAGTGGTACATAATGGTGGGATTTGTTGTTACATGTTCAAACATGCACACAATATAACAATATAATTTGGCCAATATAATTTCCCAGTATTTCCCCTTTTCCTCTATCCTCCTTCCCCTGGTCCCTTTCCTTTATTCTATGAGTGTCCCTTCACTTTTTATGAAATTCCCCCAGAGACACACACCTATCTTTTCCTTTTTCCTCTCTAGATTTCACACATGAGAGAAAATATGTGACCCTCAACCTTCTGAGTTTGGCTTATTTTGTTTAACATAATGATCTCTAGTTCCATCCATTTTCCTGCAAATGACATAATATCATTTTTCTTCATGGCTGAATAAAACTCCCTTGTGTATATATACCACATTTTCTTTATCCATTCATCTATTGATGAGCACCTAAGTTGGTTCTGTGAATCATGCTGCTATAAACATGGGTATACACGTATCACTATAGTATGACTTAGATTTCTTTGGATAAATACCGAGGAACAGTATAGTTGGGTCATATGGTAGGAATTTCCATACTAATTCATAGAGGTTGTACTAATTTACAATCCTAACAACAGTGTAAAAGTGTTCCTTTTTCTCTACAACCTCTCTAGCATTTATTATAATTTGTATTCTTAATGGCTGTCACTCTGACTGATGTGATACGAAATCTCAGTGCAGTTTTGATCTGCATTTTTCTAATTGCTAATGATGTTTAACATTTTTTCATATTATTTTTTGGTCATTTGTATTTCTCTTTTGATAAGTGTCTGTTTACTTCATTTGCCCATTTATTAATTGGGTTTTTTATGTTAAGTTTCTTGAGTGCTTTATATATTCTAAATACTAATTCTCTGCCAGAAGAATAACTATCAAAAATTTTCTCCCATTCTGTAGATTTGCTCTTCACATTCCTAATTGTTTCCTTTACTATGCAGAATCTTTTTAATCTGATGCCATTACATTTCTTTTTGGCATTATTTCCTGAACTTTAGAGTCCTCTTAAGAAAGTCATTGCCTGCGCCTATATGCTGGAGTAGTGACCTTACATTCTTTTTTTTTTTATGTTAACAGATAATATTTTATTAATAACATTTTTCAAAGCAAAATTAGTAAGAAACAGCACTGTTTCACATTTCTGCAAATCTCTTTAATGTCTGGCTCAATAGAAAGCAGCTGATTTCATATCTGTTTCCACATTTCAATCTATTGTGATATCACAAGTCAAGTTAGTTCCTAGAACACTTCACTGAACACCAATGGAAGAATGAGAATAAGCAAACACTATCCTAACTTTGGGCCTCACAGGTCCTCCAAAAACAATCTCTTTGTGTCTGAGGTACTCTATTTCTTTCTTCACATTCTTTTTAAATGATCTGACATCAAAGTGGAGCAAAAAAAACTCTACATTTTGTATTTTTTCCACATATTGTTCTTTCATCAGGCTATTATAAATTTCTAGCTACTTCTGAGTATAAAAAAAAAAAAAAAAAAAAAAAAGCTGATAAAACTAAGCATTTACAGCTGTTCTTTCCTCCCTGGTTACCAAGTAAACAACTGTCTAGAGAGATGCTTATAATACCATTCCCATACTAACTTGGGAATTAACCTAGATTATCACTAAGTAAATCCAGCCAAAACTAATCCAGATTATGGTTAAGCTTTAAATACAGAAGTGTACATTTTGTACAATTGTACAAACCCACAAAGACCTCACTTGCTTTCACCAAGTGGTACAAAACTAGGTTAAAAACCAAAGGAATAAGTGTGTTAAATTTAAAAGTTCAAGTACACTTTGGTGGTAAATATAAGTTTTCTGAATAACTGTCAGGAAACAAGAAAAAGGTCCAAATATACTTTTAAAACTGTCTTCGAAGCAAACAAAATGAATGAATGATGTTCCTATCATTTTCCTCAAAAAAATCAATCGTTTGCAGGTTAATTCCCAGATAAAAAGCTTTTGGTTGCTACAACATTTCTGTTCTACTGCTTTGTTTCTTGGTTATTCTGAGCACTCTCTTACAAGTGGAGAGTCGATGAATCAATCCCGAGTAAGAAATAGCAAAGTACAGAAAAGAGGCCACAGCTCTGCACCCCCACAAGGAAAAAAGACGGAGGAGAGCAGCTGCAGCCGGGCCCTAGAAGCAACCCGAACGCAAAGCAGCTCTTCCCAGGTTCCCAGCCAACATCAGACAACGTCTCCCTTGCTCCCCAGCGCCCTCCGGGACCAAGAATCAGAAAGTGGAGTCCAGCGGCTTTTCAGGGCCACAGAGCCTCCCAGTCAGGGATTCCCTCCCATTACATAACTGGGGCCTAAGGCCCTGTTCTGCAATCAGTCCTCTGGAGGGAGATGGACAGGTTCCCCAGGGATCTTCTCAGGGAGGTGGAAGCGGGCCCTGCGCCTGATCACACATGGTGACTGTGGCTTCACCGGGGTCTCCGCACAGCAGCGGCCTCCAGTAGGCAGAACAGGGCTCAGGGGTTTACAAATCCGTCTTCCTTCCCCACAGCACAACACTGCGGCTAGACCTTACATTCTTTGCTAAGGGTAAAGAAGTTTCCAGTTCTAATTCCTCGGTCTTTGATTCATTTTGAGTTGATTTTTGTGCAGGGTGAGAGATAAGGGTTTAGTTTCATTTTTCTACATATGGATAACCAGTTGTCCCAGAACCATTTGTTAAGAAGACTGTTTTACGTATGTGTTTGGCACCTTTGTCAAGGATGAGATGATGTATCTGTGTGGGTTTGTCTCTGTGTCTTCTATTCTGTACCCTTGGTCTACACTTCTGTTCTTATGCCAGTACCATGCAGTTTTTGTTACTATACCTCTGTAGTATAATTTGAAGTCAAGTGTTGTGATGCCTCTAGCATTGCTTTTCTGATTTAGAATTGCTTTGGTTATTCTGGGTCTTTTGTTCTTCCAAATACATTTTAGGACTGTTTTTCTTTTTCTGTCATTGATGTCATTGGTGTTTTGATGAGGATTGCATCAAATCTTTACATTGCTTTTGGTAGTAGTAATGTATCCAAAATTATTGAGATTATGCTTCCATGTTTTGTTAAAATTTTATGTAGATTGTCCTATACAAAGTTGACTAATCTGCCGGGGGTGGTGGCGCACACCTGTAATCCCAGCCACTTGGGAGGCTGAGTCAGGAGGATCACAAGTTCAAAGCCAGCCTCAGCATGGGCAAGGCACTAAGTAACTCAGTGAGACCCTGTCTCTAAATAAAATACAAAATAGGTCTGGGGATGTGGTTCAGTGGCCGAGTGCCCCTGAGTTCAACCCTGGTTCCGGGAAAAAAAAAAAAAAGTTGACTAATGTTTCATATGCTTTGGAATTCAAAATTATTGATCAGAATGTTAGCAAATATTGGCAACATTAAAAGATTAACCTTTAGGACTAAAAGAGATATCACTGTTGGAAATATACTAGTAAAACTAATTCCCTTATAAAGGGATAAAAACCTTAATCTTCTTTTTTAGGGCAGTTCAAGTTTTATGCTTTTCTTCAGTCTGTCTTTTGACTTTCAAGAAATGTATTTCATTTAAGTCATTGAATTTGGGGAGCTTAATGTTGTTCAAACTAATTCCTTAATATACTATAGGTATTTTAGTGATAATCCTCTTTCATTTCCAATTGGTAATTCATGCATTTAATTGACCAGTTGGAGGTTTACTGATTTTATCGATATTTTCAAAGAGCAAATTTTCATTTCATTTTCTCTCTAGTTTGCCCATTTTCTATTTCACTGATTTTCAGTGTTGTTTTTCTTACTTATTTTTTTCTTGCAATAATTCAGATATGGTGGGAATTAGTTAGGTCCTGGGGAGTTCACTTCCACGAGTGAATTGATGCTGTCTTGAGGGATTTCTAGTTCTCTTGGTAACTTGAGAGCAAGTTGTTCCGAAACAAAGACATTCCACGTGCTTCATCCCTTCTGCATGTGACCCTTTCCCTTTCCACTCCTCCACCATGTTGTGGTATAGCCAAGGGAGCTCTTGCTAGGATTCAGGCTCCATGCTGTTTGGACCCTCCAGCCACGAGAACTGTGTGCTAAATAAACTTCTTTTCTTTATAAACTATCCAGAATCAGATGTTTTGTTATAAAAACACAAAATGGACTAGGACACTTACACTTTTGGTTTACTTTCACTATGAAATCCCCCTTTTGACCTCCAGTGTTACTTCTTCCTTAAAATCCATGTCCATGATGATATAGCTACTCTGACTTTCTCATGCTTGCTGTTCACGTGGCATGCTTTTCATTCTTTTACTTTCAACTCATTTGCATCTCTGGGTTGACAGCACATGGGTGGGTCTTGTTTTTGTGTTCTCTCTGCCAGCCTGTATCTTTTGATAGGGTTATTTAGTGTTTTTACATTTAATTATTGATATGATAGCTTTTAACTCTGTCATTTTACTCTTCATTTATTATTTGTCACACCTCTTTTTAAAAAATTAATCTATTTTTTCTTCTGTCTTTGAAGTGTTAAACAAATATTTTGCTATACTATTTAATTAATCCATTGACTCTTTAACTAATTAGCTTCTTAATGGTTGTTCTAGGATTGCAATATACATCTTTAACCTATCAAACCCTACATAGGTTAGAACTCCTTCTGGTAAAATGTAGGAACCTTCAAGAGTACAGTTCTATTCCTTCCCAACCACTTCTGCTCTTGTCATGTATACTACTTCTATACATTTTATAAATCCAACAATACTATGCTGTAATTTAGGCTTTAACCAGTCATATGTCTCCAAATGAAATTAAGAGAACAAAAAGTGTATTAGGGGTGTGTGTGTGTGTGTGTGTGTGTGTGTGTGAAGTCTTGTGTATTTAGCACATTTTTGGTTCTATGTTTCTTCCTACATATCTGAGTTACTTCTTAGTGTCATTTGTCTTTAACCTGAAGGTCCTCCGTTAGAAATTTTATAGTGTCTCTTAGTACCAAATTTTCTGTTTTCTTTTTTCTGAAAAATGTCTTTAGTTTAATTTTATTTTTGAAGTATATTCTTCTAGAAAATAGAACTCTTGCTTGACATACTTTTAGTTGATGTTCTTTGGACGTAAACTCCAGTGTCTGCTGGCATCCATTGACTCAGGTGGGAGGTCAGTCCTTATTTCATTTCTTTATTGTATATATTATTTTTATTTTTCTGCTTTGGATATTTTGTCTTTATATTTGACTATTTATAGTTTGACTATGTTGTGTCCAAATGTGTTCTTTAGGCTTATTTAATTTGGGTTTTGTTGACTTTTTTGAATCAATTTTTAATTGCTTTTTGCTCTTCTTTCTTCTTTCATTCTCTCTACTCCTACAGCCCACTCCCCCCTGCATCCTCACCTTACCTCCCCACCTTACCTCTTTTTATAATTCCAATTGCATATATGTTGGAGTGTTTGATATTGTTGTATAGGTCTCTTGACTTTAGCCACACTTTTGATCTTTTAATCTCTATTTTTCAACTAAATAATTTCTATTGGTTAAACTTTAAGTCACTGAGTAATGCTTCTGTTGTCTGCATTCTGCTACTGAGCCCTATAGTGACCTTTCATTTCAGTTACTGTAAATGCTTCTCAAAGTTGTATCTGCCTTTCATTATTTTTCAGTGCAAATGATTTTTCATTTGCAAATGATTGCTTCTAAATAATTTCATTCAGTTTTTGTCATTATCTAAGGAAGAAATTGTTATCTTTATATCTGCATCACAAGTCTCTCTTTGGTATATTAATTTAATATACTGTTATTTTCTTGATTCCATTTACTGCTTCTAATAGTCTAGTAACTGATCCTCCAGGCATATATCATTTTCACATAGGATAGTGAGTAGATAGAATGAATGTATCCCCCAAAGTTTATGTGTTTGAAATTTGATCCCCAATGTGTGGTGTTGAGAGGTGGGGCTGAATGGGAAGTGTTTGGATCATGGAGTCACTGCCATTATGAATGTCCTAATGCTATAATCAAGGAAGTAGGTTTGCTATCACAGAAGAGGGTTCCTTTAAAAAGGAAGTGT
Organism: Glaucomys volans; assembly: GCA_020662805.1. Classification (NCBI taxonomy): domain Eukaryota; kingdom Metazoa; phylum Chordata; class Mammalia; order Rodentia; family Sciuridae; genus Glaucomys; species Glaucomys volans. Next base: position 653,751 of record JAJEJO010000120.1, read on the forward strand.
CTCACACACTTCTTGCACTTCCACATGCCACCAACACAGGAAGAGCCTTGCTAGATATTAGTCCCTCAATTGTGTACTTTCCAGTTTTTGGAACTATGAGAAATAAATTCTATTGCTTATAAACTACCCATTCTATGGCATTTTTGTTATAGTAGCACACAACTGACTAACACATCATCTTTATGATTTTTATATCTCTGATTTCTTTCTTTGGTCTAAATGCATTGGGTAAGATTCTCAGTAAACAACAGTGAGTAAAGGCATCCTTGCATTACCCCGACATTGGTGGAGTTGTGTCTAAGTGGTTCTCCAGGAAACCTAATGCTATTATTTAAGCTAAGATATGAATATATTGTATCATGTTCAGAAAATTTGTATTTGTTTATGTTTTATTGTTTTTAAAGAATTAAATGCCGATTGTTTTGAAATTTTTAGTCTGTTAAGAAAATTATATGATTATCTAACATATTATATTAAAATATTTCCATTATTGAACCAACTTTACAATTCTGAAATAAACTTCAATTGCTCTTTTAATATTATTTGAGCTTCTTACTAGATTCTTATTTAAAATGTTTAGAGTCAACTTTTATAAATGAAATTTGTGTGTAATTTTCTCTTTGGTGCAATATTTTCAGATTCTGGTGTCACATTATCTGGCTTGTTTATTTATTTCCCCCTTTTTTTCTCTTACTTTTTTCACTTGCTTTTTCCTCCTTTTTCTTTTCCATTGTGCGGTTAGTTAGTGGTTTCTCCATTTTATTGGTTTATTTAAAATAATCAACATCTAAATTTATTTAGTTTCAATTTTACCATTTTTCTGCCTTAACACTCATTCATTTCTATTTTTAATCCTTAGGAGTGATCTTGCTTTCTTTCTCTTTATTTTTTAAAAAATATTTTGAGTACTTTCATTCTTCCTCTTGTTTAAATTTATGTTAGTATTAAAAGTTGTGAATTTTATCTTAGGTTCTGCTTTAGTTCAATCCCATAGATTCTTTTTTTATTAAAATATTATACAAATAGTTCAATAAGATCCTATATAATTCAGGTCATTTATTAACATTTATAACAACATATCATGTTCAAAATGCTGTACTCTTACATGAGAATCTCAAATACTCTACAAATTATTTCAATCACTTTTAAACACCATCCTGAGTCGGAACGTAGGAAAAGCCTACGTTTATGAGGTCAATCAAAGCAGCAGATCAAATGTTTCCTAAGCAATCTCTACTTCCAAATTTCTCTCAGGATTTCCCCTTTGGTACTTCACCACAAGTTTTCTCTTTAATTAAAAGGATAATTAATTTAGTCTCCTTTTTTAAAAAGTTTGAGTATTTCTTCTCTACATATGTTCATATAAATATCAAGATCTTTTGAAGAATCACACACCAGTTTGCCTGATCATAGTAGCTTTGCAGAATGCTGACATTACTCAAAGTCTGGGAGCATCTTCCAATTCTCCACCACAGAACACATGGTAGTAACAATAAAACGCAGATCCTGGGTCTGGAGGTCCTTCTGGACCAAATGGCTCAACAGTTTGGTCTTTACCCGGGTTTCCTTTAAGGAGCCAGGGAACCAGCACACCTTGAGAATGAAAAGTAGCCGGGCGCGGTGGCGCACGCCTGTAATCCCAGCACTTGGGAGGCTGAGGCAGGAGGATCGCAAGTTCAAAGCCAGCCTCAACAACTTAGCAAGGTCCTAAGCAACTCAGTGAGCCCCTGTCTCTAAATAAAATACAAAATAGGGCTGGGGATGTGGCTCAGTGGTTAATTCCCCTTGAGTTCAATTCCCAGTACCAAAAAAAAAAAAAAAAAAGTAATCCTGTTGGTATGAATAGGCGGCTTAGAATAAATTACTCTTCTTGAATTACATCCTCCCTCCTGAATGTCATTAATGGAAGGGACAGAAGATGCTGAGTCTTGATTGCTCACGTCAGGAATTTGCTTCACAAGCTACCCTTGCACAGATGTATCACTAATCTCTTTCTTTCCTTGGTTAATTCTGTTTTCTTTAAGATATATGAACTTCTGATTATTATATTCTCGTTCCATTGCCCAGACATAAATGAGTGCCTTTCCTTCAGGTCTCAAGAGTCGAACAAGTTCTTGGAGAGCTCCCACTCTGTGCTCTGCTGTTGCATAATGTGGGTGACAGCAATGGGGATGCAGGCGTCACAGGACCCACTGTGAACTGGAATTGCCAACGCATCACAAAGGCCTGAAGCTGCCTCTCTCTATGAATGTCCACAAGGCTTTAGCTACAATCACAACCAATCACGTATAACTCCTTATAGATGCCAAAATACTTCCCGTTTCCATATCCAATATCAGCCACTATTGAACCATTTGGCAAAACCTTCAAAAACTCCACAATCCGTGGCCAGGGGGCATGTCTTGTGCTGCTAAAGTGCCCAGCAATCTCTTCTTAAACTCGGTGTACATACTCTTGCTCCAGCTGTGAGGCCCCTCCATTATTCTCAGGGAATGAGGGAGGAGTCTCTTTCCTCTGACTGTCAGACAGAAGGGTTAACTACAGTTACCAGGTGAGTGTCTCACTTTCCTAAATGTATTCCCTGCTTGCTTAAAATTAAGTCTGCACTATCCTGGGCAATAATTCCACTTTCGTAAGGCTCAGATGCTTGAACAGTATCAAAATTTCTGGGTGTGATTCCATGGGTCCAAAGGTATCTAGATTCTCCTGTCATCACTAGCAAACTCCAACAAGGCAACATGATTGCGCTATGACACCATGTGGATGCTTAAAATCCCTAACAATCTTTGACCCTAAACTGAGAGAAATGATCTCATACCCAATAGCAGAATGTATGTCAAAATGAGCAGGAATTCCATGCCCAGGTTTGTCCTGTTTTAGTGTCAACCCATCAGGTTTATATTTCATGTAATCTTTCTTCAACCATTTCTCCAAAATGCTATCAAGAATGTCTGGAAGACACTCCCACCCTGGTAATGGCTGATCTTTACCTACATTGTTGTTCTCAGAGTGGAATTCATAACTAAAACACTCCTCTGTGTTTTAAGGATTTCTGAAAATTTTGATAATCTGTATCTTCTGTCCAAACAACACTTTCCAAAAGCATTTTCTCATCCTCAGAAGAAATAATTTGTCCTACTACCATGAGCCCTAGAGGTTGAAGCTCCATCTCCTTCCATTGTGCTTTTCCCACAAAATTCAAGTACAGAATAATCTTTTGTCCTGAATCATCCACTATTTCTTTTCCACTGAGGGTAACATAGGCTTTCCTGGATTCTTCTGTAGCTGGACATCTTAAAAATAAGTAGGGCTTGTTAGGGGGCATTAGGAGAGCTTCCACAAACCCACGTGTCTCTAAAACTGGGAATAGTTGCTTCCTACTCACACTCTTACCCAAACTACCACTGCAACAACCAGACTCTGAGTGGCATAGAGTACTGCCTCAATGCCTTCATGTCTCAGGAAAGTGTGCCTGACTTTAATCTGTTTCCTTAAGAATTTCTACTCAGTTTTACTGAGTTTGAAATTACTTTGATGGTTGGTGTCCACAGCAACATGGGTGCGACCATCCCCATAGATGCTTAATATGTAGCATCCTCATTCATGTTATTTTCTCAAAATTCTGCAATTGTGGCTTCTATTTCCTCTCTTAATGAAGAGCTGCTTAAGATATTTGAAAACATTTCTAGGGCTGGGGGTGTTGGGTAGTAGAACCCTCACCTAGTATGTGTGAGGCCCTGGATCTCATCCCCAGCACTGAAAAAGAAATTCTAGTTGAAAGCTGATTTTTTTAGTTTCTGCTTTTGTTGTTCATTACATTTTTTTTATTTGTGATAGAAAATATCTTTTTTGTTCTGTTTTAGAATTTATTGCATTTTCTTTGTGGTCTAAGAAGTGCTCATTTGTATTAATATTTCATGAACATTTGCAGAAAGATTATCTTATGTTTTTAGGTCACAGAATTTACCTTCTATATACTTTTTTTTTTCTACTTGACAAATCATGGACTGAAAGAAGTGAAGCAAAATCTGCTGCCCCTAGTATATTTCTTGCTTTCTCCTTATAATGCCAGTAATTTCTGCTTAATATTATTTTTACTTAAGTATTCATAGCTATTGCATCTAAACTGTGAGTTGCACCCTTTAGTATTACAATTTTTTTTTTCTTTTTTTTTTTTTTTTGGTGGTGCTGGGGATTGAACCCAGTGCCTTGTGCTTACAGGGCAAGCACACTACCAACTGAGCTATGTCCCCAGCCCTTCTTTTTTGTTCTTGTGTAACACTTTTCACCTGAATTTCATCATATCTGCTATTAAGTTCATGACCCTGATCTCTTTTTATTTGCATTTGCCTGGAACATCTCTGCCAATTCTTTTATTTTTTAGCTTTCCTGAATCACAATTTTTAGGTAGCTCTGTTGCATATAGAATGAAGTTGAGATTTGCCTTGTCATCTAATCTAAATCTCTGAAAAATAAGTTAACCCATTTACACTTATTGATCTGTCAAAATATGTTACTTGTTATTTGTATCATTTTTATTTATTTACTATTTTTTATAATTTTAAAATATACTGTTACTAAGTAGTTGTTTTATTTTGTACTTTCTATAATGTTCTTATAAAATAAAATTCAAAAAGTTTGTTTTTCTATTCTATAAAATAACTTTATAATTATCATTTTGGTTAATACCCTGTTTCCTCTATTTCTTTAAATGGTATATATTAGTTCTCTACCAAGAGAAATTTTTCATTAATAATATTACCCAGCAATCAATTTTATTTTTTTAATTGGTTCTTTTTAGTCCAGCAGTCAATTTTCTAGTCAGCAATATTGTCTTTGTTGGTCTTTACCTACATAATGTTCCTTATCTGCAGGAAATAAGACCCACTTATGTGACCTTACTGGGTGACTTTTCCAAAGATGTATCAATTTCTTCCACAAGTTTTATAAATTCATGGTCATATTTGTCCACATTTTTTATGTGCTCCATGCAATATTTAAATAGTATCTAAATTTACATTTTTCATTTGTTGGTAAGTTTGATGCTCTTTCATATGGGTTAAATTGCTTCTTTTCATTGAAACTGGGTCAGGCTTTCCCTTTTTCCTCTTTTCAGCCTCACTCATCATCAGATACATTGGATTTTCCTAGGCTTGGCTCTTGAAGGATCAGGCATTCTCAGGAGGTTCCTAGGGAGGTGTGTAAGGGAAGGGCAGGGGAAATGGTCCAGAGTTCACAGTCCAGCCTTTCTCTGTTGTTATAGAGACAGACTCTCTTTCCTGAAAATGTGGCTCATCTGTAGGATTCTGTGAGATTCTTGCCTACCCTTCTTCTTTAAATCAAACTAGTTCCAGGAAAGACTTCTGCTGCCAGTCTTTGCTAACTTGGCTGCCAAGAAGGGAGTTAACTTTGTATTTCAAGAAGTGGTTTTTGCTGGAGCTCCCTGAGCTCTGTGGCTGCAGGGCCCATTCACCCCTCTGACTCCTTTCTTTGTCCTTCCCAGGGTTGCTTTTGTCTAGTGCCAGCTGTTTTTGGCAGCCCTAAAATATATGTTTTGGAATCCACCAAGAAGATCTGCCACTAATTTTGCTAAAATGGTTGTTTAAATTTTTTCATTATTTTAATCTTTAGTTTCTATTACACAATTTTCAGGAGAAAGAAACTATTCTGAATTATACAAGAATGCTCATCTCAGGCAAGAGTTTGTAAAGGGGCTTGAGAAGGAAACTTGTCAGCTATTCACAGTCTTCCTCACTGCCCTCTTAGTATTTACCCTTGGTTCCTGCCCATTTTCAACACTCAGTGAATTTCCTCCATAATTTCTTCTGAGCATATTCATTTGTGTGTGTGTGTGTGTGTGTGTGTGAAATCAGTGTGGCACAGAAAGGGGAGAGACTCTCATTTCTACCTATATTCACAAAGTGGTTAAAAAACAAACAAAAAACCCCCCAAAACAATGATTTTCACCTTTTTTTTAGTATTCTGGAGATTTCATCTCCCCACTGTTCTTAAATTTAACCCACACTTCATACTTGTGTGTGTGTTGGTCAGTGTTTGTGTGTGGTGATATTATTCTAAATAACTGCATATGTATTTATTTCCAGAAAGTACCATTTCCTTCTTCTTTTTCCTTTTTTTAAGAGCAAAATGTTCCTCACTGTGTATCTGCCTTCATTTGCAATTCACCCACAAAAACACTTCCTCACTCCCACAATCTGTTAACATCATCTAATCTTATAGAAGCTTTACCTTGTCACCTCTAAGATGACAATTTGAAGCAGATGGCCTTAATTATCAACAATGGGGATCTGAGCCCATCAATTAGTGCCAGCAATTCTGGCCTAGGACATTGCCAGTAAATTAAAATGTACAACTGGAAGGAAGAAGACCTTTTATAGCTTAATTCTATGGTTCTTGTTGTATAAAAGGCATAAGGTCACATCAAATATGTAGATTTTTTTGGGCTGGGGATATAGCTCAGTTGGTAAAGTGCTTGCCTCACAAGCAGAAGGCCCTGGGTTCAATCCCCAGCACCACACACACACACACACCAAAAAAAAAAAAAAAAAAAAAATGTAGATTTTTAACTATGAATATTTTCTCAATTGAGAAGATATGAATCACGATATGGCAAAGTCTGCTAAAATGCACTGATCAATTATTTAAATATGATTACTAAGCAGCCATAAAACAGAGCAAATGCTAATACACACACAACACAGAGGAATCTCCAAAACATATTCAGTGTTAGAAACTGGACACAAAGAATTAAACACTTTTCCACTTTTATACAGTCCAACAACAACCAACAACAATGTTTGGAATAGAAGTTAAAATAGCTGCTGCCTCTGGGTGGGAGTGGAAGAGACTGGGATTGGACATGAGGAACCTTCTAGGGTGAGAAAAATATTCTCTGTAAATATGGTAATTACATGGGTGTGTATGTTTTTCAAAACTTACCAAAATGTACCTCATCTTTTAAAAAAAGATGATTACTTCATTCTTTTTAGGCTTTATCAGGAAATTTCAAGTGTATTAGAAAATATTTCAGTAAGGGTAAACTTTCCCTTCAAGAAAAATTTTTGCTTAAAGTACTTTATCACTCCCAACATGTGGAGAGGTCATGGAAAACGTGTATTTGGAGGTGAACAAACTGGCTTCAGCCAGCGCTGTGGACTTGGCAACCTCATTTAATTTCCTGAGACATGGCTTCTTACATGTAAGCCAGAGATAACAAGCAAGCTTCCTTTGGGTGGCTGTGCAGGCTGGAGCTGTGACCCAGGTTGCGGGCCCACCAGCAGGCAGTCAGCGATGGGTGAGGGGCAGCTGTGTGCAGCCGGGAATCACAGGCACTGCGCTTCTCCGAACCTTACCGGAGTGGAGCCGTGGAATTCTGGTATACATCAGAATAGTCTTCTCACATGAATGTTGAAATTCTGTCCTTTCATGAAGTTGTCATCTTAGAACATGGCGACCCCTTTTGTGTAGGGTTCGGCAGAAGGCGGGATGGAGTTTTCTCTCTTCTGGACTATTTCAGTGGTCTACTCACAACTGCCTCAACCCCTCTCCACAGGCTGCCAGACTGTTCCTTCAAAATACAAAGAATCTTTCTTCTACCTCCTACTGCTATGGCAGTCCTCTTGAGAGAGTCCTGGCAGCCTCAGGCTGATTCTGTAGCTGGTCTTCCCAGTGGTCTGTGTCTCCACTCCTCTCCAGGTTTACCTTGCTCCCAACTGTATCAGCCTTATTAACTATTTATTTATTTATTTGGTACTGGGGACTGAACCCAGGGGCACTCCACCACTGAGCCACATCCCCAGCCCTATTTTCTATGTTATTTAGAGACAGGGTCTCACTGAGTTGCTTAGCGCCTTGCCTTTGCTGAGGCTGGCTTTGAACTCACAATCCTTCTGTTTCAGTCCCCTGAGTCACGGGAATTACAAGCCAGAGCCACCAGGCCGGCTAGCCATACTTTTAAATTCTGTAAACTGACACTTTGACATCCACAGAACGGTCCTAGCTATTCCTAAACAAACAAACCTTAGCCCATCATAAATTTGTACGGGCATCAAAGATCTAGTACCTTTGGGTAGAGGTTCTGTTATTAATAGAAGAAGATCACAGAGAATCTGAAAGGGGGGGGAGATTTTGAAGATAGCATATGAACTTCATCTGCCCAGGAAAGAGCAGAAGATTAATTCAAAGAGGACAGGGGTAGAAAGAATCAGAACATAAGACTGAAACAACTTTTAAAACGCTTTCCTTCTTCATGTGATTTTATCTGAATTTTGTTCTTCTTGCACTTCTTCACATGTATGTGCCGTTAGTGCACCAATGCTACCTTTTAAAAATTTTTAAAAAAAATTGGTTCTGATTGGTTATGCATGACAGTCGACCAATGCTACTTTTACACATGTCTTCCTTTACAGGCAGCAGAAGTTCCTTTACTCTGGATGACTGAAACATTGCCCTTTATCCCTTTTGCACCCTCCAGGAAAACCTTCCTTTATTTATTCCTTTGGTTGATGTGACCCAAGAAAGAACTAGGTTTATGGAAATATGATTCATATATTGAGGTAGATCACAAGTGGAAGTGTTTTTCTTTAGTCTTTTTTTTTTTTTTTTTTTTGAACCAGGGATTGAACTCAGGGGCACTCGGCCACTGAGCCACATCCCCAGCCCTATTTTGTATTTTATTTAGAGACAGGGTCTCACTGAGTTGCTCAGGGCCTCGCTAAGTTGCTGAGGCTGGCTTTGAACTCGTGATCCTCCTGTCTCAGCCTCGCAAATCACTTGGACTACAGGCATGCGCCACCACGCCGGCCTCTTTAGTCTTTTTTGAAATGAGATCTTACAGTGTGAAGTTCTAAAGCATTTTTCATACTGCAACATCCAAAACTAATGAGTTTTGAAACTAATGAGTTTGAAAAGTATTTTCAATATATTTTGTATTCTTTAGAGAAATTTTATGGACTTTTTAAAAAGATCTTATGGCCCCATTAAAATCTTAAGAAACGCTTGGGATTTCTAGCTGGGTGCAGTGGCGCACACCTGTAATCCCAGCACTTGGGAGGCTGAGGCAGGAGGATCTCAAGTTCAAAGCCAGCCTCAGCAACTCAGCGAGGCCCTAAGCAACTCAGTGAGACCCTGTCTCTAAATAAAATACAAAATAGGGCTGGGGATGTGGCTCAGTGGTGGAGTGCCCCTGGGTTCAATCCCTGGTTCCAAAAAAAAAAAAAGTATGGGATTTCTAGGGAAAAACAGTTACATGCATCCTTTAAAAGTTTGCTCACAACTTTGGGAGGATCATAAAACTCCTGGGGCTCCTTCATTGACACCTGAGATCTCATGGTAAAAATCTGTGTTCTAGAGTTCCCTGAATTCTGCTAAGAAACATAAAATTGCACACATTCAACTTTTCCAGCATTTCAATATTTCCCCGTCCATATCTGCAGGGTATAGGTTCCAAGACCTCCAGGGGGTACCTGGAAATCAAACCTGTATGCACTGTTTTTTTCATATACATACACACCTATGATAAAGGTTAATTTATAAATTAGGCACAGCAGGAGATCAACAACAATAATTTATAATAAAATAGAACAATTATAATAATATGCTATGATTAAAGTTATTAAAATATTATGAATTGTTTATTGCTGTAATTTTCCACTTAAAAATTTCAGACAATAATTAACCACAGGCAACTGAAGCCCAGAAAGCAAAACATGGATAAAGGGAGACTACTGTATCTAAATAAAAAAAAATAAGCATTTAAATAAAAATGTTTTATCAAAGAACTGCAAACTTATTTCTCAAACATGTGAAGAACTCGGAATTGTGCATGGCTTGGCAAAAATCAATATGTATTCTCTACTGAATTATCACTCAAATCATGAATGATGACCACCATTACCATTACTGTGTAGTCCCAAGCTCAGCCAAATCAGGGAGTCCGAGTATTGGAGGGTTTTCTTGGCAGTGGGTTTGCAACCCCCAAACAGGGAGGTTTAGGAGATTGCAGTAAATTCAGGATATTGAGAATTCAGGGTGAGATCCTACATTCTTTGTGTATTTACTGCAAATTCTGACCTGTGTGGCAGGGACCAGGACAAGCTGGAGGGTGGAGTGATATTTGCATGGGGGTCACCTGGCTTCACTGAAGGTGGAAAACCTTACTCAGGATGAATATCTCCAAGGGGCAGGAAGCCAAGGCCACATACTATTTTTCATGGCTGAGGACCAGATGGAGGGGTTCACTGTTTCAATGAGCAGTTTAGGGGCACAGAGTTGGTGAGGAAATTCCTCAATTGGGCAATGAGGAAGGCCGGCTACAGTGACATTACCTCTCAGGTCCCACTGAAGTCTGTCAACTATGCTTGTGCTCTTCCCACTCCTTAGGACACAAGTCTGACTCCAAGGCTGTCCATATCAAGAAATGTGTGCTTTTGCTGGTTGCAGTAGTGCATGCCTATAAACCCAGAGACTTCGGAAGCTGAGGCAGGAGGATCTCAAGTTCAAAGTCAGCCTCAGCAATAAATCAAGGCCCTAATCAACTTAGCCAGATTGTCTCTTAAAATAAAAAATTAAAAAGGGCTGGGGATGTGACTCAGTGGTCAATCCCTAGTAAGAAAAGAGAGAGAGAGAGAGGGGGGGGGAAGGGAGGGAGGGAGGGAGAGAGGAAGGGAGGAAGGAAGGGAGGAAGGAAGGAAGGAAGAAAGGAAGGAAGGAAGGAAGGAAAAGAAAAGACACGTTTTCAAATGGCATATAGCAGACCTAACACTTTCACAGCTTTGCCTCAGCTTCTCTGCTCCTCAGCCTGATGGTCCCCTCCTGAAAGGTGGCTCCTTACCTTTTGGTTGGGGTGAGGTGGTAGCCCAGTGAGAGCCATGGCCATTCTGCTTACCTCCCAGAGCTCCTGAGATTCAGGGAAATCCAGAGCTACAGGTCTGGTCAAGGAAATGGCAGTTATGGTAGAGGTGGTGGCAGCCAAGATCTTGGCAATACCCATGCTCGTTTCAGATCATGAGGTCAAATCTGAGGGTCAGCCAAAGTCAAATCAAATCCTAACCCGTGAATCCAAATCACAGCATTTGCAGGTGTTGAAATTTGTTCCACCGAATTCCTCTCCTCTCACTCTCTATAATGGTATTGCTTTCTGACCACAGCTATTGATCTGTCATCAGGTACAATTTCCTCTACATACATGTTGTATGAGATGACATCACATTGGGATTCAGGCTCTGGCATTAAGCCACACTGATTTTCTGCCCAGTTCTAAGACACAGAGCAATCTCAGTGTGTCCCATGTTCTGAGTACGTTGTGTCCCTGTTGTGGGGTTTTTTGTTTTGTTTTGTTTTAATTAATAACCATGCTAGAAAACAAAAGCACACATCGAATACACATCGAAGCACACACAACCTCTTATTGAATGCCCTCTGAATTCGTGGAGAAAGTAGTGGACACAGAGTAGCTTTTACCATGTAAATTGATGAATACTGAGAATCAAGTCCTCCATTCTGAAGTGCATAATTCATTTAGTAATTATTTTTTGAGCATCTATCCAGTGTTCCAAGAACAGGAGATAGAACAGAACAGAATAGACAGAACATTTCTCTACGTGGTGCTTAACATTGTGGTGGGAGGGGAAAAGCAATGGACAAACAAGTAACATACAATATGTCAACATGGTCTGCGTATACCTCAAAGGTTTCACATGTTGAAACTTAATTCCCATTGTGAGGTATTAAGGGGATAGAAATTTAATTGACTGTTGTTTAAAGGTGAGATCTGTGGGAGGTATTTAGAATTAGATAAGATAATCAAGATGTAGCCCCCATTTCTAAATCCTGGTAAATTCATTAAGAATAGGGAGAGAGACCAGAAGACAGAGACACACATAGACATAGAGATGGATATTTGCACATAGTCCTTGTCTCTTGCCACATGATGCTGTATACTGTCTTGGGACTCTGCCAGAAACAAAACCATCACCAGGGCTGTCTAGCTCAGTGCTAAAATGTTTTTCTAGCAGGTACCAGGCAGGAGGTCCTGGTTTGATCCCCAGCACCACCGAGAAAAAAATATAGAAGAAGTAAAAGAAGGCTATCAGAAGATGCCAGCATTTGTATGTCATGAACTGTGAGCTAAATGAATCCTTTTCTTTATAAGGGTACAAAGGTCTCAGGTATTTTATTACAGTAACATAAAACAGACTAGTACAGGTAGTAAATGGGATAGACAATATAAATATAAATATATTGTGCATTTTGCATATGTATGTGTATGTGTGTGCATCTCTTTGTGATCTGTTTTACATCAGTTAATCAGAATCCTCTCTGAAAGGATACCGATAGTAGAGAAGGACACTGGAGGAAGTCAAAGATGATCCAGGCAGCTTCATGAGGAGAAATAAGAAAATACACAGGCCATGATGCTGGAGACAGACAGTTCAATGGATTAAAAGCATCAAGACTACTAGTTAAATGGCATCAATCAAGAACTGGGGATGTAGCCCATGGTAGAGTACTTGCCTAGCATGTGCAAGGGCCTAAATCTGATCCCCAGTACCGAAATATAAAGAAGGTATAAATCACGTATTCTCTATGGACTGAGTAGGTGCATGTTCTCCAAATTCATATATTGAAATCCTCACCCCCAGTGGAGAACATATCAGAAGACTGGACTTTTAGAACCCTATTAGGTCACCTAATAGGGTTGAGTCCGTATGACAGATTTGTGCCCTGATAAGGAACCAAAAAGAATAGATTTCTTCTCTTCTACCATGTGAGGACACAGCAAGATGGATCTTTGAACCAGAAAGCAGTCCTCACCGACTGTGAATCTGCTGGTGCCTTGATCTTGGAGTCCCCAGCCTCCAGAATTATGAGAAATAAACTTCTGTTGTTTGTAAGCCCCCTGGTTTAAGGCATTTTGCTACAGCATCCTAAACAGACTAAGATTCTATTCATTTTATGTTTCCATTGTTTTATATTTTTTCAGCCCATGAACACTTTTGTTTTAGTCAGATTTTTGTTTTGTTTTGTTTTTGTTTTTGTTTTTTGCAGCTATGGCCAATGACCTGACAAGAACAATGAGAAGACGAAAAGTTTATTTGGGGGCTCACGGTTTCAGAAGTCTCAGTCCACGATGGCCAACTCCATTCCTCAGGGCCCCTAGGCAAGGCAGGACATCATGGCAGAGACTGTGATGGAGAAAAGCAGCTGGGAACAGAGAAACAGAGAAAGGCTCTGCTCACCACAAACTAAATATATATACACCAAAGGCGCACCCCCAATGACCAACGTCTTCCAGTCCCCCCTACCAGCTAATAGTCACCTCTCAGTTAATCTCTATTAACTGAGGATTAATGCGCTGATTAGGATAAGACTCTCATAACCCAATCATTTCACCTCTAAACCTTCTTGTATTGTCTAACCACACGTGAGCTTTTGGGAAACACCTCACATCTAAACCATAACAACTTTTTTTTTGGAACCGGGAATTGAACTCAGGGTCACTTGGTCACTGAGCCACATTCCCAGTCCTGTTTTGTATTTAATTTAGAGACAGGGTCTCACTGAGCTGCTTAGTGCCTTGCCCTTGCTGGCTTTGAACTCGTGACCCTCCTCAGCCTCCCGAGCCACTGGGATTACCTGTACGCCCAGCTAAACCATAGCAACTTTTTAACTGAATAAATATGTATACTCCTGTGCTCATGAAATATGAAAATAATTACCTGTCAATATGTGAAAGCAGATTTCTAATGTGTCATTTATCAGTTTCCAAAAGAGAGGGGGCAATGCATCTACACAGCAGGAAAAACCCCTTCAACTCTTAGCCTTCTTAGAAGAGGTCTCAAGGTAACTGTGGAAGCACTCTAGCGAAAGCAAAAGTTTTTTGAAACTTTTCTCCTGGTAGGGCAGCCATGAACTGGAATTATAAACTTCTGAGTGCTTATTCATTTTCCAATGTTGAAGCCAACCAGCTGGTGACACTAGACTTTGTGGCCATAGTAAACCTGGAATTTTTCTCATTGGTCCTGTCACTGATGTCATTTATATCCACCAGACCCTTTAACATGAAAACACTTATGTCCTTTCCGGAACAGCTGTCATGGATTGCATCCTCACATTAGACATTCTGGGCAGGACATTTAGTATTCATGGAAGAATACTAACTTCCATACTAACTTCAGCAAAACACACACACACACACACACACACACACACACACACTTACACATAATCAGTTCTTGAGGAGAACAGACCTCTTCCAGAATTGGAGATTCTCAATATTCACAATGAAAGTGTATTTCAAAAGAAAAAAGGATCTCTTTTAGAGTGCTTGTTAAATTATAAATCCAATTGTATAGTTGATTGACATCTAACAGCAAAATAGTTCAGGGCATATTCTAACTTTGCATGATGTTGTGTCCACAATCCAAAGATGCAAACATCAAAGAAAACAAAACGCATCTTAAATTTAAAAAGTCAGGGTTAAGGAGGCTTCCATAAAGGACTGGATAAAAAGGATTATTTAATCTGAAAACGTGAGGCTAAAAAGGAATGCTATCAAATTCTACAAAATCTATAAAACTCTATAAATTGGCAATGACAGCAAGACCCTGAACCATGCCATGTTACTGGTTGGCATTTTTCTTTAATGTTTCCAAACACCTTGATCAGGTTTTCCCTTTAGTTTCCATTATAAAATAGCTTCCCCCCCCCAGTCTGTCTCTACCATTATACTGTGAATTTCTCCAGCACAGAAAGCATGTGATTTTCTATTTCCTGAGCTTGAAACAGAGCATACCACATGGTTTGTACTGAAGTACTGCTTATTCAGCAAATGAAAAGAATGATGGAGTAAAGAACAGTGAGCTCAGAGCAAAGAATAAAGGCGTGCCCTGTGACACGGTAATATTCTAGTAGAGCAAGCAAAAAAGTGCTGGTTATGCCATGATCACAAAATAGATGTGACTCATAATTTCCAAGAAGATGCGCAGGCTAACAATAGATACCATTCAAAAAGGCTTTAAATAAGCTCATGAATGCCCATTGTGTAATAGATCATTTGAAGGAAACCAGAAATATAAAAGATATTATGTCACTAAGCTATGTGCATCCAGAGAGGTGAGCACAGGTGATCATGCCAGGTATGTAGATGGCTCTTCATAGGAGTTTTTCCGCCTTGCTTCATGGAGAAGGGGCAAATTGTCCTGGGTTCAATGAGAGCTGTTCCTGGCAGTGGGAAGATGCTTCTCTGGAAGGATGGCTGTTTTCCAAAGGAGAAGAAGCTGTTCTTTCAGAGGCCCTGCCTTTTTCATAGACTTGGTGAGATGTGACCTGCCTTTGTGATACCAAGAGTTGGGACATGTAACAGTGTTGCATGAAGCAACACAGAGAGGGAAATGAACTGTACTTAGACCATTTTCTCCCACATCAGTCTCCTTCTCAGTCTGACTTAATTTCTCCCCAGTATTCCTTGGATCTGCCTGATCCATTTCTTCTGCTTGGCCTTAGCCTCAACTCTGGGGTCTTAGTTCCTGTATTACCAACAGTTTTATTTGGTCATTAAATCATCTTTTTTCTTTAAGTATTTTTTAGTGTCAGTGGGCCTTTATTTTATTTATTTCTATGTGGTGCTGAGGATTGAAACCAGGGCCTCACACATGCCAGGCAAGCGCTCTACTGCTGAGCCACAACCCCAGCCCCATTAAATCATCTTTAATCCGAACTTCTCTGCCTTAAATTTAAAACATTGCCTAAAATGCAGCCATCACTTCTTCCCAGCTTTCAGTGGGTGCCTGTTCTGCAATCTGTGCTTGCCTTGTTCAAGTCCCTCACCATCCTCAACAGCCTTCCCAGTATGTAGAACATCCGGGAAGTCTCATGGGGACATCTACCATTCCTCGGCAACCTCTCAACCCCAGGGATGTTTCCTGAAACCCATATTCCAATTTACTGATGAATTAAGTGAAGAACTGTTTCAGTACAGTTGGATTCTTTCCTTTATAATCTGCCACAGTATTCTTCAAATGGTGTATTCTGAGACCATATTTAGGCAATAGTTTAATTTATAGAAATTGGATATTCACATATGTGTCATCTTCCCATTACATTTTAATGTCCTTATGGACAATTTCTTTTTCTTTTCTTAAATCCCAGGTGTCTAGCCTCATACACAGTTACTCAATCATAGTTGCTGAATGGATGAATGAACAAGAGTCAAATGAAGAAAAACAATTTGCTGCCTTTTCTTCAATAGCAACAGGGCAATGTGTACAGGAGGCTATAATTAATGCTTGGGCGAGGGAATGTCTGACTAACAGTTCTTAAGAGTTTACAAAGAGTAAATTTGCTAGGAAACCTCAATTTGATCTCATTCTTCGACTCTCCACATCTATCAGTTAGATGGGGATCAGGAGGCTTTGCGTGTAGCAGGATATCATGAGTAGACTCCATGTAAGGATTATCAGGTTTGACGCTGAAGGTTAATAACACTGTCAGGTCTTGTCAGTTTTGTTTATGAGCCTATCTCTCTGGGGTACACAATGAAAATGATAGAAAGTGACTTTAATTAGGGCCCCAAGTTCAACTGCATGTTTGATGCTTAGAATTCAGTGCAGCCGACATGAGTGAGCCTTTATGTCCATCCCCTCAATTTTCTTACATCTAATTCAAGGCCTGTTTACCCATGAGGACCATTCATGGGAATAATAGTGCATTTGGATATTGGGAGAGATGTTGTATCTCTATGAAGTAGAAAAGAGATCTTCCCAAGCGATTAGCCTAGTTTTCTTTATGTGTTAACTTGGAGCCCACAAAGGGCACACGATGCATTTCCATGTATCTCAAATGTGGAAGAAATGTTTATTCTAATTAGTTAGCCATAGATGAATGTGGAACCTGAGAAAAGAGTTAACTGGAGTGGTTATTAGTTAAAACTTATGGACAGCAGTATTTAAAAAGGGAGTGTGTTCCTAACAAGATTTTTGAATCTCTACTGGACATTTGGCCCTCCTTATCTGCAAGTTATGCATCCAAGAATCTAACCATCTGAACCTTAAAAATATTCAGAAAAAAAACAATTGCATCTGTACTGAATACATACAGAATTTTTGTCTTGTCATTAGTCCCTAAACAACACAGTATAATGACTATTTATGTAGCATTTACATTGTGTTAGACATTACAAGTGATGTAGAGATGAGTTAAAGTATGCAGGAGGATGTATACAGGCTCTATGCAAATACTGTGCCATTTTACATAAGGGATTTGAGCATTCACAGATAGTGATACCCAAAGGAGGTCCTAGAAAAAAATCCCCTGTGGACTTGGAGGGTGACTTATACTTGCTGCATGGTAGTGAGAGGCATCATTAGCGTTCAGCAGACTTTGAGATATTTGCTTGAGAAGTAGTCGACACCTTGGATGTGACACAAGGATGTCAGTCACCTTTCCTGGGGTCCCGGGCATTCCTCAGCCATAGGACTGTGCAGCCCCCACCCTGGTCTCTTCTTCTGCTTCAGTCTCTTTCTCTTTGTGTGAAGGTCAATGTCAAATTCAGAAGCCTTGTCTGAATGTGTTCACAGACAAATTTAAGGCCAAAGTCAGAAATGTTTCCCACTACTCTAAATAATCAGTCCTGAATGGAGATGGGGGAAACCAGTGCCAACAGAGTCTTGTAAAGTCCGCGGCAATCATAATCCCAAAAGGCATAGTCAATCATGAATGCCATAATCCCAGGTGGGGAAATCCTAAAAGACAAAATCCCTAAAGTCTAAAATCCTGAAAAAAATCACAATCTGGAAGATTGAAATCCCAAATGTTGAAATCCTGAAAGCCCAAAACCACAATTTCCAGGGAGAAAAAAAAGAAGACATGTTGGAATCATGCCTTTAGGATTATGATAGGCAAAATAATGTACCTGAGTACATTTTTATTTTGTACATTGTCATAAAGATAAAGTCTTAGCAACAGAAGTCAGATCACATATATTTTTCAAATGATATTAGGGACTTAAATTGCAATTTTCATATCTATCCATGCATGGATGTCAATTTATTGGTACAAAAATACTGAAGAAAGGGAGATTTACAACAAGTTATGAAAACATTTTGTCACTATGATGTTTAATGTGTGGTTCAGTTCTTACAGTCCTTTTACAGCCTGATATTCTCTATAATGTTCATCATACATCGTAACAATATATTTATTTGTATGACTGTCTGAGCTTGGCCCCCTCCTCTTTCCTTTGCAATCTTCACGCAGGACAGATAGATCAAATCTGCCCTTTGCTTCATTTTATTCCTAACAACACCTGATCCCCTAGTAGGCTCTCTAATACATTTTATAAATAAATTTAAATGATTTTTTGAAAATATGCAATGTATTACACTATTAACATATCGGCCTTATTTTTCACAATTCACTGTGCTATGTACTTCATCTTTGCATCACGTCCAGTACTGAAAGGATAAATCATTTAAAGACTTTTCATTTCATGCATTTTTTGTAAAATCAAGTCCACAAAAGTGCATTATTACAATATTGACTTTTTTTGCAAGCATAGTGCATCACGTAAAAATGTTGAAACTGCCTCTGTAAACGAAGAGGTGTTCTTTCTGTACATCTGCATTTGTGAAAGATAAAATTTCTTGATATCTCTGCTCTTTGGGTGACTCCATACATGGAGGTGGTTAATCAAGGTTTTCGATCCAACTCATCAAAGCAATTAGGTTGTCCTTCAGGGTATTTTGTATGACCTCAGTTATAAATTAGAGTGTACACATTTACCAACATTTTACCTTTTTAACAGTTTTTTTACAAATACATTTCATATGTTCATAACTGTATATATCTATGTGACTGTCATCAGTATACCTACGTTTATGCTTGCAAGACATACGCATTATTATTTATTACCCATTTTATTATGAAGAATAGCCTATGAAGCTGTCATGTTTTATGTTTCTCAAATAAATCTCCTTTCAAAAATCACTTTCAGAGTTAGTTCTGAAAGTGTCTTGATGTAAAAAGATATAAATATATGAATTTACATATATGAACGCCTGCTCATCTTTTCCATTCTTACTTTCCCTGTATCTTATTTACCTCATCTACCTATTTTTTAAAATATTTTTTAGTTGTCAATGGACTTTTATTTTATATTTACTTGTGTGGTGCTGAGAATTGAACCCAGTCCCTCACACGTGCTAGGCAGGCACTCTACCACTGAGCTACAACCCCAGCCCTCATCTACCTAATTTTAATTTTCTTTTTGGTTATTAGATTGTAGGTATTTATATATGCCATCTAAAATTCTTTTTGAACCAAAGTATGATTTAAATATAACAATAGCATATTTACAAGGATATAGTGACAGCTAGCATTAGCATTTCCAAAAATTTAAAGTAAAAATGAATTACAATGTGTGTAGCAGAAAATAACATACTTTAAATAACATCTTCCATAGATGTTATTTAGTATATATGGATCCTTAGAGAACAGAGCCATATTTGTGGCATCTAGTCTAAAAAACAAGGTTGTAAATTAAATTCTTCTTCAATCTAAGGGGAACCTTAAAGAGGTTTATTGTTAAGGTTTGCACAGATTTATTTCAGCCTACTCTTCACTCTGGGCAATTTCATCCTCCAACCTCTTCTTTGTCTGTCTTTTAATTGCCCTGCCATTTCGTTTTTCCTATTCTTCCAATGTATCTGATGCCCAACTATTGTTAGGCATTTTATGAATTGCTGTAAAAACTGTCTTTGGAACCTTGGAACATTTGTTGATGACTCGGAAAGACCTATTTCTAGGCATTGGACCCTGACAATGTCAGGTATAAAGGTATTTGTCTTTTTTCCAAGTTCTTGATTTGGGAAAGAGGGCAAAGGAATGCAGTGTCTGTGTGGGAATGAGGAGAAGGCCAGAGTCCTCTGGAGAGCAGTTTGTTACAGGGAGGTGGGAGGGCAGTTCCTCCTCAGCTCTAACTTTCAATGCCCAGAGGGTAACCTGGGCTCAGCTCTCCCAATCCAGAGCATTCAGAGCCAGTGGGCAAGGAAGTATGAGGCTCTGTGAACCCTTTTTATCATTCACTGCTGTGACCTTGAAGTGACCCAGGAGACATTGGGCTGGAACCCAGGAGCCATACTTCCTTTGCTTTTGTATAAGAGAAGGATAATATGTCCTTAGGACTGTTCTATTATTAAAAAATCAGCAAACAACAGGAATCTTTTTCATTTGCTTCAACATGGTTTGTTGCTGCCAAAAGTAGTACATACCCTGAAGGAGGCTGGAGCTGTTAGAAACAGCAGGGCTTTGGAGAGAGGCATTTGAATCTTAGCTCCATTGTGTAATGTGCTGTATGTTGTTGGCAAGGAAATCAACCTCCCAGATCCCCTTTTGGACCTGTAAATGACTCTAGCAGTAGCTCTAACAATGAGATAATGCATGCAGAGGGCCACCCTGGCGCCTAGGTGGACATTAGCCTCCCTTTGTACCCTATTTGCATTTGCAGAGGAAGAATTATGGGTGAGTGATAAGAATTGGAAAACAAAGTTAGTTTCCATGATCCAGCAACCAACACTTTCAGAGGGTACTGCTACAGGTTTATGACCTCCAAAGCTCAGGTTGAAATTTAATCACCATTATAAGATATTAAGAGATGGGATCAGGTGGAACCTTTAAGAGATGATTAGAACTCTGCCCTCAAGAATAGATCGATGCATTCATGGGATTAATGGGTTAATGGATTAATGGGTTAATGGATAAATAGGTTATCTCAAGACAGTGTCCTATAAAAGCTGATTTGGGCAGGTCTCCCATGCTCTCTGTTCTCTCACCATGTGATGCCTTTGCTACTTTAGGACTCTGCCAGCAAAAAGCTATTACTAGATATAGCTCATAGACTTTGGACCAGAATCAGAGCCAAAATAAACCCCTTTTGTTTATAAATTATCCATCTGTGGTATTGTGTTGTTAGGAAGAGAAAATGAATAAACTAATGCATTTGGAGCCAAGCTAACATCTCCATGCACTGACCATTGGGCAACATTAGGGACCCTCTAAGCCTTCTTGCACTTGAAATCAATGCTACAACTTTCCCTGCCTGCTCCAGAAACTACTTCTTATGGTTTAGTTATTAGGTGTCCTCCAAAAGTTCATGTGTGAGACAATACACGGTTTATAGGTGAAATGATTGGGTTATGAGAACCTTAATGCAATTAGTGCATTAATCCTCTGATAGGGATGAATAGAGTAGTGACAGCAGGCAGGCAGGATGTAATCAGAGGAGGTGGGTCACTGGCGGTGTGCCTTTTGAGAGCTGAGCCTAGGCTCTCTGCCTCCTGTTATGATGTCCTGAGTCACTTTTCTCTGCCACATTCTTCTGCCATGATGTTCGACCTCACCTTGAACCTCAAGAAATGAAGCCAGCCTTCTGTGGACTGAGATCTCTGAAACCATGAGCCCCCAAATCAACTTTTCCTCCTTAAAATTGCCAGGTCATTTGTTCACAGCAGCGAAAAAGTTGACTGAAACACTACTTTTAAATGTATCCCAGTTTCTTTGTTAATAAGGAAACAGAAACCCAGAAGAGAAGGGACATTCTGGTACCCAAGGTCACCTAGCTGGTGACTATAGATTTGGACCTAAAACTCAGCCAGACAATCTGGTCTTAGTCCCATCAAACATGCATACTCCTCTATGTCCTCTGGGTATCAACTGTCTGACTTTCTAAATTGTTCTATTTTTCTTTAAAGCAATGATCCCTACTTAAATCATTTACTTATTTGTTGGCATTCTCTCCTGCTTTGTAAGGTAAGCTCCCCTAGGGCAGAAACTCGGCTGTTAGATTGTCCATTGTTTCCCAAGCACCTACAGTTCCTGGCACCTATGTGGTAGGCGTCTGCAAGGATTTGTGGAATGAATGGATTTCTACAGTTTGTAAGTCTGTCTGGAAGTAGTGAGGAGTAGTGAGTAAAAATAAACTCTTCCAGGTAACAAACTTGTACCTTGACAGGGACTTTTCTTTAGGGAAAGCATCATAGCAAATTGTTTGTAGAGTGGTGGAAGAATCTTTGCACTTCTTCAAATCACTCTTCTAGGTCACCACATATGAACCTCAAGTGGTAGGCAGGCCTGAAATCCATGATGTAATTCAGTGGTGATGCTCATGGAGGACAGAGAAACCATCCTGGAGGGCTACTTGGCATGACTTGGGAAAAGAGCTCAGCAATAGTAGCTCTTAGTGCTTCTCCATCACTTCCCCTGTCAACCATGAGAACTTCCTTAGGCCTGTCATTTTTCTTCCATTATTTCCTTGTATTTTCTGAAAATCGGTTTTCAGTAACAACTTGACAGTGTATGCATCAGAAAGTCTGGAGTACTTGGGAATGGTGAAGGGCTGCACCACATTAAAAGGGAGAAGATTAATGTGTTATGATGAAAGTTATTTGAATCCAATTAGAGAGGTCTGTAAGCATTTTTAACAACTTCATGTATGAGAAACTTATAGTTCAAATCACAGTTAAAGTTAAAATCCTTTCCCCCCATCAAGTCCTCCAATTTATCTAATGCCAATGGGACCAATGGGTTTAATCAGAACTTCTTTGAAATTTCCTTAGCTCATTTCAGACATTAAGGAAGGTGTGTGTGTGTGTGTGTGTGTGTGTGTGTGTAGTCTTTCCGCCTGGAACTGGGAGAAGTTGAATCCTATATTTGCTTGTTTATTTATGTTACCACTAGTACATTCCCCACCCTATTCTTTTCTTAGTGTTTTCTTTCAACGCAAATCTTCTCCAATTCTTTCCCGCCGTTCCCTCAACCTAGAAGGGTTCAAAAGTGATGGGAAGCGACCCCGCCTTCTAATGAATATTCAACAGCAAGGAGCTGGGAGGAAGTATAAGAGAAAAACCCCGCAAGAATTTCAACGTGAGTCGGCCTGCCACCGATTCCAGTACGCCGCCCCCACCCTCCAGCGCGTCCTTTAAAAAACAACAAACAATAGCCCAGCCCCGGGTCCTGGAGGCCAAGATCGCGGCCGAGAATGATCCCCGCGGAATCGTCCGTCTCCAGCGAAACGTGGCATCTGCACAGCCCTCCAGAGCCAATCTGAACTCTGGCCAACAAGGCAACAGTCAGACGGATTAAACCAAGTGGCCAGAAGGTCCCTGCCTTTGTCGTGCAAATGAAGAGGGATTGGGGCTCTCGGGGTGGCGCGCACCCGGGACGAAGTTTCTGAGCTTCTGGTGCTCGCTAACTTTCTCCGCATTTTGAACTCGGCGCGGGATTGTTTGACCCCTCCTAGGACCCCCCTGCTAACGAGGGAGGAATGCTGAGAAAGGTAAGTGGTATTTCTTTGCGTCTTGTTGCCCCTCCCGCACTTTTGGAAAAGAAACAAACCAAACAGCATGTGGCCCAAATCGTGTGTCTTAAAACATCTCTTTTTTGAAACGAGGATGGAAGGAAATGAAGCTCGTAGGATTTGGACAAGCTACCAGGGCAAAGCAGTCGGTGCACTGGAGGTTTGAAAAGTTGCCGCGGCCCAGCAGGTGCAAGGGGGCGAGCGTGCGGAGCTGCGCCAGGCCGGCTGAACACAAAGCCCACACGGCGGCGCGGCTACGTTGCCATGGCAGCGGGGGCGGGGCAGACCCGCGGCGTGCCCGGTTGCCCCGCGACGGTGGGCGCGCGCTCGGGCTCAGCCGCTGGGTCCCCAGAGGTCCGCTTCTCTACCCAGGTTGAGCCAACGGGTCTGAGGTTTTCTTAGCCGCTTCACCCCCTCGATGTTGACTCAGTCTCTTGGCAGCAACTTATCCCGTGGCTAGGCAATCAGCCTTATAGGCTGACACCTTCTTAATGACATAATACTCTGCTTTTGAAAATATTTGAATTGTGGTCTCACGAAGGCATGAAAAAGATGGCAATTCTTTCTAAAGTACAAAAGAAAGAAAAACATTCTGCTTACTTTGCTGGCAAATATTCCTTATTTTTATCATTTAAAAATAATGAAATGTAGAACCCAGGCTGTATCTATGAAAACGAATTGGCCTTTAATCTTTCAAATAAAATCTTTGCAGGAGAAAAGCACACATGCCAGGTAGCAAGTCCTGCATTAAAAAATCAGACAGTTCTGTTGCATCTTACAGTGTTTTAGATGCTACTTTCACAAAGCATGGGAGAGAATAAACTTCATTTTATTTCACTGGGAGCATTCTTGCATATAAATGTGCCAGATAATGTTGACTTACTAGTTCAAAGATTTTTTTAGTCCTACTTTTCAAAATAAAAGGTAAGAATTTGAATTATCTTTTCCAGAGCAGTGATTGATTGACAGCTACAGTACTACTTTTTTCTTCTTCTTTTTATCTTCCTATAGTTAAAGATATCTTTTGTTATTTTAATTAGTTCATCCAGAGTTTAATAGTTTCCCCCAAACACTGATATGTTAGGTTGTTTTTTGTTTGTTTATTTTTGGTACCAGGGATTGAACCCAGGAGTACTTATCATTAGCCATATCCCCAACCCTTTTTATTTTTTTATTTTGAGACAGGGTCTGGCTTAGTTGCTTAACCTCAGCTAAATTGCTGAGGCTGGCTTCGAATTCGGGATCCTCCTGCCTCAGCCTCCTGAGCCTCTGGGATTACAGGCATGCCCACAGGGCCCAGCCGTTATCAGTTCTTAACGCTCTTAACACTGATATGTTAAATTCCATAGCAGTTTGTTTGTTTGAGTTACTGGAGATGGAACCTGGGGCCTTCAGTATGCTAGGTAAGCACTCTAACACCTCCTCAACCTTATTTATTTTAATTTGAGACAAAGTCTCCCTAAATTGCCCAGGCTGGCCTTAAAGTTGGGATACTCCTGCCTCAGCCCCCACAGCAGCTAGGATTACTGGTTTATTTCTTTCTTTGCTTCTATTTTTGTCTATGTGTTACTTATGTGTTCATAAATTCATTTCTGTGTATAGTGCCAGACTCAAGAGAAGAGGAATAAGTGGTGAGAGAGACATAAGAAGTTTAATTAGAAACAGCTTAGGGTGAAGGAAAGGCCAGGAAGCAATTAAAATCCGCCATGATACATTCTTGTTTGGAGACGTCATCAGCGTGGCCCCTGATAGAAAACTCAAGCTATGGTGATTAGGATATAAAATGTTTTCCAATGCATTATCTTAGTTCAACTTCACAACAACGATGCAAGAATTCATACTACCATTCTTTTTTAATGTGTGGACAAACAGTAATTCAGAGACAGTGAGTGACTTGAGCAGAGTGTCCCAGAAAGACAGGCACATCTGATGATGTCAAATGGTTTGTGTAGCCGTGCGTGGTGGCGCACGCCTGTAATCCAAGCGACTTGGGAGGCTGAGTCAGGAGGATCGCGAGTTCAAAGCCAGCCTCAGCAACTTAGCGAGGCCCTAAGCAACTCAGTGAGACCCTGTCTCTAAATAAAAAATACAAAATAGGGCTGGGGATGTGGTTCAGTGGCCGAGTGTCCCTGAGTTCAATCCCTGGTTCCAAAAAAAAAAAAAAAAAAAAAAAACATGGTTTGTGTTATACCATTGCAAACCAGATGTGCTTATGAGCTTTGGGAGACTGGGACTGCCTGTCACCAGACCTGGAGGTGCTGGGTGCAAGGTGCCTTCCCTTCCTCTCACCTTCCCAAGGC
Source organism: Glaucomys volans (assembly GCA_020662805.1). Classification (NCBI taxonomy): domain Eukaryota; kingdom Metazoa; phylum Chordata; class Mammalia; order Rodentia; family Sciuridae; genus Glaucomys; species Glaucomys volans. The sequence goes on from JAJEJO010000120.1 coordinate 679,422, forward strand.
TCTACCTAACTCTATATGGAAGAAGATGAGGGAAACACTTTTAAGAGACAAGTAAAGAAAGAAACAGTCACGAAAGGAAGAGATGGAGAAGGGCTCCATGGAGCAAAGGAGAGTGGAAGGAAAGAGTGAAGGAAAGTTCTCAAAAAAGGAACAAATGTTCAAAAATGTGAGTGAGGGGAAAGTGAAAGGTAGCAGAAACATTTTGGCTTATTAGTCAGCTGCTGTGGCAAAGACCACAGAGCAGGGGCTTAAGTAATAGACATTGATTGTCTCATGGTTCTGGAGACTGGGAGTCCAAGATCAAGGCCTTGGCAAGGAAGACCTCCTTGGCTTGCAGATAGGGCCTTGTCCCTGTCCTCACACGATTGTACTTCTGTCTGTGTTGTCTATATGCTAATGTCCTCTTCTTATGAGGACATCAGTCATATTGGATTAGAGCCCACCCCAATGACCTCATTTCATTTTAATTACCTCTTCAAAGGTCCAGTGTTCAAATACAGTCACGTCTGAGATACCTGGGGTTAGGGGTCCTGCATATGAATTTAAGAATAAGGAAGGTGATACCAGCCCTGTCACTTTGAAGACAGAATCTACTGACTTTATTTTTTTTTTCATTTTTAAAATTTTTTTTTCTCGTAGATGGACACAATACCTTTATTTTATTTATTTATGTTTATGTGGTCTTGAAGATCAAACTAAGTGGCTCACGCGTACTAGGCAAGCGCTCCACCACTGAGCCACAACCACAGCCCTCATTTATTATTCTCACTAGTAATCTCTCTCTTAGCACAAATAGTTGAGTAAATTGTGGTCATTGTTTTACATTGATAAATTCTACTGGATATCTCTTTTTATCCAAAAGTGAATTCTTATTTTAAAATATTTTTAGTTGTTGATGGATCCTTATTTAATTTACTTTATATGTGTGCTAAGACTCAAACCCAGTGCCTCACACATGCCAGGCAAGTACTCTACCACTGAGCTACAACCCCAGCCCCAGAAGTGAATTCTTACAGTTAGCTTGCTTCATATTTTATTTCCACTCTTAACCTCTGTGGAATAGCTTCAAACCTTGGGGCATTTTTGACAAGGGCAGATGGAGCTGAATGATGACCCCTGTTTCCAGTTAGGTATGACCTGTCTTTCTGCCAGTTTTAAGCTGTGGAGTGATTTTGAATTTATTTACTCCCTGTGCAGCATGATAAAGGCTGATAAAAATGGAACAGCCATAATGTAATCATACGGACAGCAAAGCACAAAATTCATGAGCATCTTAGGCATGAAGATAAGCAAGGGCAGTTCTACTTAGATGGCAGTTTCCATGCATATTTCTAATGAGATGTGTTGGCATAGTGTTTCAGACTGCTTGTGAAAGGTAGCCAGAAAAATTTGAAGGTTTTCTCCGAGGCATTGAATAATGAACAATGTTATAATTGGAATGTGTTGCAAAGACTCAAATCAAAATACGGTCGTACAATAACAGGATCTGAGAGAGGCCTGCAAGTCTTTTGGCCATTGCCTTGCCCTTAGGTGAACTGCTTGGAAAACTGCTTTGTAAAAATAGGAATCAAGACTAGACTTTGAGATAGACAAAGAAGTTTCCAGAGTCTTCTGCCATATGTTTCCCTAGTCATCAGACACCAGAGTTTCAAAATATTTGTGTTTGTTTCCTTCACTTCCTTCATTTCTTCAAACTCTGTGTTCAGAAAAGATGGTGTGTAGTTGTCTATTCTTGTTCCTTTAATATCTTGTCATTTGCGAAAGGAGTTTTAATAAGTCACTCCTTGGTCCTTTTTTGAAAGTTGAAACTGTGCATGTTTGAGGAATCTGTTTCTGCTACAGTCCCTCATTTCAAGAGTGTTTTGTCCTTTGAATTCTGGAGTTGTGATTTATGTCCTCATTGCACTTCCCCAAGGCCTTCCCCCTTGATGACCATCCTATTTACCTCTAAGTGTGAGGTCCCAGATCATTCTGGAATATCCCTGCAGGAGAATGCTGGTTCTATGTACTTGGTGGGACTTTCTCAAGGAATACAAAAGCTTTCAAAGTGTGCTCTTTGGATACAATCCAGCAGCTTTCCTTGATGGGTGGTTTCAGAAACTTGTGTGGAAAAGCTATTGTGATACCAGCCAAAAAAAGAATGCCTGTTTCTCAGAGCAATGCATACTTAATTAGTGCAGGGATCAGGGCCAGTATGAAGAGTTTGAAAAGTCAGCTTTAAAAGTTGGTGTGAGTCCCTGAGGAGCAGAACCATATATTTCTCCTTCTCCTCTGAATCAAACATTTGCTTAACTGGTCAGCTGTGCACATCCCTGGGCACAGTTTCAGGAGGTGGGTCGATCCATTCAGTTACTGCTTCTATAGACACTTTTAATTAAATGCTCATCTCAAATGAAAGACCTGAAGAGCCACACTCAAATGTGCAATGAGTGAGGGAAAAAGGCTACCCCTGGCTGTTGATGACCTCCTCGGATTTTCGGCACAGGGCATAACCTTCGTTGCTGATGCCACTAAAGAAGGTAATGACATTGAAATGGCTTGGGAGATTCCCAAGCACTCAACAAGGGTGTGTCAATCACTTAAAATACACTCTGTGCTGACAGAGGCAGGAGACAATAGATCATGGACTTTTCCTACATTAATTTATAAGCTGGTTCACATAAAAGGACATGGGCACAAGAAAGTTAAATGACAGGGCTTGTCACATGCATGCTTCTAGATAGACACAAGTCACCTGGGAGTAATGGCTCATGGTGGGCTCTGCAAAAGAGATCCCCGTCTTCCTTCTCTCTGGGGCCTCTTTCCAGATACCTACTTCTGCAATTTCTCCTCACCAAACCCCCAAACTACTCTTTCCTGCTCTTATAGTTTTCTTTTTGCAGTGCACGGCATTGAACCTAGGGCCTACTCATCTGCTCGGCAAGCACTCTACTGCTGAGCATACCCTAATGCCATTTCTTGCTTTTCAACTCAGAGTCTCACTCCAATCCAGTGAGGATGGATGGAGAAACTCTACCTCTGAGTGTGTTTAAACCAGAATGAACCTAGTTGTAGGATTCTAACTCTCTATCTTCCTGGGGAAATTTCCCAGGAAGGATCTGAACAAAATAAAAGAAGGGGTTGGGCTGAATAAGCAGAGAACAGAGACATTTTTACTCTTTCTTTATTATTGGAAATATAGTCATAAATAATTGACTACCCCCCCCCACACACACACACTCCTGCTCAAAAACAGTGATCATTTTGGGGAGGGAGCAAGGATGGGAATAGGAAAGACAGTAGAATGAATAGGACCTAACCTTCCAACGTTCTTATATGAATACACAACCGGTGTAGCTGCACATCATGTACGACCTCAAGAATGGGAAGTTATACTCTGTGCATGTATAATATGTCAAAATATATTCTACTGTCATGTATAACTAAAAAGAAGAAATTTTAAAAAGGTATTCAGTTTAAGGGCAGGATACCTAGGCAGCTTAAGCATAAAGGCTGCGTTGAGCTGGGCATGCTGGTGCATGCCTGTAATCCCAGCATCTTGGGAGGCTGAAGCAGGAGGATCACAAATTCAAAACTAGCCTCAGCAACTTAGCAAAACCCTGTCTCACAATAAAAAATAAAAAGGGCTGGGGATGTGGCTCAGTGCTTAAGCACCTGTGGGCTCAATCCCTGGTAACTAAAAACAATAAGTTAAAAAAATAGACTAGTGTTATGGTTTGGATATGAGGTGTCCCCAACAAGCTCACGTGTGAGACAATGCAAGAAGATTCAGAGGAGAAATGATTGGGTTGTGAGAGGCTTAATCTAATCAGCGAATTAATCCCTGATGGGATTAACTGAGTGGTTGCTGGAAGGAGGTGGGATGTGGCTGGAGGAAGTGGTTCATTGAGGGCGTGGCTATGGGGTATATGTTTTGTATCTGGAGCATGGAGTCTCTCTCTGCTCTCTGATACTATGTGAGTCCCTTCCCTCTGTCCCACTCTTCCTCCATGATGTTCAGTCTCACCTCAAGCCCAACCAGTGGAGCCAGCCTTCTATGGACTAAGGCCTCTAAAACCGTGAGCCGTCAAATAAACTTTTTCTTCCCTAAAATTGTATTGGTCAGATCCTTTAGTCACAGCAGTGAAAAAACTGAAACAACCATGTTGAGGGTAAGAGCCGGGTGGACAGGAGAAAGATGCTGGTCTAGCACCCCCGGTGGTGACAGAAGAAAGGGCAACAGTCAATAGCCTGTATCCTGAGACTAATGGAAGAAAACACACAGAGCCCTGGAGAGCAGAAGTGCCCACTCTGTACTTGAGCTTCCCACTCTTCACGCATGGAATTCAGCTCCCCACTTCAAGGTGATCAGCAGTGGAGGGGTCACAGAAGGGAATGTAGCAATCTGTCATTCCATCGTTCCTGGCTTTTCAAGTAGGAATGATAAATTCTGTTCTGGGATGTTAGGTCTACAGGGTTTTCCATTTTCGTTTAGCATGTTAGAGTTTCGTGCATCTATTAGGTATGTGGGACTGACAGGGATCTATTTATCATATATCCTATTTCTAAGGAAAACATTTGCAAAATACCAAATAAATGAAATGAGTTTTGGTTGCACAAAACGTTTAAACCATGGAAGCTAGGGCAATTGAGAATTTCATCTGGATGCTGAGGCATGGAGCAGAGAGAGCCAGAGGAGCATTGGGAGAGCTGGGCCTAAGGCCTCACACACAAATTTCCAAATGTTTAGCAAGCCAAATCCCTAGAGATGGTGGATGCTGTAATCTGCAAGGAAAGATCTGATTTGTTTGTGAGGTCTCAGTGTTCTGGAATTTAGCTCTTTCTAAAAACCAGCCTAAAATGGAAGATGTCTTCCCTAAGAATCCCTAACACTTCTCAAATGTCAGTCTCTTTTCTTTTATAAATGCTGTTGTCCAGGGAGTGGAAGAGACTGTAAGTAAGTCTCAAGGGCAATGTTATCTCCAGTTGTCAAGCTTGAGATTGTGAAAGCCTCTCTGGGAAAATTTTCAGAGATGAGAATTTCTCAGCTTTACCTAATTTGTGCTTTTGGTCCCTGCCTTTGTAGAGTACAATTGTGTTCTGATGCTCCTGACTTCAATGTCTTTGGTCGAGAGATCTCAGCTTTGAGAATTTCAGGGTCATATAGCAGTCGTATGTCACCGGAAGGTCACAGTCGCTTAAAGCTATTGTTGTCATTATTATATTTACTCTCAAGTAGATTCTCTCAGGATTCCCTTTCCCCCAAAATGCCTGTAGTTTCCTTTGATTGGAAACACAGAGGTATCTCCTTGTGTACAGAGGGAAACAGTCATCCATCATTTTACATTGCATACAAAATCCTGAAAAGGTTTGCATTTTGGGATTTTGGATTTATATTGGAAAGAAACTGAGGATCGATCTAAATGCAATTTATATTGAATTAATTAGGAAAAGGAAATGTTTATCTATTTTTTTATTTTGGTGCTGGGGATGGAACCCAGGGTCTTGCTGCCAAGGTTCCACCATTGAGCCACGCCCCCAGCCTAGAAACACTCATTTATAGTGAAAGTTGATCTCTCAGTTTGTAGAATGAATATTTCTTGGAATCTTTTTTATCAGGTTTCTTTTAAGTGATTGTATCTCTATTTAGATAATAGGTATGGTGTATTTAGAGAATATTGTCACATCCAACTCTTAAGCTCTTATCACCTGGAAAAAAAGGAGCCACACTATTCCTTTTAGTGGGATGAAGAACAGCTGAAGTAATGTGAAAATCAACAGTTCCCTTGATCTGGGAATGTGTTCTTTGGAGAAAAGTTTAAGCATTTAAAAATCAAACACTATATTCATTACTGTTAGCTCTGGGAATCTGCCCAAACAAATCATTCTTCCAACAGTGTTTATGTTCAGCCAATGTGGGCTGTCTGCCACTGAATTAGGCATTTTGAATAAGACATGATTTGGCCAGTAAGAATTTGGTAATGCAAAAATACAGTGCCCAATCAGGAGGTTAAAACCCTGGATCTGAGAAGTTTAGTATCTCACTCACCATTGTTTGTTTTTTTTGTTTTGTTTTGTTTTTTTTTTGTTTTTTTTTTTGGTATCAGAGATTGAACCCAGGGGTTCTCAATCACTGAGCCACATTCCCAGCCCTTTTTATTTTTTATTTAGAGACGGGGTCTCACCTAAGGCTTCCGTAAGTTGCTGAGGCTGGCTTTGAACTTGCCATCCTCCTGCCTCAGTCTCCTGAGCCACTGAGATTACAGGTGTGCACCACCACGCTCAGCCACCATTTTTAAATGTGTAGTTCAGTGCACACAATTGTGCAGCCATCACCACTGTCCATCTCCAGAACTCCAGGAGTCTTGCCAAACTGGAACTTTGTATCCATTAAATAATAACTCTCTCCTTCCCTTCTCCAGTCCCTGCAACCACTGTTCTATTTTCTATTCCTATGAAGGTGACTGTTCTAGGCACCTCATGTAAGTGGAATAGCACAGTATTTATCTTTTTGTTCACTTATGATACTGTCCTCAAGGTTCATCCATGTTGCAGAATCTGTCAAAATTTCATTTCCTTTTTTAAGGTCAAATAATATTCCATTGTATGTATATACCATGTGTTTTACAGATTGTACATTGAGGAGCATTTGGGTTGCTTCCACCTTTTTCATTCTTTTTAATGGCAGCATAGAATTCTATTCTAAGGTTATAACATATAAACCATTTCTCTGACAGTGAGCTTTCCAGGCTTCAGCGAATAAATGAGAAGTTAACACTACTTTGCATGTGTGCAAGTGTTTTTAGTCAGCTTTTTTGCTGGTGTGACCAAAAGACCTGACAAGAACAACTTTAGAGGAGGAAAGGTTTATTTGAGGGCTCATGGTTTCAGAGGTCATAAATAGGCAGCTCCATTCCTTGGGGCTTGAGGTGAGGCAGAACATCATGGCAGAAGAGTGTGGCAGAGGAAAGCAGCTCAAGTGATGATCAGAAAGCAGAGAGAGAGATTCCACTCACCAGATACAAAATATATACCCCAGAGGTACACCCCCAGTGACCCATCTCCTCCAGCCACACCCTATCCCTCTTTGGGTACCACTCAGTTAATCCCATCAAGGGATTTATTCACTGGGTTAAGGCTCTCATAACCCAATCATTTCATTGCATTGTCTCACACATGAACTTTTGGGGGCACTTAATATCTAAACCATAACAACAAGAATATGAGTTGGTTAAATTTCTTGAGATGGATTTGCTGAAAAACAATGTTTAGGGCCTGTTAAGTTTGGCAATGTTGCTAAAGTGTCCTCTATACAGATCACACCAAAGTACACCTCCAGGCAAGAGAATCCATTTTCCTCCCCCTCACCAGCATGGGGGTTAACACATTAACCTGGGTGTTTCAGGACCATTGTATTTCTTTCACTGAGTCTCTGTGCTCATTTTCTTTGTTCATTTTCAACTGGGCTATTGGGTTTTATCTTCCCTCTTCTTTATATTGGCTGTTGTTGAAAATTTTGCTTTTGTTTGGCATCCTTAAACAGCCTGTGGGAGTCTTTTGGAGCTCCCAAGTGAAACAGGAGCTTTGTCTGAGAATAGTAAAACCTGCTTTTCAACACCATTGATCCAATTCTGGCTCTGTGACAGTACATTTTTTTAAGGGGACTGTCTGGTGCTGGAGGAGGCTTGACGGAAGTGGTGATATTTAGAAGTAGGAAAGTCTTTGTGAGAGTGTTATACACATTTCTATTCTCACAATGTGTTTTAATGTTAAGGTTTGCTCAAGTTGTCTCTTCTAAGTTCAATGCATAAACCTAAAGTGATGAGTTATTTGGAATTAACTGAATAAACAATGGGAAAAATAGCATGTTGTTAAATTTCATTTTGCTAAGCCCCCATAGCTAACCACATACCAGAAGCTCAAACTCAGCATACCCCACTCTGAACTAGTCCTTCCACCCACACAGCAACTCCTCAGTTCCTGAGTTGACCAGATTTTCCAAGATACATCCCCACTCTACTCCACGTTACTGCCAGGTCTAAATATCTGGGTCCCTCCAAAATCCATATCTTGAGACCTGACCCCCAGGATGATGCTAATATGAAGTGGGGCCTCTGGGAAGTGATTAGATCAAGAGAGCAGAGCCCTCATGAATGATATTAGTGCCCTTATGAAAGAGGCCCCAAGAGCTGCCTTGGTCCTCCACGTGAGGGCAGTGAGAGGGCACCGTCTGTGAACCAAGAGGTGGGTGCTCACCAGGAAGCAGGCTGCCACCTTGATCTTGGACTTTCAGCCCCTCCTAGGTGTCCACCACCCTGCACCATTACCACCACCCTATCTAACTCTCTGGATTACTGCAACACCTCCTACGGATCCTCAGCCTCCAAACTTGTCCCCATTCAATACTTCTCTGATTCAGCACCAAGAGTAGTTTATAAAATGAGAATTGGACCACTGCATCTCTGGTTAGAACCTTTTGATGACCCCCCCCCCATTGCCCTAGGATTAAACTCAGACTCTTTGTCATGGGTGCCAGGGCCAGCAGGCCCTGGCCTGCCTGCTTACCCTCTCTTTCCTCTCTCACCTCCCTCTCCTTCCTACACTCTGCTCTTACCATAGTGATCTTTCAGTTCCTTACACTCAGGGTGTGCACTCTTGTTTCAAGAACTTTCAATCTGCTGTTTTTCTTTCTAGAATGTTTTTGCCTGTTCTATCCTTCCCATGCTGTCACTTGGAAGACTCCTACTTACTCTTTCTCCAGCAAATCATGTCCAACACTCCCCAGTTAGACACTTCCCCTAGGACCCTACATGTCCCTTATCAGTATGATCCCCCCAGTATTTTAACTGCCTATTACAAAAGTGATACTCCCCACAAGGCTCAAGGAGCAGGACCACATCAACCTTGTTTTCCATGATCACTCCAGCACCTAATATATTTATTGCTCATAAATGTCTGTTGATGAATAACTGTTGAAAGATGGATAGAGAATGAGACATTGCTACATGTGAGTGGGTTGTGAGAATGTTACACATTGAGAGTCCCAGAATGAGACCCCATGTCTTTCCTGCAATTTCTGGGACCTGTATGAAAAAATACCAAGCTAAAATGACAGCCGTTTCTTTAGCCTTGCGTTCCACTAACCTTGTGAAAAAGACACTGAAGATAAGACTTGCTCACGGTGAAGACCAGGCAGGGGGAAACGCCGACCACCTGCTAAGTGTCTTGGAAAAGTCACAGACAGGGCAGGAGCTCACTGAGGACAGTCAGGGTATGACAAGCTTGGGGCAGAGATCCTGGCCAGGATCGGTGAGGAAGGGATGTTTTTTGAGTACGGCATCACTCAAATGACCTTCAGGGACATTCCATCTAAGAACCTCTTCTGTCCTTTTTATTTAATACATTCACCTCTCTGTCTTTCTCTTTGAGATGTAAATGTGGATTGGGACTGATTCAAGGAAAGAAATTTTGTGCTTATAAAACGCAGTCATTGATTTGGGAATTAGGGTCTTATTAGAATGCAGTTCAGCAAAAATCATACAGGCTATACGTCTTAGTCCATTTTCATTTGCTGTTAAGCATGCCTGAGGCTTAGTAACTTACAAGAATAGAAGTTTACCTAGCTCATTCCAGAGCATGGTGTTCCCTGGTATCCTGCAACATCATCACATGGTGGAGAGCATCACAGGTGATACTGAGCAGGTGTGGCCGAGAGAGCTTGCTTGTATGACAGAGGCACTCCTGTGGTGACCCTCAATCCATTAAGCATGAATGGGCTAATCCATTCATGAAGGCAGAGGCCTCAAGACCCAATTACCTCATACAGGCCCCACCTCCAAAAGCCCCCCCAATGGCGATCAAGTTTCAACATGAGTTTGGAGGGAACAAACCATTTTCCAGCCACAGTACCATATTGGTAAGCAGTAAACCTGAACTTAAGACACTCTCGGATGATTTATCCTTTGGAAATTTACAGTAAATGTGGTCATAAGAAGCTTCTCCTCCACTGGGATTCACACTGCAAAATTAGTGAGACACAGCCTCCTGCAACCAGCTGTCTTTGAGGTGTTACTTCAGACTCTCCCTCCATCTGTTGATGAAACTAGTTTTCCTGGAAAGGCCAATAAGGAAAAAGAGAAAGGCCTAGAATTGTCAGTTTAAAGCTTGTATGACCAAAGGCAACATTGAGAAAAAATATTCAAGAGGGGAATAACTTTTCAGTCCACAGCACCAAGAAAATGGAATATTCATCCTACGGTGACCTCTGTAGAAAATTGATTAGGGAGACTTTGGGGTGAGATGGTGATGGGGGTGAGGGGTTGTTTTTATTTTCTTTTTGAGAAGAAAAGTCTTCCATGAAGAGAAATAGAAAATGAGACTCATTATTCAGCCTTCAGTAAAGTGAAATATATACAGAAAACTCCCCAAACGGAAGAAGAAACTAGGACGATAATCATGGACACTCTTCAGCATTTTTGGGATATAGGTATTCAATAAATTGAGATGGTCAATACTATGTTGTAAAATAGGCTTTGTGTTAGATTTTGCCTGTCTGTAGGATAATATATGTATTCTGAGCATGTTTAAGGCAGGATGGGCTAAGCTAGGATGTTCTGTAGGTTAGATGTATTATCTAGTATAAGATGCTAACAGTTACTGAGTGTTTACTATACACTAACTACTCTGCTAGTATTTTGTGTGGATTGCTTTATTCAACCCCTATAGCAGCCTGTTAAGTCAGGAGAGTCATTAGGCCCATTTGCATTGAGTTGACTGAAGCCCAGGACAAGCCCTGACACTCCTCAAGTCTGAGTTTTTGACAGCAGGTAGAGAGCTGCATAGGGGCTCTCTACCTGACAGCAGGTAGATCCCCTGCGTTAACCCTAGGGGATCTGTTGCCTCCATCCGTGTCCATGAGATATAGCCTAGCTCTCTTCTTGATAGTTGTGGGACCCTACACTGGCACTTAAGTCTCTGTGCTTCAGAATAGTATGAGGCTCACGCAAATTAAATAAAATATTGAGGCCATATTAGATAACAGCCCACTATAGATGTTCTTGGTTGATGACAGGTGCTGGCAGATGACTCTGCTCCACAAAACCCTGGAGGAATGAGGGCTAATGAAAGCTCTGCATCTTCCATGTGTGATTACCAGGACCACTTGGAACTTCACATCCCATTTGCAGACCAGGGAAGAGTGTCGGAGCCGGTGGTTCAGGTGTAGGGAGGCCCAAAAAGAATTGCTCTTTAAGAATACAGATATTCCTTCCAATAGTTCAATTTAGGATTTTTCTAATTTACAATGGTGCAAAGGCAACACACATTCAATGGATCCAAGACTTGGAATTTTGAATTCAGATTTTTTCCCCAGGCTAATGATATGTAGTCTGATCCTCCTTCGGGATGCTGGACAGCAGTAGCAACCTCAGCTCCCAGTTTGCCCAAGTCAGATGACCTCTGATTGTTGTAGCCATACATGCGTGAAGTGCTTCCGGCAGTGCCTGGGGTGTGGCAAGAGCTAGGAAGTTTCAGCTGCTGTTACTCTGTTTACAGTCCTGTGCATGACTCTCCATCTACTAAGACCAGCTGTGCCCTGAAAGCGACTTGTCATCTCCACCAATGTATTCCAAGGCACCATAGGATGTGACAGGAACCTGGTTGGGGCCAGACTCCTCAGCTTTCTGAAAGGAATGGAAATATCAGAAAAGATGGGATTAAAGAGTTCACCATCTGGATTGAGCCCTCAGAGAGCAACAAACTGGCTATGACAAAGGGGCTGTGAACAGTGTCCCTTGAGCTTGGCCTTCCATGGTGCTTGGTTCCTAAGTTCATACTCAATACCTGCAGAATCAAAACTTGTTCATTCTCATGAAGTTCAACTACATTTGCAGTCTAAGGCAATAATTTTCAACTATTTCTTTCACACGAATGACTATTTTATCATTAATTTTAGTTGATCTACTACTAGTAAGTAGTAGACATAAGTGGTATTAAAAAGCTATTGTTAGAATGTGTTATGCATTTAATCCCCCATATTTCCTTCATCAGCCCTTTTAGATAAGGCCTGTCTGCAAATATGAGAAAATATATACTGTCCTCCAGACTCTGATTTTATTTCACAGATGTCAAGTGTCTTGTTTTTGGGTTTTTGTTTTTGTTTTTTGTTTTTGTTTTTTAGTACCAGAGATTGAACCCTGGGTTGCTTAACAACTGAGTCACATCCCCAGCCATTTTTATATTTTTATTTTGAGACAGGGTCTCACCAAGTTACTTAGGGCCTCACTAGTTGCTGAGACTGACTTTGAACTTGTGATCTTGCTGTCTCAGCCTCCTGAGCCCCTAGGAGATGTCAAATGCTTGATGCCAGACTGTCAATGACACACTCAGCCAGAGAACTGATAGGTGTATTTGAGCTGCCCAGTCCCCAAACCTCACCACAGACCACCTCCATTACAGCTCAGACATCATTCAAGCCCTCAAGGTTAGGTTAAATCAGAATTAACCAGAAAAGCCCATCCTTCTGTTAGAGGGAGAGAAAGCAGCAGGCTAACTTTCTAATGAGGTCTCAAATATGCTTTCCCATAGAATCATATCCAGCTGCAAATCACCCATACTCACAAAAGTTAGAATTTACACAGTTTATGGCTGAAGTCCTCAAGTAGTTGACCAACAGATTTTAATTAAGAAATTAAACTCATTTATTATATTCAGGACACTATGAGGAGGGTGGAGCCACCTGGGGGGTGAGCATTGCCTCCCTGGACTCTGGGAAGGGAAGTGATAGATGTGTTTCCAGCTTCTTTCTTTCTTTCCTTTTTTTTTTTTTTTTTTTTTTTTTGGTACTAGGGATTGAACCTAGGATACTTAACCACAGAGCCACATCCCCAGTCCTTTTTATTTTTTATTTTGAGACAGGGTCTCACTAACCACTGAGGCTGGTCTTGATCTTGTGATCCTCCTGCCTTCACCTCCAAAGCTGCTGGGATTACAGGTGTGTGCCACTGCACTTGGCTTTCTGGTCTCTTTCATCTTTTGTTGTTGTTCTAAATAAGTAGCAAGAAGTTCCAATGAAATGTCCTTCTCAGTTATGAAGTTACCCCAGTGCTTTGGAGTCAGGGCCCATTATTGCCAACCAGGGGTACCCTTGTCATTGTTATAGTTTGGGGGTAAAGGAAATGTGTTCTTGGTATTCTAAATTCCAACTTGAAAAAAATGTTAAATGGAGGCACTACTGTGAAAGGATTATGGGCTTAGACTGGTCCACAAAAGCATCTTTGACCAAATCTACGGCAAAAGGATAGCTCTGAAAGCCCTGAAATGAGGGGGCTCATCTTGAGGTAGTCCCAATGGAATGTCACTGAGGCAAAAAGCCCTGGTATGGAGGAGGAATTGGGCATATTCTGCTGTGACTCCAGAGAGCAGAGCGAGGGTGGAAGCTGAGGGTGATGGAATCTTCCTTAATAAAGGTAGAACTTTCTATTAGAATAAATACAGAGATGGCAGAGGAACTTAATGGACAGGCGTGGCCAGCACTACTCTGAAGGTGCCTGCCTCAAGGCACTGACCACGTCATGCCCTGAGTCGGGGATGGGTCCCATTCCTCCATGATTGGGACATTTTCTATTCTTTAGTGAGTAATACCAGTGAGAAAAGAGTAAATATATAGCAGGTTTGGCTTGTTTGTTTTTTTTACTAGCTGTGCAAAATTGGAGTCTCTGAGTGTAAAGGAATAAATAACACTAACTACTGAAAACGGAAGAGTAAAATTTTAATAGTCAGTGGGCAAAAGATTTTTACCCCCACTGCTTTTTGGAGAAATGGAGAAAATAGCTTGTAGTCTAATCATACGTTTTGGCCAGAAGGTAGATAAAAAGCTAGAATTCTATCAGAATATTGTTACAAATTATCTACTTTAATCATTATTGCAAGTGGGTTAGTTTAGCTCAGTGTTCTTAACTAGAAATTTTGCTTCCCAGGGGACATTTTAGCAATTGCTGGAGATGATTTTGATTGTCACGATGAGGGTGCTATGGCATCTAGTGGGTAGTGGCCAGGGGTGCTGCTAAACACCCCACAAGGCACAGGTCAGGATAGCTCCCAAATAAAGAATTATGTTGTTTAAAATGTCGATAGTAACAGGGTTGAGAACCTGGTAAGCTTCAGATAGGGAAGTTACACACCCATGTTTCTTTTGTTTTTGGAAAACCGTTAACATCATTTTTAAATTATTTATCAGGCAAAGCTGATCTTCTGATTTGTGTCCCTTTAAAAAAGAAAGTGAGCCAGGCGTGGTGGCGCATGCCTGTAATCTCAGCGGCTTGGGAGGCTGAGGCAGGAGGATCGTGAGTTCAAAGCCAGCCTCAATAAAGGCAAGGCCCTAAGCAACTCAGTGAAATTTTATCTCTAAATAAAATACAAAATAGGGCTGGGGATGTGGCTCAGTGGTTAAGCATCCCTGGGTTCAATTTCCAGCACCAAAAAAAAAAAAAACACACACACAACAACAACAAAGAAAAGTTTTTGATCTTTGAACACATGTAAATCACAGATTATTTAGTTTAGTTTTGCAGTGTGGCTTAATCAGATCCAAGTAGGATTCAGCTTTCCGTGATGAATCCCATTTAATTGGGTTTGACATTAACATTACCATCACCAGGCATTAGGTTTTAAACTTATTATTATTTCTATCCTATATTTAGAACATTGATTATACTGATTACTTGAAATGAATCATGCCCAGATAAGAAGCCAATGAGAGTGGTCAGCTTTGGCAGGTGGCCCTGAAAGGCCAATTTTCAGCTTAGAACAGATGCAATGTTAAGGCCAACTGAGGTTTCCTCTTTGGTATAAAAATCTGGTGTTATGTATTTCCCATTTTTTATTAGCATTTTTATATTCATAATCAGCCCTGTTTTATGATCTAGATAGTTTAGATTCTTCATACCAAAAACAACTGAACAAAAACTACAATGGAGATAAAAGGCAGAGAAATAGAGGAGATAGTATTAATTAGTATATTAATTTGCAAATGAGATGAAAAGATATGTCTTTGAAAAGTATAGAGATGGTGGGAAAAGATATGTCTTTGAAAAGTATAGAGATGGTGGGAAGTGCTTCGAACTTCAAGTAAATCACCTTTTCCAAGAGCAAAAAACTAAATTGTTCACCTCCCTGGTAAGGAGACTTGGGGAAAGGTGAGGCTGACTTGAAGTGGATGGAGGAAGGGGAGGCCCAGCATTCCGAGTGCTGGTTGGAGTCCTTATGGTATGTGCTTTGTCTGTATCTGAACTGCCTTTTTAAAGGACTTGAAGTGGGTGGAGAGCTCCAAAGATTACCAAACTGGATGATATGGTACCTTTGAGGCATGTAGGAATCAGGTTGTTCATTCTGGAAAAGACCCTACTCAGTCTGAGGAAATGAAGTGTGGACAGCTGTGCTATGTATTAGTTTTCTCTTGGTGCTATAACAAATTACCACAGGACCAATGGCCTACAGTAACAAAAATCATTATCCTAGGACTCTGTGTGTCAGAGGTACAAAGCAGGTCTCTCTGGGCTAAATTCAAGGGACCAGCCAGATTGCCTTCCTTCTGGAGCCTCTGGGGAGACTCAGTTTTCTTGCCTTTTTTGCCTTTTAGTGGTTGCCTCCCTTGGCTCATGGCCCCACCTCCAACTCCAGCACCTGAAGTCACATCACTCTGTCCTCTGTTGCCTCCATCACAGCTTCTTCTCTGGCTTCTGCCTCCCTCTTGGCCTGGTGAGGACCTTGGGCCCACCCAGATCATCCCCTAAGTGGGGGCTTTCATTCCTGTTTGATTTGTAGAAAAGCCCAGTGCAGGGCCTAGTTGTTTCCTGTGTCCCATTCCTCTTAAGAACAATGAGTAATGGAGTAACACATATTTATTCTGGATATTCAGTCATTCTTGTAAGGATCAGCAGTCATCCCGGGGAGAGGGGGAGGGGGGAGCGAACATGGGCTCTTAAAACTGATTTTTTCCCCCCTACTAAACAACCATTTGTGTAAACTAAAAATTCTGTGAGCCAAAATGGTGTTCAGTTTTGTTTTATCTTTGATTCTCTTTGTCTATTTGAGGTCCCACGGACATACATAATGGCCCATATCTAAAGCATGTGACTTGATAAATTTTGACATATGTGTGCACCAGTGAAATGACCGCCAAATCAAAATAATGATCACCACTGAAAGTAGGACACTCATGACCTTTCACAGCCCATTCCGCCCCCTGGGCACTCACTGATCTGTTTCCTGTCACTGTGGACTAGCTGGCCTTTTCTGGAATGCCATCATGCAGCATAAGAGCATTCAGTGTGCAGCATGAACTCTTTGTCTGCGTGTGACTTCTTTTGCTTAATATAATTACTTCGAGATTGCTCTATGCTGTTCTGTGTATCACTAGGTCCTGTCTTTTTATTGCTTAGTGGTATTTTGTTGTTTATCCAAATCCCCTGTGAATGGGCATTTGTGTTACGTACACTTTGGGACTATTATAAGCTTAAAGCATTTCTGTACAGGTCTTTGTGCGGACACACACTCTCTCTTCTCCTGGGGTAATTACCTGTTTACAGAATGACTCGGTCATGTGGTGGGCGTGTTCAACGTGTTAAGAGTCTGCCAAAGTGTTTTTCAATATCTCATATCATTTCAATTTCCCACCAGTAGTGAATGAGTGTCCCAGTGACCCACACTTTGTATCATCAATTTTTAAATTTTTAGCCATTATGAAGGTATGTAGTGGTATCTTGGAGTAGTTTTGATGTGGTTGAAATATGAGGTGGCTCCCAGAAGGTCATGTGTGAGACAACGCAAGAATTTCAGAGGTGAAATGATTAGATTATGAGTGGTACGAGAGGTGTGGCCTAATCAGTGGATGAATCCACTCATATGGATTAACTGGGCAGTACTGTAAGCAGTAGGTCACTGGGAGTGTGCATTTGGGGTTTATATTTTGTCCATGGTGAGCTCTCTCTCTCTCTCTCTCTCTCTCTCTCTCTCTCTCTCTCTCTCTCCTTCCTCCTTGCCATGTTCTAAGCTGCTTCCCTCCTCCACACCCTTCTGCCATGATATTCTGCCTCACTTTGAACCCAGAGCTGTGGAGTTGACCAACCATGGACTGAATCTCTGAAACTATGAACCAAAATAAACTTTCCCTCCTCTACATTATTCTCATCAGGTCTTTTGGTCACAGAAACCAAAAATAGCTGGCTACAATAAAATATTTGAAATAATATTTCAAAAATAGCAGGCCTTAATTTGCATTTCCATAATGATTAATGATATTGATTATTTTTCATGTTCTTATTTTATTGTATGTGTATCTCCTTTCATGAAATGTCTGTCCAAATCTTTTGTCCACTTTTATCAAGTTGTTTTCTTATTATTGCAATTGAGAGATTTTTCAAAGCATATTCTAGATAAAAGCATATTCTAGATATGTGATTTATAAATGTTTTCTCTCAGCCTGAGTTTTCATTTTCTCAACAGTGTCTTTCAAAGAACAGAAGTTTTAAATTTTGATTAAATCCAATGCATCAATTGTTTTCTTTTATAGATTTATGAGTTTTGTTGTTGTATTTATGAAATCTTTGTCTAACTCAAGATTGTGATTTTTTCCTACATGTTTGATCAGAAGTTTTATATATAGGCTTAACTTTGGGGCATATGATTCAATTTGAGTTAGTTTTTATATATGGTGTGAGATATGGATTGTGGCTCTTTTTTGCATATGAATGTCCATCTGTTCCAGCACTATTTGTTGAAAAAAAAAAAAAAAAACTACACTTTCTACTCAATTTCCACTTTTGTTGAAATTCAGTTGACCATGTATTTATAAGTTTATTTCTAGACTATACGCTGTTCAATGATCACTTTTCCATCTTTTCACAGATACCAGACTGTCTTGGTAACTGTAGCTTTATATGTCTCAAAATCAGATATTTTCAATTTTTTTTCAAGGTTGTTTTGGCTATTTTAGGTACTTTGCATTTTCTTGTATTTTGGAAACAGATTCTAATTTTCTACCAAAAAGAAGAGAAAAGAGGCCTATAGGATTTTGATTGTGTAGACTAAATATATAGCTCAACTTGGGAAGATCTGACATACGGAACTGGTAACGTTGAATCTTACCATTGATCAAACAAAGTACAGTGCACCTCCCATTTTGCCTCAGCAGCATTTGGTGGGATTAAGTGTACAGACTTGTCCTCCCAGGATCCCAACTCTATTTCAAGTCAGGGAGATTTCTGGGCTTAGACAGACTGGATTCTTCCCTTTGGGCTTCAGCCGGAAACTCCCTCCTGCCAATTACTGGGGCAAGAGAAGGGCTCACCTTATTTGTCCCCATCTCTCTGGGGTCACTGTCAAGTGTTGCCTGCTGTCTATGTTTGAAAACTATTGTTTCATTTTTTAGTTTTTTTTTTTTAGGTGAGAGAGTAAATCTGATTCCTATTACTCCATTTTTTTTTTTTTCAGAATCAGGAAGCCCCTGCTTCTGCTTTTAATAGCAGACTTTCCTCTACTTAGATATTTACACAAAGCAAATTCGAAGCAACTCTCCCATCGTTAATATTCCTAACCCAAATACCTGACTTGTAACAGTGCTAAGTGATTGATTTGCCAAGTTTGAAAGGTAATGCAGTGTAGTAGAATATATTCAACAGTGAGCCGGTCTATATGCATGAAGAATGATGCTTACCCTAATTAGTAAATATAAAAATGCAAACCTAAACCACAAAAATATGGCTTTTCACATCCCTTAAATTGGCAGATTATTTAAGTTGGATAACACTAACATGAAGAAGATATAGAACAATCAAACGTTCATTCCCTCCTGGTAAGAGTTGAAAATTGGTATGGTCACAATGGAGAGCTTGGCATTAGCACTCAGTCTAGATTATTTAGAAAAGAGGGACTGGACTAAGTTTATTGGCTTAGTGGGAGGTGTTTGGATCATGGGGACAGAGCCCTCATGAATAGATTAATGTCATTATCTTGGGAGTGAGTTAGTTACCATAAGAGCAGGCAGTTATGAAGCAAGTCCACCCCTTGTGCTCAGTCCCTTCTGAACCTCTCCCTTACCCTTCAGCTTTCCTGCCATGGGATAACCCAGCCCAAAGGTTCCTGTCAGATGTCATTGCCATGCCTTTGTGTTTCCCAGACCACAGAACTGTGAGCCAAATAAACTTATTTCCTTTATAAATTATTAGTCTGTGGTATTCTGTTATAGCAACAGAAACTGGATAAAGATGATGTCCTTGTTGAGGCTGATGACCATGGCTGTCTTGTCCATCCTGATGGAGTGTTTGAAGGAAGAGTCCAGCACAGATAAAATAGGGAGAGGGATGCATCCAGATGGGTAAGTGGGAAGACAGAGAGGAGAGGAGGTTAGGATGGGGCCAGCATGTTGTGGGAATGATGTCCATGGATAATTGCAAATGAAGAAAGGAAGAGACTGTTGGGCTGGAGATGGTAAAGACTTTAGTTACAGGGTGGTCATGGAGCAGTAGTGGAAACTGAATGAGCAGGCTCTGGGGAGAAGCTGCTGAGGCTTACTCTAGGGAGTGGAAGATGAGGCCTAGCATGTGACCTGGGAAGGATGGTGGGATAAAGGAGGTCGTGAGAGATGAGGAGATGAGGATACTGAGTGGCCAGAATGAGAACTCATGTCATTATTGAACCCACCCAAGGTAATGGTGGGACCAGGGTTGAACAGGTGGCCTGTGACCAAGGTGATGAGAGGAAGTGACCATGGTAGGGGGCAGGGTATTCAGCAAAGTGCAGTGCAGGTGCATGCTAGAGGCATGAGCTTCAAACAGGCAGTTCACAACTTTCTTCCTCTGTCACACAAAGTCATTATATTGTAAGAGGTCTAAAACTAATGTCATTTATTTATCCGTCCATCCACTTAAGAGTTCACCCTTATATGTGCCTGTGATTAAAGAGATTTTATATATATATATATATGTATATATATATATGGTGCAATATTAAATGCCAAATTCGATGCTGGGCTTGCAGACACAGGTGTAGAAGAAGAATCCTCTTCTCAGGGTATTCAGAGTTGTGAACACGACTTTAGTGTTACCAAATGAATTCCAAAAGGAGCTAAATGTCACAGTAGAACTGTACTCTGTAGAGAGCAGAGAGAGGAACATACTTTTGAAGAGAGAGCAGGAGAGCCAGTGATAGGATTTGTAAAAAAAGCATTCTGGACTTGGGAAAACACGAGATGGGCCTAAGTGGTTGGCATTGCTGTTGGATCCCTCAGTCGCTTCCTGTTAGGCTGACAAGACAAGAGTAAGAAGCAGCAAAAATGCTTTACCAATTTGCTAGTTCCCGAGAGTCTGCCTGAAGGAAGTCTGCCCAGAGCCTTGTCTAGCTCCTCGAGGGAGGAGGGGAGGAGTATCTAGCACACCTGGACCCAACCCTCTCACAGGTGCACTATCTGTACTCTCTGAGGGTAACAAATCTCCACTTGGTGCTGCTCTCAAGTCCCAATCAGCATTATATACACTATTGTTATCCAATGAATCATCCCCATTTGGAATGGGACCCTGTATTAGTCAGTTTTGTGTCATCTTATGAAATATCTGACAAGCTACTGAGAAAGAAAGGGAAGATCATTTAGTTCATATTTTGGAAGCTCAAGTCTACACAGTCTGCTGCAGGCTCAGTGGCCAGGACCACCCCTGGGCTGCTTCACCTCATGGCACAAATAGTAATGGTGGAGCATAGAGCAGAGATGAGAGGAGGGGACAGGCTTGCTCCTTTTATGACCCTTTCAAGAGACCTTTGTGGGTCCCAGGAGAACTATCTTCCAAGAGCACATCCCCACCCACCCAAGGCCCTCCCATCAGGCTCCACTCCCTAAAAGTTCCAAGGCTTCCCAGTACAGCTACCCTGGAGATGGAGCCTTCAGTCACAATGGGCCCTTGAGGGACACCCTAACCATATTCAAGCCACAGCAGGGTCCTGGGAACCTTTGTCTCTGATGTGCCCAGAAGTGGTACAGCTAAATATTTTTCTTTTTCTGAATGTGGGAGTGAACGGAGAAAATTGCTGCCATTTCTTCTATTGATTCTTCTAATGAACTCAAGCCAAGGGTGTGGGGGTAGGTTTAGTCTCCTGAAGGCTTTAGTTTAGCCTTAAAAACTTTGACATTTGCACAGCTACTTGAAATCTCATTTGTCTGGTTTATGAGGCTCTGTTAGCATTTACCCCACACTGATCTATGAATACAGGTGTGTGTGTGTGTGTGTGTGCACATGCATGTGCGTTTGTGCACCTGTGTCTCCTGTGTATTCATACATGTACACATATAAATAGAGAGAAGACTACCTATATCAAATAACTCAAGCAAAGTGTTGAATTAAACCATCTTGATGTTTCAGTAGAAGAAACCTCCAAATAGCTTCTCTGACACCAGAAACAATTTCAGTACTGAGCCTTAAGATTACCAGGTTTACAAGAGATGAGAGTAAATCAGACTTTTAAAAAGATTGACAGTTCAAATACACAAGAAAAGACAGTACCATGTACATCTTCATTAGGAATCTGAATTAAGTAGGCTTCTATGCTACATATCAAGTAATGTATAATTTTTCTTGAGAAGCATGAAGGGGCTTTGATGATAACAACTAGCGTTAGAGAAAACCTAGGACTAAAAAAAAAATCACAGAATGAAGATTAGAATCTTCCTTGTATAATCAGCATTTTATGTGCTCTCTTGGTAGTTAACTAATAGAGCTCTAATTGCATATAATGCATTCCAAGCAATTACTGAGGCAGAATATTACTTATGAATAATATGGCTGTACAAAGTCAGCCAATTTTTTGCTAATGCAAAATATTTTCAAAATATTTATTTTTACATTATACCTTAGCCATGGTTCATTACAGGTGGAACGAATATGAGAGTCTGAAATCTTAAATGCTCCAAAATCCAAAACTTTGTCAATTTCATAAATGAAAGACAAAATGCCAACCTCTTACAGACCTCCAGGTTAGACTAAGAACCCCTTCCCACCATCAGATTTGCAGAAGAAATTGTAAAGCTCAGGTCTTGATGCTGGCTTTTCTATTATTATTATCACAATATATTGTATGTGAAAATAAATCAAAGGGTTTAATTGATATACATTTGAAAATGCATCTACCTTTATTACATATAAGTTATCTTTGCCAACTTGCTTTGAATTTTAAAAGCTCAAAGAGTTTCTCAAAGTGAACAATTCTTTGAGAGTCCTTTATTTGAAAGAACTCTGCTTTCTCTGACTTGCTAGGAGCTAATGAATGCTGGAAAATAACATCAGCATTGAATTATAAATAAACTCTATTCTTTGGCAGCCAGTACATAATGCTCACATTTCAAAATGATTTAAATTCTTACACTGTTTACTAACTGTGGGTGGATGGATGGATGGATGGATGGATGGATGGATGGATGACACCAAGTTCTTAAAAGATATGCATGTTTAGAAGCAAGAATCAGGGATGGACTGGGGAATTGCCTAGTGACTTAGATCATGGAAGTAGCTCACGAATAGTGTTCAGTTGGTGCCTGGCAGGGTACTCCAGGCCAGAGTTCATATTTAAGTGTAGGGATAGAGTGTATGCATATAGAAAATGAAAGTAATAATTTTAATGATGCTTTGGAGAATCTAGAATGTGGCAAAAGGTACAGTCATACAGCTTTCCTGTCTGGTGAAGGAACGAATTTGTGTGCTTTCACCACTCTTGGTGTGGGGACAGGGTGTGAGAGAGGAATAGCAAAGATTTTAGACCGTGCAACTGCCCTTAAGATAATCAGTGTGATGAAGAACAGTGGTGTCTGAGATCACAGAAAACAGAGGGCCATTTCCCATGAACACACATTCTTTTAGATTTGCCAGCAAATCTTAAAAGTTGAATCTGGGGCCCAGAAAGAAGCAATCTAAGCATTTTTGCCAATGGAGGAGTGGATTCTTGTTCCTGCACACAGCGGCATAACTGACATTTTTTTCCCTCCTTTATAAAGACTTCCAACCCCTTGACCTTTAGAGCTGACCTTCTAAAAGACAGTACACTGGTTCTTGCATAATTATCACCTATTCTGCTACACAATTTCTCCGTTTGGACTCATACTTCTGAATAGAAGACTTTACCCTGAGAAGCATAGGATCCGAATAGTGGCCATAGGTGCCTGTAACATTCCTTCAGTTTTCAGTGTGAACTACAGAGAAAAGACAGTATTTTGTGAGTAAACATCCATAATTCTATTATTGGGTGAAAGATTAATAATTGACATATTAAAGTCTGTCTGGGAGGATATAGAGGGTCAGTTATCAGCATTCATTAGTAGTTCAGCATTCATTATCAGCATTCATTAGTATTACCTTGTATTAAAAAGTTTTCCAAGTCAGGTATGGTGGGATTCACCTATAGGCCGTTACGTGGGAAGAAGAAGAGAAGGAGAAGGGGAAGGGGAAGGGGAAGGGGAACGGGAAGGAGAAGGAGGTTGTTTTCCTATTCTTGGGATATATAAGTGTTTTTATTTCTGAGCCTTTATGGGGACAACTAGATAAATATATAGAGCTGTCATAGGACATTGAGCATTTTGGAACATTGCACTTCCTTAATTCCTTAGATTTCAAATGTGACAGGAAAAAAATCTATAAACAATACGAATGAGCAACCGTTTCAGGCAATTACCTGACAAACATATCCCCGGCATGCACCTGTCGAATGTACTATGACATAGGAAGGAACACAAAGAAGGCCAAGATGGAGCTGAGCACACTGAAGGGGGCTTAGGGAAAGCAACACAGAGCAGACGGACCAGGCAGAAGCCAGGTCAGGTGGCCTTGTAATAATGACAGCTATGATTTGTAGAGCACTAATTGGGAGGAACTAAGCTGATCACTGAATGTCTACTAGTCATTTAATCATCACAGTAATCTGTGGAATATGTACAGTTACCATCCCATTTAACAGCTGAGTAATTGAGTCACAGTGAGGCTGATACCTCGACACATGGCTTGCAAGTGAAGAATTCAGGAGAGCAACCAGACCTAGAACCCTAAGTCCTACAACTCGTATTCCTCCTTGCCAGCTCAGATAAGGGTAGTTATTTTAGTATTTTATTCTAAGAGCCATGGTGTTGTGAAGGCAGGGATGCTCTTGCTTTGTGATCATCACAAAGCCTGCTCATGAAAAGATGATGTCAAGGCACTGGCTGCCCACCCCACTTCCAGATCAAAGTTGGCCTTTCTTTTTTATGTTGGTACCAGAGATTGAACCCAGGGGGACTTTACCACTGAACCACATCCCCAGCCCTTTTTAACATTTTATTTAGAGACAGGGTCTCACTGAGTTACTTAGGGCCTTGCTAAATTGCTGAGGCTGGCTTTGAACTTGCAATCCTCCTGCCTCAGCCTCCGGAGCTGCTGGGGTTACAGGCATGTGCCATAGCACCCAGCACGAAGTTGGCCTTTCTTCTGAGATGGAGTTTGCAGGCTGGCTATTGTTCAGTTTTCCCCATCATCCCACCCCCACTGAGGAATCTTCCTGCCCAGCCCTTAGCTGCCCCTCTTGTGTTGTAGTTCTTCCTGTTGATGCCTTATCCGAACCAACTGTCAAGCCTTTTGAGAGCCAATGTCTGGTTTCCTAGTGGCCCTGGGCACTGCGGGTAGTACCCTGTTGTTGAGTCCAGTTTAACACACTTTTGTTGAGTGACTCTGTCCAGGGTCTGTCTGGAAGAAGGGAAGGAGGCACTGGGCTGCCTGCTCACTGCCCAGCCAGTCTCTGTTTTTCTGGGTGATGCTTGTCTGTGTATGGGGGGACAGGCTTTGTGTGTGGCAATCTTGTCTGTAGCCAGTAGCTGGGGCACTGCGGGTGACCAGCTTCTGGGCTTAAAATCCTGCTGGAGTAGTAAACTGTGTGATCTCCAGGGGGAGGGAGTTCTTTAATTTTAAATTTAGGAAGAAGGGGCTGGGGATTCAGCTCAGTGGTAGGGCACTTGTCAGCACGCTCAAGGTTGTGGGTTCAATTCCCAGCACCCACTCCCCCAATTTTTAATTTTAAGATGGGATAGTACTACTTACCTCTTGTATTTGCTGTGAGGATTAAATTAAATACTATATGTGCTTGGCACACAGTAAAACTTGCTAGTATTTTTTAGAATCATTATTCATGCGCATGTGACACTTCAGATAGGGCAAAATTACTTCTACTTCAAGCCTTGAAGGATAAGCGGGAAGTTCTTAGGCTGTAGCTGCAATGAAAAGGCTCCCCTAAAGGACTGGGCTGCAGAACATGGGATGATTTTGCAGGAGCAGAAAGGAGTGATCCTTTTCCTTACTAATCATAAGGGTCACATGGTATTGTTCCGTGTGCCTGTGTGTATCCGGAGTCCCCCTTTTTAAAAGGACACAAGTCATATGATCAGCCCGGCCATGACCTCATATTACCTAATTACCCTGTTTCCAAATAAGGTCACATTCTAAATTATGGGAGTTTAGGACTTTAATGTCTGAACCTGAGGGGGACGCGATTTAACCATAACAGGTGGGCTGTTGGACAGACTATAAATAGGCCTCACAGATGTTATTTGGGAGCCCCTCCCCAGTTGTGCTGAATCAGAATTTGCATTTTAGCCAGATACCTAGATGACTCCAATACATGAAGTGAGAGAAGCATTTGTCTCCAGAACTTTCTGGGAAGGATTGTGGTAGCATTAATCAAGATTCCAAGGGTTATTATAATTCTTGGGTTTTGTTAGGATAGCAGATATCCTAAGAAATCATTTAATATATGAACACAAACAATGAATACAAAGTTGTTTATTCCAGGTTATAAAACACTGCTATATGTAAGCATTACTTTCTACAATTTTTAGTGGAAAATTCTTCTAATTCAGATGAACTATGACT
The DNA here is from genome assembly GCA_020662805.1 of Glaucomys volans. Lineage (NCBI taxonomy): Eukaryota > Metazoa > Chordata > Mammalia > Rodentia > Sciuridae > Glaucomys > Glaucomys volans. Next base: position 705,326 of record JAJEJO010000120.1, read on the forward strand.
TGTAAATTTTCTTGCATGACATGATCTCTGAGTCCTAAATTGGCTTATAAACAAATTTCTGGAACAATACTTATTGGCAAATTTTGTTATGGCAGCAAATGAATCATTGGACTAAAGGATTAATTAAGGAAAATTATAATTTTGTTAAGTGCAATAATGGTTCAATGATTATATTAGAAAGTATCTCCTTTTTGGAGAGGATATTAAATTATTTAGGGGTTAAATGGCATGATAACTCAGACTGGAGTTTATAGTTGGAAATGTTCACAATCCAGAGTTCAAAAATGCAATCACAAAAGTATTTAAAAATTAATTCTCTCGGGGGTTCTCATGACTGACATTTCTCCTTGTCAGTTATTTTGGTCAAAGAGTATTTTAGCAGTCTATTTAGTTGTTTCTGAGTTTATAATAAAATTGTATTTATCTTCTCTGAATGTTTATTATTGCTATCTAATGACCTTCTTTAACAGAAAGACAAGGTTGTTTAAAAGGCAAAGGCGAGAGGAGATTCTTGGTATAATGGTCAAGGTCATAATTCATAAATGCTATTTTGGCTTTATGTCATTTCCCTTTCAGGCTAAAGTTTCCGTGGGATTGCTGCACGTCTAGCACAGGTTTCATTTTTTGGCATTTTTATGGTAAAATTGTATGGTAAAAATTTCATTCTTTTGGATTTTTATGGGAAAAGCCATGTTTTCTTAGCAGAACAAGGCATGCCATTTCTAGATGGGACCTCTGTAAGTCTTGGCACCCCTGGAAGCAAAAAAAAGGAAAGGAAGAAAAATTGGCTAGAGAGGCAGGAAGATCGCAAATTCAAGACCAGCTTCAGTAACTTACGAGGCCCTAAGCAACTTGGCAAGACCCTCTCTCAAAATAAAAATAAAAATAAAAAGGGCTGGAGCTGTGGAGATGTTGCTCAGTGGTTAAACAGTCCTGGGTGTAATTCCCATATCATGTCAGGTCTTGGGGATCCATCCTAAACTCCTGAGCAGTTCATCTAACTGTCTCCTCTTGGCTTCATTTCTTACCACTCCCTTCTTGTCTCATTTCTCCTCTGGTCAGTAAGTTACTGACTAGCTACCTCCCAAAAGAGCATCCTCAGAAACAGCCACACAAAACACTTCCCATACCGGCACAGGTCCTCCTCTACCCACCTCAGGCTGACCCAGCCCTCCTTGGCTAGCAAATGGCTATTGATCCTGACAACCCTCCCACATGCCAGCTTTTCCTGGGGGGCTCCCAGTACCCCTCCCTGAACTGTCAATCATATTTTATAAATTTCCCTGGTCCCCATCATAAAAAAACCTAAATAATTAAAATGAAGCTGATTATTTTTAGAGATAATTTAAAATCCAATGATGTTTTCTGTATTTCATTTTGTTCTCCTTCACTCTTCAACTCTGAAGACATACTCATTGTCCTGTCCATTCATTGCCAGTACCCCTCCGCTCCACAGGGATTTGGAGGGTGCATGGTGTGTGCTGCAGGAGGGAGTCTGGTGTGACCACAATGACAAGAATCTTGGCTCTGAAGTCACATTAATAAAAGGACAGGAACCCCATTCCAAGTCTCTTTGTCCCCTGGCAGGATTCAGGGTGCTTCGTGCATTTCATCAGATGCTCCTGCAGTTCTTCTGTCCTTGGCCTTGCATTTCTGGTTTATTCTTCTCTGTTCCTGCGTGGTTCCTCCTGGTCAGGTGGGTTGCATCCAAGGTGACAATGGAACTAGTTTATGCCACACTGGCAGCTCTCCATTCCCTCTGGGCCTTGCCCTGGTTATCCTGAGAGGCAGTTGCTGCTCTCCCTGTTTCCCAGCAGTGATAGTCTTTATCAAGATCCAAAACTGAAGTCTTCCCATTTCTGATCTCACACTGGTTATCGCACCAATTTCACTTACCTGGCTTCTAACTTTTCTTGGGTTCTTGTTAGAAGAATTTGGGATATCCATCCTTCAGCAGCTGCCTGGGACAATAATACAAACTGCACCCAGGATGTTGGACTTAAATTTGCCCTTCTGTGCCTACAACCAAGCAAGGTCTTCAGGCTGACCTTACACACCACTGATTCTCTTCCTGAGCAGACTCAGTTTCCCTCAGCCCCATGAATAGCCTCCGAGGCTGAGGGTACCCTCCATCTTCTGCCTTCTTACTTGCTTCCAACTTCACGAGCTGTTGTGTCTCCATATTCCGTCTTTCAGAAGTTTTCATTGCGTTTTGCTATGGTTTGAATGTCTCTTGAAATTCATGTGCTGGAAACTGGATCCCCAAGTCATATTAATTGTATTTGGAGGTAGGACCTTTGGGAACCGATTAGGTCATGGGGGCTTTGTCCTCATAGATGGATTGATCCATTTGTGGATTCCTGGATTAATGGGTTATTGACAAAGTGACTTAGTTGTTGCAAGAGTGCATCTGTGATAAATGCCAGTGTGGTGTTTCTCATGGGCCCTCTCACCAGCTGATGCCTTATGCCACTTCAGGTCTCTGTATTGCGTCTCCACCAGAGAAAAGGCCCTTGCCAGATTCAGATCTGACCTTGGACTTCCCAGTCTTCAGAATTGTGAGTTAAATATATGTCTATTCTTTATCAATTACCCAATCTGTGGTATTCAGTTATAGCAGCAGAACATGAGTAAGACAGTCTTTATCTAGAGAGAAGCCACTAGAGGACCCGAGGATTTACAGTATGCCCCGGGTTCAGCAATGGGCAGGCAGTTATGCCCCTACCCAAGTCTGAATCCCCAACATGGTAACACAGCCATGATCAATTCCAGAGGTGCAGAGAAGTCAAGTCTGGCTAATGAATATTGCTCTTTCTTAATCCATGACTCACATTCAGTAAATATTGCTAAGTTGGTGAATCAAAGGAAAATTGGCGGATGCCATCTGGAGGGTATAATGAATGCATCCTAGCAAAGAAGTGGCAGGCAGAGTCAAATGAAGGTGTGCTTCCGGAAGGTGAGAGATGACAGTGAGTGTGCCAACAGTGGAGTTGGGCAGTAGTAAGGAACTATGAAAGAAATACCCTTCTCAGGTGGAGGCCATATGTGCACTGGAAAGAGAGTTGACTATCTTTAAAGGAATGAAAATTCCTGAGAAATTGTCCAGTTTTATCCACAGAGAACAAATCCCCAAAATAACAACATAGATTTACATATGTGAACAATGTGCCAGTTATTCTTCTAAGTCCTATCTTAGTCTGTTTTCTGTTGCTATAGCAAAATGCCTAAGATCAGGTAATTTATAAAGAATAGAGGATTATTTGGCTTATAGTTCTGGAGACTGAGAAGTCCAACAGCATGGTGCTGGCCTCTGCTCAGCATCTGGTGAACATCATAAAAGGCAGAGGACATCACTGCCAAGACAGAGCAAGAGTGCTAGCTCAAGTCTCTCTTTCTCTTTGTATAAAGCCACTAACGCCATCCTGGGGTTCCCCACCTCATCTAATTCTAATCACCTCCAAAAGGCCCCACCTCCAAATACCATTAACATGAATTTGGGGTTAAGTTTCCAACACATGAACTTCTGAGGGACACATTCACAGCACATCAATACATTAACTCATTTAATTTTCACAATTTTCTGTTATTCCCTCCAGAAAAATTGAATCACTTGCCCTGGATCACACAGCAAGTATGGGTGGTCTGGAATTTGAATCTATGTAGTCTGTTCTTAACCCGAGTTCAAAGGATTTGAAACCCTAGGCTTGCAGTTATAAAATGCATTGCCTGGGGTTGATGTGTAATTCAAATATAGCAGGCAGAGATTTTTCCCTGTGCTATAAAAATCTGTTATTAAGGCCGTGTGAGGTGTGTGTGTGTGCGCGCGCGCACGTGCGTGTTTGCATGCATGCGTAAGATATATACACAGATGTTTGTATATATTTTTGTATGCGATGGTTTTTCTTTACATATTTTTTAGGTCAGAGCTCTGTCTAATATTCTGATTTAACTTGAAATAACCCATTTTCACACCTTTGTGCACTAATAGTGCATCTTTTTCTTACTTTCCAGGATTTGTCTTCCGGAGGGGCCAGTGACCCAAACCTGGTAAGAACAACTTTGCTTCCTTCCTCCTCTTCCCTCTTCCTTCTCTCTTGGGTAAATCCTGCCTACAGATCTTCACTTTTTTCAACTTTCAAAATACCCCTCTGTCAGGTCTCCTTTGGCAACATCTTCCCTTTTGAAGTGAGGCCTTTTCTCATGGTAATCTGAGGCCAGGTATGGATTTTATTGCTCTATAGTATGACCACTAAATGTTCTGCTATTTTGGATACTAGATACAATTTCTGCATGCTTTTTGTGGTTTGGTTTTGTTTATAAAGCTCATTATTAAAATATCTATCATCTAACCATATATTGATGTATAAGACACTTTTGATGTCACATGCTAAATAGTTATCAGTTTTTCTTTTTTTAAAATTTTTTTTTTATTTTTTGGTTCAATGTACACAAATGGAGTACAACTATCATTTTTCTGGTTGTATACAAAGTAGAATCATGCCATTTGTACATGCTACAACCCATTTGTAGGCAAACTTAGGAGTGATTTTAGGCAAACTTAGGAGTGATTTTATTTTGGGAATAAATACAAATTAGTCACCTCTCAGTGGTGAAAAACCAGACCTAAGAGTCTTACATTTAAAGATATTTTATAGTGATAAAACCCAGGAGTGTTTGGGGAGTTTGGTTTTTTACTGGATCAAAATATGTCACAGTTTAACATATTTTAATATATATATACATCCAAATACATAAAAATGATATGCTGTCAGCTTTCTCTATGCAGCTGGTTCTGCATCCACAGTTTCAACCAACTGAAGATCAAAAAAAATTTTTTAATTGTGTCCTAAACAGGTACAGGCTTTTTCTCTCCTTGGACTTTTTCCTTAAACATTACAGTTTGGCACCCATTTCCATAGAATTTACATTGTGTTTGGTATCATAAGTCTACTGGAAGATGTGTAAGTTTTATGCAAACTACACCATTTTATAAAAGGGACTTGAGCTTCAGAGGACTTTGGTACCTAAGGGGGTCCTGGAACCAATCCCCCAGAGATACAGAGGGATGACTGTGTTTGCGTCCTATTATGGATGACATTATATTACCTGCCACTTTGCTGTTGTAGGTTAAAGTGTCTTTTCTGATGGTCAGAGAGAAGTGTTATAAAAGATCATATTTTCCATCTCAGCATTATTTGTATCCATGATTTAAATCTAAGTAAAGACTCTAAGGAGGGTCATTTAAGTAATGAATGAAATATTCTTTTTTTAAAGTTCTTTCTCTACAACCAAAGTGTATAAAGAGATTTAACTGAGCTAGACAATATAAAATTAAGGGAATTCACCTTGAGATTACATTTAGGCTTCAGAAACCCAAAGAGGCCTATCCATTAACAGTCATGCCATATCAGTCACAGCATACTGGTAAGGCAATTTTTTGCTTGTTTGAAAATCAAGCAGAAGGTTATTCATTAATTCGGTGAACCATTGGCCTTACCTGACATTGACATTCATTTGCCATTTTCCATTGACCTATGATGGGAGGCTATTTTTCATGTATTTTGCTTAATTGGTGCATTAAAAAAATTAGCCCTTTGTATTTATAAAAAAAGACCTTAATATTATGACATCTGGGTACCAAAGTTTTGCATGTTAATGTGAATGAATTATTTCTGTCTGTCTTCATGATCATTTGGTATACACTCAGAGGAAAGGAAATTATGACAAGGTATGAAAAATTGACATAGTCTGTTTGAAAGCATTTTTATAATTGAGGCTGTAGGAGAATCCTGAGACATATCTGACTGAGTGGATTTCAGTATTATTAGAATTTGGGCAATATTCAGTGTTGCTAGAGAAGAACATGCCCCTAAGTTACATCATTTGTATTTATAAATGAGAAACACAATATGTATTTTATATCATATTGTATAATCACTGCAAATTTTATAGATGTGGAACTAGATACAATTTCTGCATGCTTTTGTGGCTTGGTTTTGTTTATAAAGCTCATTATTAAAATATCTATCATCTAACCATATATTGATGTATAAGACACTTTTGATGTCACATGCTAAATAGTTATCAGCTTTTCTTTTTTTTAATTTTTTTATTTTTTGGTTCAATGTACACAAATGGAGTAGTACAACTATCATTTTTCTGGTTGTATACAAAGTAGAATCACACCATTTGCATATTCATACATATACATAATATAATGATGTTTGTCACATTCTATTACCTTTCCTTCCCCACCCCCCTCCCCTTACTTTCCTCTATATAATCCGTTCTTCCTTCATTCTTCCCTACCTCCCCGCTGCTGTTATGTGTCATCAACTACTTATCAGAGAAATCATTCAGCCTTTGGTTTTTTGGGATTGGCTTGTCTCACTGAACATGATATTCTCCAACTCCATCCATTTACCTGCAAATGTCATAATTTTATTATTCTCTATGGTTGAATAATATTCCATTGTGTATATATACTACAGTTTCTTCATCCATTCATCTATTGAAGGGCATCTAGGTTGGTTCCACAGTCTCGCTATTGTGAATTGAGCAGCTATGAACATAGATGTGGCTTTATCACTGTAATATACTGATTTTAAGTCCTTTGGGTATAGGCCAAGGAGTGGGATAGCTGGGTCAAATGGTGGTTCCATTCCAAGTTTTCTAAGGAATCTTCATACTGCTTTCCAGAGTGGCTGCACAATTTGCAACCCCATCACCAATGTATGAGAGTAGCTTTTCCCCACATCCTTGCAAACACCTATTGTTGCTTGTATTCTTGATAATAGACATTCTAATTGGGGTGAGATGGTATCTTAGGGTAGTTTTGATTTGCATTTCTGTTATTACTAGAGATGTTGAATATTTTTTCATATATCTGCTGATTGCTCGTAGATCCTCTTCTGTGAAGTGTCTGCTCATTTCCTTAGCCCACTTATTGATTGGGTTTATCAGTTTTTCTTTAGGAACATGTTACCACTGTATTCCCTCTTTCCCCCTCTTGTACATACTTTATGATTTAGAGTATTATTATTGAAGTGCTTCTCCAAGATCAGATTTTAAAAATAAAACTATGGTGGAAAATCTTGTAAAACAGTTTCAAAGAAATTATGTTTTTTGGACCTAATTGCTGTAATCCAAGTTTTTAGAGTTTTTTTTTTATAGCAATAGGAATCCAAAGGGAAAATCCACATGTAGGTAGAGCTTCCAGTATTAACAAGGTCACATTACCAACCACAGGTACCCATTTCACTGTTGCCCAGTGGAACCAATGAGGTCGGATGGAATTAGGGTCCCCACCCCCTTTCCCCTGCAGTCCTTCTTTGGTTTTTTTTGTTTGTTTGCCTTTTGTTTTTGTCCAGAAGGAGTTCTTTGACAGAATCCAGACATTTCAGCTTTACTGATGTTTAAGCCCTCACTGTGGGATGTGCAGACCTCAGTTTCTACCTTAGGAAGCCCACCTTGGAGGGTGGAGACCCACCAATGACCAGAACACGACCTCCTTCAGATAGCTTTTCTCTGTTGACGTGAAACCCACTGAAGGCATGGTAACTGGAGGGATTGGGACCTCCATGAGATTTGTGCTTTGAGGTTTTCATGTTTTGGTATTTCACTTAGTTCCTTGTTTTAAACTGTTCCACTTCAAGCTTTTAAGCAGCTGATTCTCTAGTTTTAACACTTGAACTTTTAACTAATTTGTAATTAACATTGCTCACAAAAATGCAAAAATATACTAGTGCTATACTTTCTTCTGAATTGTCAGATTCATTCACCCCCATATACTGAGAAAGTATATGAATTTCTGAAAAGCTTTTTGCTTTTTAACCTTAATTAAATATTTTATTAACACTTAAACAAAATATATAACAGATTTACAGTCATATGAGTGGGAAACCATTGACCTAAATTTTCAAATAACTGCTTATATTTATTCTTGGCATGACGATAGGATCTTTATGATAAATCAAATTTGCCAGTAAGTGGTAACTGACATAGAAATCTCAAAACTGAAGTTGATTGAGAACCATTTTAAATTTAAGTTCTAAAAATAAATTGAAAGAAATAAAATAAAAATAAATTGAAATTTTGAATTGTAACACTCAGGACCCACAAACTGTTTCCTTTAGGGGCCACGAGAGGGAGCTGTTGAACCTTAAATATGTTTGAACTTCAACACTGTCAGGGTAAAATGTACAGACAGTCTGGCCTATAAAATTTAATCTGCATTGTAATGAGGAGTGGTGCAGTTTTTATTCCTAGTAAAGCAAAAGTTGTGCATATATTTAAAAGGCAGTACAATTTAAATGCAATGAATGCATATTATTGAATGCATATCATTTACAAAGTGCTTTATTCCTAAAGGGGATACGGAGATAATTTGAGTGACTCATAACCATGTGTGTATGTCTGTGTCTATGTATATTTGCATTACAAAGTAGAATATAATATATAAGAACCCTAAAAGAAAAGCAAAATATATGGAGTTTCCAAAGATGTGGAACTGGGAGTTGCAGGAGGCATTAAGGAGGCTGGAAGAGTTTTGGTTGTCTGACAAATGAAGAGGAGGAAATATATTAAGTGGCAGCACAGTGTAACTTTAAAATAACAATGTTTGGAGAACTCTGAATCATCTGGTTTGCTTGAAGCAGAGGTTGCTTAAAGGCAATTACAAGACTTTCAGGCAGAAAGGTAGATCCAGCTTGTTGTGATTGTGCATAAAGGCCTGGAGGATTTCCTGTTCCCTAATTGTGTTAAATGTCAAAATCTGGCCAAAGGAGTTCTTAACATGCAATACGAAGTACTGGTGGGAGGCAAATCCTCTCCTACCTATGATCTCCCTCTGATAAGTAGGGCCCCAAACTCATAAAACATCCTGAATGTCCCCCAAAGGCCTAGGTGTTAAATTCTTGGTCCTCAGCTTGATGCTGTGGGAAGGTGATGGGACTTTTAGAAGGCTGGGATTAGTGGGAGATATCAGATAATTGGGGTGTGCTTTCAAAGGGGACTATGGGAATCCAGGTCCCCACCCCTATTCCCTGCTGCCCAGCTACCACAAGGTGACAGGCTTTCTACGCCCTAACTACTACCAATGTGGTGACACCCCATAGGCCCCAAAGCAGCAGGGTCAACTGACATGGACTGAACCCCTTAAACCTGTGAGCAAAAATAAGTTTTTCCTCTTTTTAAGTTGGTTATCTCAGGAGTTTTGTTACAGTAAGGAAGACTGATGAACACACATCCTAATAGTGCTTGAAGGCCAGGGGCTCAATTTAGATAAAAAGCTATAGTGTGCTCTGTTTATAGGGTGCTTGTCACTGAACAGCTACAGAAGTCACAGTATTTACAGGTTCTTAGACAAATTTAATGTTTCCTATAATGTCCCGAACTTCATAAAAGCTTTTACAAATATTTCAAAGATAGTTGAAAGCCATCTTCTTTTCCTTTATTAAGACAAAAATGACTTCAAGTTTGGGGTATAGCTCAATGATAGAATGCTTGGCTAACAGGTGCAAGGCACTGAGTTGGATCTCTAGCACTGAAAAAAAAATTATTAAAATTAAAAAGATAGAAATGACCAATAATCAGAGTACTGGGGGTAGCTTTAAATTTTTTAAATAATTTTGTTCCATGGGCACAATTTCAGTTTTATAAGACAAAAAACTCTGGAGACTGATTGTACAACAATGTGAATATAATTAACATGACTGAACTGTTCTTTTGAAAATGGTTAAGAAGGTGAATTTTATGTGTTTTCCACCACAATTTTTTAAATTAAAGACTATTTTCTTAAAGTTAAAACAAAACAGAAACTACCTCTAGGAAGTGGAATGGATTTAACTCATGTTTCTGTAGCCCATGCAAGCAGCTCAGCCTTGTGGGTCACTGTTTTCATTGATGAATATAGTTACAGAAGAAAAGTTTTCCTGGAATTAAATTCACAGAAAATTTACAACATAAGATCTGGATGGCGTGCTGGACAATAACTTCAACTGTTGTTTTTAAAACACACAGAGATTGTTCACACACTTGGATTCTCTGGAAAGGCCACAGACATTATGACACAGCTGAGTGAATTCATTTCTCTGGAGAATAAGGATAACATAATACTGACATTTTGATTTTTAATTGTCTAATTTAAAGGGAAAATTGAGGTTTCATAGTGCAGTAAACAGAAAGGTGTCCTCATCCTATTCCCTGGAACCTATAAATATCTTATTTAATATAGGCTGAGTGTCAGACAAAACAAAGTGTCTGTTTTTCTCTCTTCAGATCAGTTCAGTTCTGGCACTTTCTACTTGGAGATAACATCAGACCCCATGGGTTAAGGGATCAGTCCATAGGATTAGCTCACCTAATTTAGATGCCAGTCACAAGTCCTGGTTGTTTTATTTATGATTCTAATTCACTTGCTATGAATCAGGGTACTTACAACCCCCCTCTTTGAGATTAATTTGTTTGGCCCACAGAACTCATACAGATAAAGAGATGCATAGGATGAGGTAAAGGGAAGGACTTGGAGCTGCCGTACCTTCTCGGGTGCATCACCATATGTTCAACTATTCAGAAAGTCTCTGAACCCTGTCCTTTGGGATTTTTATGGGAATTCCATTGCATAGCCACAGTTGCAAATGGATCAAGTGGTAAAACTGACTGGCCTGTCTAGATTCTTCTTGGCCTGACTGGGCAAATTCCTTCCTGCAGGTCTGAGGCCAAATGCCCTTGGGAGTGAGGAGGGTCCTATGGCCTACCATAAGACATGATAAATCAGAGAATGTCTTTACCGACCCAGTAAAGACAGAAGATGACTAAAGTTTCTAGGACTCACTGGGAGAGGAGAAATTCTAGTTTCCATGAACTACTTGGGGAGGGATTTATGAACTAGGATCTGTGAAAGAAAACAAAAAATGTTGTCATAATATCACATATGGCAGTGAATTAAAGTTACATATGAAATTAAGGTTGCTAAACAAAGCTTTGTGTTGCTGTGACAAAATACTAGAGATAAATAACTTAAAAGATGAAATGTTCATCTTGGCTTCCTGTTTCAGAGGTTTTGTTCCATGGTCACTTAGCCCTGTTGCCTCTGGTGAGGGCTTGTGGCAGAGGAGGTCTATTTACTTTATGCCAGTGGGGAAGCAAAGAAAGAAAGGGAGAAGACAGGGTCCCACTTTCCCCTTTGGGGTACACACTCAATGAACTAATTTCCTTCCACTAGGCTCCACCTCCAAAAGTTCCACTGCATCCTGGTGGTGCCACAGGCTGACGACCAAGCCCTCAACACTTGTGACTTTAGGGGACATTTAAGATCTAAGCCATGACATTATCTTATGGAAGAACATTAGTTTCCAGTTGTAACTATTGCAGAAACACCTTCTATGAACATTGTGTGCCTGTTTTCCTTGTCAACTGATGGGGCGGGTGTTTACATTTTCCCCTTAGCTATCATTTCTCTAAGGGCATAGTCTTTCATGTAGTGGTTTCTAATTATCTCCCACCTAATCTGTTGCCCATGGTTCCATTAAGATAAAAGCTAGAGCTGGGGATATAGCTCAGTTGGTAGAGTGCTTGCCTCATAAGCACAAGGCCCTGGGTTCAATCCCCAGCACCAAAAAAAAAAAAAAGATAAAAGCTAGAGGCCATCTGGGACTGAAAGATGTCTCCAGGCCAACTGAGTATCCAATAATCTCTTATTTCCCTGGACTTATCCTATAACTTCATTCCTGACTTAAGAAGAATTCATTTACTCTCTTGCTACCTCATTCCATATGTTTTTAAAGGTGTTTTTAAAAAATAGGTAGGCATAGTAACACATGCCTATAGTTCCAGCTATTCAGGAGGCTGGGGAAGGAGGATTGCCTAAACCTAAGAGTTCAAGGACAGCTTGGACAATATAGCTAGATCCTCCTCTCTTAAAAAAAAAAAAAAAATACACACACACACACACACACACACACAGAGTGAATCTTAGGTGCTCTGCAGGATTTGTAGCATCTCTTAGTCTGCCATATTGCCAGCCACAACTTAATATCTGAATATTATTATCTGAATTTCACAGAGAAAACAAGGTTTAACGATTAATTTGCTTAAATGAACAAAGTAATGACCAAAATTCAATCCTTGCTGATCTGGTCTCCAAAACCTCTGTTTTCACCCAGTTTTCTGCATTCCTTTCATTTCTCAATGCTTTTTAACATTCAAAGAAGTGAAAGTGTTTAAAGCTTATATTCCTGCCTGGTGGGAACTGCTGACTGAGAGGGAAACCCCTTTGTAGATGGCATCAATACTAGCACTGGGACTGGCCTGGGGCTGAGGCAGGGCCTCTACTCTCTGGCAGTATCTTGGGGCATTTAGCACAGAACAAGGTCTTGTGATTAGCTTGACTAGGTTGGAAACTCGTATCAGTTTCCTTGCAGTCAGTTGGACTCCAGCATGTCGGTGCATCCTAACAAATCACCTACACCAGAATTCTAATGTGTTAGTGTGCAAGGGGAGATCACCCTGTTCAGTAACTAATGGCCACTCTTCCAGGCCTTTCAGGTATGAAGACAATGTGGGGGAAACCCATATATGACTGGCAGACTTTAATTTTAGAAAGGAAAATTTAGTGACCTGAGAAAATGAAATATGACCTTCAAGCTTCTAGAAATATGTTGCAATGAATGTTTCTAATAACTGAGATTTCTGCCACGGAATAGATCAAGCAAAGAACACATATTGAGCCTTTCTGCTAGGTACTAGTTACCAAGTAAGGCACTATAGATGCAAAAATGATAGGACAATGATCTATCCATGAGGAGTTTGTAAACTTGGGTCTTCTCTCTCCTTAAACAATGCTCAGTTGACATTGGAAAATCCTTTTTTGTATTCATATGCAATGTTCTTCAGTTAATCCCAGGTCTGAGGATATTGACTCCAGATGCCTGGTTGGACTTCTGGCTTCCCAGGGTGTTACCAGTGTTTACAAGCTATCTCTAGGTGAGCTACTTCTTGGGTCACCCTTGTCCTACTATTCAAATAATTCTTCCCCATAGTTGTCCTCTGTGTTGGTAAGGAGTACTCATGCAGCATTAGCAAGAAGTGGGATGCTGTAGGAATCAGTCCAGCTCTGTGTCACAGGGACACATTACAGATGGCTGGGGTTTCCTTTTACATTTGTTCACAGGGTTGGCTGTGAGGAAAGGCTGCCCCATTCCTTTCTGTAATAATAGAGACTATTGGAGGCTTCTGGTTGAAAACAAGGCATCATTAAGTGGGGCACGGTGGTGCATGCCTTAATTCTAGCAGCTCAGGAGGCTGAAGCAGGAGAATCTCAAGTTTGAAGCCAGCCTCAGCAACTTAGCAAGACCCTAAGCAACTCAGCAAGACCTTGTCTCTAAATAAAATATTAAAAAGGGCTGGGGTTGTGGCTCAGTGGTAAAGCCCTTCAGGTTTCAATTCTTGGTACAAAAAAATAATAATAAGGGGCTGGGGTTGTAGTTCAGTGGAGTGCTTGCCTAGCACTTGTGAAGCACTGGCTTCCATCCTCAGCACCACATAAAAATAAAATAAAGGTATTGTGTCCGTCTATAACTAAAAACTATTTAAAATAATAATAATAATAATAAGGCATTGAAGTGCTAAGGGCCTAGCTTACCTGTAGTGTGTGTGCTTAGTAGGCACAAAACCTGGGGTTCTATCCCCAGCACTGCAAAAGAATTAGAAACTAAGGTGTTAGAGTCCCAGGAACATGGGAAAATCCATGAGCAGAGTGCATTCAAAATAACTTCATACATGAAGGTTATTTGTCCTGAAATGTAACCAAACTTTTTATGTACCTAAATATACTCACTGCATCCGGGTGGCCCTGCCCTCATGGCTCCCCCATAGTTCAGGGCCTGGTTTTCATTCCAGTGGTTCAGTTTAGTTGATTAAGAAGATCTCAGACTTAATTTTTGTTTTCTAGGTCACCCAAACTGGGAATACTGGGGCATTTGATATAGTCCTGGCCAGGGAATGTTTGACTCATTTGTTTGACTCAATTCTTGTGGATTGGAAAGGTTTGCATAATATAATACTTTTATTGGAGAGAAAGGAAAAAAATCACTTTTTTTCTAGACACATAGCACATTTATTTAACTTTTAAAAAGATATTTTAAAATTCATCAGCACCAAGTCCTTTAATATTAGGAAAGAGCTGGAAGTCCCTGGGACTGGCAGGGTTTAGCTGTTATCATTTGAGAGCAAGACCCTTCACCTGACCTCCACAGTCTGTGTGAAACCCCCAAATTGAATAAAACCATTCAGAATATAGAATTTCAAAAATCTAATGAAAGTGAAAGCCAAAAGCAACCAAGTCAATAAAATAAAAATTAAAAATAAAAGAGCAGTCAGGTTGAGAGGGAAGTGAAGCTGTTTAGCTGTTTTGCTTAGGATGATGACAAAGAAAGCCACCACTGCCCTGGCTGTGTTCTCACGCATCTCACATGGCCGGCAGGTCCTAGCAGTCAGCCTGTGCGACAGCCTGAGAAGGCAGTGTCAGGAGAAAGGAGTGCAAGGGAAGTCAAAAGGCCCTGGTTATAGTATAAGCTCCTTTGCTTTTCTCACTTATTGAGAAGTCTTCACTAAACAGAAAGAAGGCAACGGGAAGATTGCTATAGCAAGCCCTTATTTAGGGAGGAGAAAACCATTTATCTCCGTCCAGTTCGTGAAGAGTCCACACTGCTCCTTCCAATTTTGTGGGTGCACTTTCAACACTTGATTAGGAGCCATAGGCGGTGGCTTCCCCCACCCACAGAAAAATTCCTCTGAGGAATCATGAGTCCATCGACATTTAGCAGCTGTTTAAAAGACTGTTTAGACTCCCAGAATAATGCTGGAAACTCCTGGAATGATGGTCTTGGGCAAGAAGGGAACTTAATGTTGGGAAAAATCAACAACAAAATCTAAATTTCAAACCCAGGGGAACCCTCTGTACGAAGCTCAACATTCCTGCTGAGTGGAGGAGCTGAAAGGGAAAAGAAACTGCGGTTCCTTCTACTCTGTATCAAGTACGCATTGTCCCTCAGTATCCTTGGGGGGTTAGTCCAGGCCCCCCTGAGATACCAAGATCCCAGGATGCTCAAGTCCTTTGTATAAAATAACGCAGTATTTGCACAGAAACTACACACATCCTCTCAAATACTTTATCTCTACTTACAATACCTACTACAATGTAAACACTATGCAAAAAGTTGTTATTCTGTATTGTTTAGGGAATGATGACAAGAAAAAAACTCCACACGTGCATACCAATGCAATATTTTAAAGCATTTTTGATCAGTGATTGGTGGGATCTGAGGATGTGGAACTGGTGGATATGGAGAAACAATTGTAATGGAGGAGACCAGACTCTCTATTGAATTGGTTGATCATTTAATGCTAAATGCTCGCTTTTGTCTGAAGAACTCATTGTTGGTTAATGTTAGATGGGGACTTCCATCCATTTCCTAATGTGGAAAGACTTGATAGGCACACGAGTTAAATACCCTTAAAACATGAAATAGGTATTTTATGCTTTCTCAACAGGTCTTGATAAAGTGATTTGGAGAGGTATTATACTTCTCCATAAATTCAAGCAGTATCTCCCAAATGATGCTTTTTATCTATCATCACATAATAAACCAGACAACATGTTGACGTAGTTGAAAGCAACTGTTTTATTATTCCTGGTGGTCTTGTGTATTTGTTGCACCCTTCCTCCTGGGCAGTTCTCGCCTTGTGATATCCCCTGGGTCATAGTCTTCTGCAGGCTCACTGGGCTGAACCAACCACGGTGGCCCACTGCATGGCTGTCACTTAGTGCAGCTCAGCCAGGGGTTGACCACAGGACCTACACATGACTCCTCATGTGGCATGGGACCTTCACAGCGTAGCAGCTGGATCTGTATGATTTGGATACGAGATGTCTCCCCAGAGCTCCTGTGTTAATGCAGGAATGTTCAGAGGTGAAATGATCGGATTATGGGAGCTGTAACTTAATCAGCCAGCTTTGTCTGAATGGGCGGACTGGGAGGTAACTATATAGGCAGGTGGGGCATGGGTGGTGACTAGGGGCTTACCCTGGAGGGGCGCATCTTCCCTGCTGCCCTTCCCTCCACTCCCCACTGCTACCTTGCTGCCATGAGGGGAGCAGCTTCCCTCTGCTGGGCCCATCTTCACAATGTGCTGCCTCATCTTGGGCCCAAGCAATGGAGTCAGCCACCTATGGACTAAGAACTCTGAACTCTCAGGACTGAGAAACTACATTGCTCTTCTCAGGTACTTTGGTCACAACAACAAAAAGCTGACTTAAACAGTCAAGAGGCAGAGCCTAGGAGTGAGTGATATCAGAGGGCAGAAGCAAAAGCTGCCTGTCATTCCTTTAAAAGGCTAAACCTCGAACTGGGACAGTGTTGCTTCTGCCATCATTCATTCCTTAAGCAACCACAGGGCCACACTGGAGTCAGGATGTGGGAAAATAAATTCCACTTCTCAGTGAGGAGAGTTACAAAGACATCATGGTCATCCTTTGTCCATCAAATTTCTTGTCAATAAATGAAGCTCTGTACTACATGTAAGGCTATTTTGGGGAAAGACACTTCTTAATGTCTTTTATTTCCTCCATGTGTATCTCAGTAGACACCAGTTGTATAGCAGATAATGCCACATTACAACTTAAAATGATTAAGAGAAACACTTTATGTGCTTTTCTTTCTTGGGAATCTTTTACTTCCTAAATTGTACTCTTAAATCACCTGGTTTAGCTTTGGCCACAGGAACTTGGACCAGAATGCTAGGAACCTTAAAGGCCATGAGAATAGGGTAGTCTTTTGAGTTCTGGGCACAAAGCCTGACTTAGAATGGCATTTAGAAGCTAAGAAACAAACTTGGGAAAAATCCATGCCAGAGAAACATCGCTAGTGGGAGACCCAGCCCTCAGTCCTATTTAGTGTGTAGAAGGCAGAGTTCTCAGGATTCTTCATGTTCTTAAAAGTTGAGGATATTGAGGAGCTTTTGATTATAATGCATTAGATCAACTAATAGTTATAGTATTAGAAATTTAAACAAAGAAGTTTTAAGACTTTTCAATTCTTTTTTTTTTTTTTGAACCAGGGATTGAACTCAGGGACACTTGGCCACTGAGTCACATCCCCAGCCCTATTTTGTATTTTATTTAGAGACAGGGTCTCACTGAGTTGCTGAGGGCCTTGCTAAGTTGCTGAGGCTGGCTTTGAACTCGCGATCCTCCTGACTCAGCCTCCCAAGTCGCTTGGATTACAGGCGTGCGCCACCACGCCTGGCAAGACTTTTCAATTCTTTTTTAAGCACCATATTATGCTGGGTATAGTGGCGCATGCCTATAATCCCAGCTACTCAGGAGGCTAAGGCAGTAGGATCACAAGTTTGATCTTAGCAACTTAGTGAGACCCTGTCTCAAGATTAAAAAAAAGAAAAAAATGTTAAAAGATTGGGGTTGTAGTTCAGTGCATAATGCACTCTGGGTTCAATCCCCAATACCAAAAAAAAAAAAAAAAAAAAAGACCCATAATAATCCCATTATATAAATTATATATTTTTATAAAAATAGCTATATTTTCCAAAGCCAAAAAATTTCAGTAAGAAGAATGGCACTGTTTTGGACTTTGCAAATCTCTTTGGTATCAGGCTTATTGGAAGACAGCTGGATTCTCCTATCTGCTCTTGCCTTTAATCAGAATCCTCTGAATATGTTGTCTTGTTTGAAGTAGATGAAGAAAACCTGGCCTCACACAGACACTAAGTGGGAAAGGGAGGATCACTTAAACGGCTTTTCAGATAATGGTGGATTTGTTTGAGTTTCTTAAAGGTTAGTTGCAATATGGAATCTGAAACAAACATCTGACGTTGTTTTTGTTGTCATTAATATTAGGAAAGTTTTAGGTCCTCCCCAGCCTGTGGCTCACAGGTGAGAAACCCAGACTAAGAACTCTCTAAGCCATGAGGACATTTGTAGCCCACTCCTGCTTGCTCTTTTCTGCTGTCCAACACTTTGCTGTTCCTTTGTGCTTCTTTGGCACTGGAGATTAAACCAAGGCCTTATGCATGCTAGGCAGGCACTCTACCTCTGAACTACACCAGTCCTTTCTATTTTATTTTGAGACAGGGTCTCATTAAATTGCCCAGACTGGCCTCAAACTTGCAGTCCTTCCACCTTAACCTCTTGAGTACCTGGGGTTACAGATGTGGGCCACAGCACCAGCAACTTTACTGTTCTCTTTTTTGTTCTTGTTGTTGGTACTGGGGGTTGAACCAGGGGCAGTCAACCACTGAGCCACATCCCCAGCCCTTTTTATATTCTATTTAGAGACAGGGTCTCACTGAGTTGCTTAAGGGCTTTGCTAATGCTGAGATTGGCTTTGAACTTGTGATTCTCCTACCTCAGCCTCCAGAGCTACTGGATTGCAGGTGTGAGCCACTGTACCTGGCAACTTTGCTGTTTTTGTTTTGTTTTGTTTTGTTTTTTTGGTACTGGGAATTGAACCCAGGGGCACTCCACCACTGAGCCACATCCCCAGCCCTATTTTGTATTTTATTTAGAGACAGGGTCTCACTGAGTTGCTTAGGGCCTCACTAAGTTGCTGAGGCTGGCTTTGAACTTGCGATTCTCCTGCCTCAGCCTCCTGAGCCGCTGGGATTACAGGCGTGCGCCACCGTGCCCGGCTAATTTTGCTGTTCTTTAAGATCATAAACCAATCGCGTTTCTTCTGCAAAGGTTTCTCTTACCTTCCTAACAAAAATGTCTTTCCTTTCTCTATTCCAGCATCATTGTCTGTACTGCTATCAATGGCACTTAGTAGATGCTCTCCATTTAAAATTAATTGTCAAATATTTTAGTTTTTTTGTCATTGTGACCAAAAGATCTGATAAGAACAAGGTAGAAGAGGAGAAGTTTATTTGGGGCTCACACCAGTGTCAGAGGTCTCAGTCCATAGGTGGCAACTCCATTGCTCCAGATCTGAGATGAGGCAGCACATCATGGCAGGAAGACATGGAGGAGGAAGGCAGGTCAGGACATGGCAATCTGGATACAGAGAATCTCTACTCACCAGGGACAAAATATAAACCCCAAAGGCATGCCTCAGTGACCTGTCTCCTCCAGTCCCATCCCACCTGCCTATAGTTACTGCCTGGTTAATCCATGTCAGTGGATTAATGCACTGGTTAAGACTCCCATAATCAAATCATTTCACCTCCAAACTTTCTGGCATTGTCTCACACAATTGGTTGGGGGAAACCTCATATCTAAACCATAAAACCAAGGAAATGCTTGTTAATTGTTAATTAAGGTAATTGAAAAGAGGTTCTTTGATTAGTTTTTCAGTTTATTTTTCTCACAAGAAGCAAAATAATAGTAATATGTTTATTAATCTGGGGTTCATAGATTAACTTGTTGGTATCTATGAAGTCCTAGAAATTATAAATGAAATTGTCAATGTATGTTATTTTTCAGAAAAATTACTCCTCCCATTTCTTCCCAAGAAGGTTCATATCAACTAAGAGATTCTCAACAAGTATACTGTGATTGTTATTGGGGGGTTTTAAACCCACCATCTGCTATAATGTGTTGGGAAAGGCCATAAGACCCTCTAATCCTTTAGACAGTCATTTATAAAGCAAATCCTTCCTCAGTTGTGCTAATGGGGTTTTAGCTGGAACTCCAACCCCATGGTCACAAGGTGGTCTGTCTTTGGAAGAAAATATTGAACCTGTTTAGTCCCCTGTAAACCTCTGGATAGTAGCAGGGAAGCAGGATTGATGACTGCAGATAGTACCCAATTTAAGATGATTCATCCTTAGGGTTTTTGGCTTTACAAGGTGCAAAAGTGATGCTCATGCAGTAGGAACTGTACTCTGACTTTTGAATTTGGATCTTTTCCCAGGCTGGTGGTACACAGTACAGTTCTCTCTTGTGATGCTGGGCAGCAATGCCCACTGCAGCTCCCAGTCAGCCTGGCGGTCACTAGGTGAAACCACTGATACTCTATGGCATGCTGTGCTCCTGAGCTATGGTACTTGGTGGATACGTTGCATTTTCAACCTACAATATTTTCAACTGACAATGGGTTCATCAGAACATAAACCCATTGTGAGTCCAAAAGTATCTGTATAACATGTTAACAAGGTGCCTATCTGAGTGTTGAGAAGCAAGACAGCTTCTAACTCAGGGGTCAACAAACTCTATAAATTGCAGATTTAGGTTTTAGGCTTTCTAGGCTATATATTCCCTGTTGCAGCTACTCGACTCTACCATTGTTGCATGAATGCAGCTATAAATGACAGGTACAAGGGTAGATATGGCTGTGTCCAAGTACAGCTCTATTTGCAAAAACAGACAATGGCTGCATTGCCCATGGCAGGAGTATGCCAATCTCTGATTTAATTCATGGCTAAGTAGGACCTAGGAATTCCCAGTTATAATCAAGAAGTGCAATATTGAAGTCTTTAAGAGGATCTTGGGGCCTCAGCATTTCACCCATGGCATGTAAAGTAATTCTAATCTTAACTAGAAAGGGAGCCTGTAAATCCAGAAGAACCAGCTCATTCCATGTAACAGCCTAGTCCAGGAAGCCCAGTGGTATAGGATGGGAGAAAGGAGTGATTTTTCTGGCCAGTGTTCCAGCTTCACATGCTGGAAAAGGTTATCATCTACACCACCGCAAGCAAGGGGAAACCAGGCTCCTGCTCCGGGATTGCTCTCTGATCTGCCTCTTTGTCATTAGGGGCCCTTTCTTCTGCCTTCTATAGACAATGACTAAATTTTGGCAGTGGATGATGTTCTCGAAACAACCTCTTGATCTTTCTCCTTAAATTCTGCCTCTGCACCGGGTGAGTCAGCAGCTGGCAGTCACCCCTCCATGACCACTGCTCATTTACCAAGCTGGTGTTGACAGCTCCCCACGAGCAGGCTTTCCCGGCAGGAGGAAGCCTGGTGGGAGAGGACATGGTAGGTAGAGACACAATGGTGTCATTCCCAAGGGAACACAAATAAGGGAAGCTGATTCACAACTTGGTACAAGTTTAATCATCCAAAGACAGAAGGGGTTTAGATAGTTGGACTGGCAAATCGGAATTTAAAACTTGGCAAGCACCTTGACTTATTTAGTTTCCTTGTAGTATCTGGTTTTATCAAAGACCAGTTTTCTTTCTCATCCTCAGTAGGAGGGCTTGGGCCTAATCTACTTCTTAATCTTTGTCCTGGTTCTTCTTCCTCTTGTTTCTTGCAGTTCTTTACAAGAAGGATCAATAAGCCTTGTTTTTCTTCTATTTGCCTTGAGTAATTGGCCATTTGTTCTCCCAGTGGTACATGATTGGGACGGGGGGAATTCTAGGGGTGACTCTGGTCTCGTGTCTTATACACTGGAGTTAGTTTTCTGGCACTATTAGTGCTGTCCTCATCGATGTCCCCTCTACTGCAGGAAAGCAGTCTTCTGATCACCTGGAGCACTGTCCCCATTGAGAAGGTTGGACCCTGGCCTTTCCATCTTGAGTCATTAGCTCCTATGTCAAAGTATGGAGAGGGTCTTCCTAACTGAAGCAGCCGGGCTGCCTGCCACTGCCCTAAGCAAAGAAGACTGAAGATCAGGCCGTGTGTGGACAATTCCAGGCACCTCGTGGTTATATTAGCATTTTAAGGTGAATGTTTTTAGCAGCAATTCCCTAAAGGTCTGTTAAAACCCATTTAGCAGAAATAGGATTGAGATGTTGAGTGGTCAAACCAAATGGCTAGTGCTGGCAACTGCCACTGAACTGGATAGAGTGTATGTTGGGCTCTAGTCCTGGAGAGGCAGCAAGGAAGGAGACAGCCTTTGATGAGTGCTCACGACATGCCATGCTCTGAACTGGTGCTATGTTGGTTTAGATACAATTCCCAGGTTCATTTCTGGACGCTTGGTCCCCAGTGTGGTGCTATTGAGGTGGTGGAGCTTTGGGAGGTGGAGTCTAGTGGAAGGCAGTTAGGTCATTGGGGACCTCACTCCCATAAGAGATTATGTCATTCTCCTGGAACTCCAGTTGGTTCCCACAAGAGTGAATTGTTATAAAAAGAGCAAACCTGGCCTCTGAGTGTCTCTGGCTTCCTGTCTCATCGTGTGATCTCTCTTGTTCACACCCTCCCACCATGCCGCCTCCCACCATGAGGCCGTCGAAAGGCTGAACGACTTTCAGCCTCCAAAACTATAAGTGAAATAAACCTCTTTTCTTTATAAGATATTCAGCTTCAGGTATTTTATTATCACAACAGAAAATAGACTAATACAACAAGGCACGGTAGGTATCATAAACCTTATTTTTCAAGTCAGAGAGTTGGGCTTTAAAAAGTTAGGTTCCAAGGTCTCCCAGTTTGTAAGTAGCTGACCCAAAATTTGGAACAAAATCAGAGGCTGTCTGTCTACATTCTTTTTAACAGAACATGAAGTAGTAACTACAGTGTTGGACAGAGAAACTAATAGCACTGTCAGGTGTGACTCCACCTTTCTGCTCTAAGGCATGATGAGGTTGGAGAGGAAGATAGCATCATGACCCTGCTGACACTGGAAGACAGTCATTGAGAGAGCTCTCTGGTCCTGCAAGAGACAGAGGTTAAAACACAAAGCTGGGCAAGCACCAATTTTGTTAAGTTCCGTTTTAATGAGGAGAAACTACCTAAAGAAAATCCAACTCGGTTTTCTCTGTTATGGATACGAATTGAACCAAGTGAGAGGAGAAAGGGGGATTTCAGGGTACTTCAACTTCAAATCCTTTAGTAGGTGAAATCTCTTCCCTCAGGCTTTTGCCAATTGTTATAATTCCTTTCTGAATCTCCTCCCTGTTTCTGAGGTTGGGTTATGGTTGGCCAATCACAAGCAACTTTTGCTGGATGAGACCCCAGCTTGAACTAACACACCAGGCTGTGGGCTACCAGGAACCCCAGAGGCAGGCCGTGGGCCGCTGGGGAGCAAGCACGCAGCAGTACCTGGGGAAGGGGCTGGAGATGCTGCGGTTAAAGCCACACGTAGACAAGAGCAGCAGAAGCCCTTCTACTTTGGAATAACAGTTACGGCAAGAGAGAAATACCAACCTGTGCCCTTAGCTATGGACACTGCACAGCATAGGACTGAAACGGCTCTGTCTGTCCACTTAGCTTGATTCAGCCCAGAAACCATACTGGAAAGTCACTCAGAAACCGTATCTGAAAATTCAAAAAGCTTCTCATAATAAAAGTGGCATGTCCTCTTTGTAGAATCTCCTAGCAAACTGATATTATGTAACTTACTTGGATTTTCTAAATAAAGGGGTTTCAACCTGAGTTTTCAAGATAAAATTTTTTGTTCTTTCTTTCTCTCTTCTCATTTTTCACACTGACCACGGTCAGAGTTGTATGATCTGTGACACCTTTGGTCCAGTCAAATGTCTCAGAATCAGAATCTCACATGTAAATATATAGCGCTGGTATAAAATGTGTTGTTATATAAAACTGGTTAGTTTATATAATATTACATAATAATTTAAAACTTTTTTGTTTAACAAAGTCAATAATAACTTTGTCAAATAGCTTTTAGGTCATAGGTATAAAGATGTTAGAAATACAGATAAACGTAGAATTGGACTAGGAATCACAGTGGTATTAAGGAAACACTTTGGCAGGATGTGGTGGCCCATGCCTATAATCCAGCTACTTGGGAGGCTGAGGCAGGAGGCTCACAAGTTTGAGGTCAGCCTGGGCAACTTAGTGAGACCATGTCTCAAAATTAACAACAAAAGGATCAGGAACATAGCTCAGTAGTAGAAAACCCCTGGGTTCTATCACCATAACCAAAATTTAAAAACAAAACAGAACAAAAACTTTGTTTTTAGCCTTTTTATTCTCAATACCCCCATAACTCATATTTTCATGCCTTCAAATTTGGTAGAAGAATGTCTATCAGAATTGTGTTATAGTTTGAACCTGGAATGTCCCCCACAGACTCATAGGTTGAAGACTTGGTCTCCAGCTGGTGGCACTATTGGTGGGGTGTGGAAACTTTAGAAGGTGGGGTCTACTTAACAGAAGTAGGGCACTGGAAGTGTGTCTTTGGAGGGAATATCTTGCCCCCAGCCTCCCACACCTGCTTCCTGACCCTCATGAGGTGAGCAGCTTTGCTCCACCATGCACTCTCCATACCTTGGTGTACTGCTTTGCCTTAGGCTCATAGCAAATGGTCTAGTGACTATGGACTGAAGTTGGAGTCAAAATAAACCTTTCTTCTTTTTAGTGGATTTTCTCAAGTATTTTGTCATAGCAACAGAAAACTGACTGAACAAATAGAGAAGAAGGAAAGCAAGGAAAGGACTGTTATGGACAGCTATTCTTAGGCTGAAAAAGTGGCAGAGAGGACTTGGTAACCACAGGCAGCTTCAAAAAAGGCAAGTTGGAACCAGTGCAAATCAGAAAGGTCTGTCTTAGTGTGTTAGTACACAGTCTGCACCTTCCCATTGTCCTGTTTGAAAATGTTACTCAGCAGAGCCTGTTCAGAACATGTAGTGGGGATGCTGTGCTCTTGGTTGGTGTGGGGGGCACAGGGATATCTGTTTGCTGCATTTGAGGTATGTGAGCCAACTCTAAGAACTGGATAGTTCTTCCCTCAGACACATTTGCTAAAAATTCATGGTGTCCTCTACTGTAGGAGTGTCATCCATAATAGATCAGTGTTGACCATGAGAGAGAGAGTGCAGCTTTCAGAGAATAGTTTGGTGGCTTCTCCTGTTACTCCCAAATTTTAGGGATGTAGTATTTGTCCTGAAAATTATGAATAAGCTCCATTGGTTCCAATGGGAATTTTAAGCTGTCACCACATGGGAAGCAAGAGGAAAAGTCACATAAAATTAAGAAGTATCAGCCAGGGGTAGTGGGACATGCCTGTAATCTCAGCAACTAAGGTGGCTCTGTCCCAAAATAAAAAATACAAAGGGCTAGGGATGTGGCTTAGTAGTTAAGTGCCCCTGAGTTCAACCCCCAGAACCAGGAAAAAAAGAAAAGAGAAAGTACCAATAGTAAGGGCCATGAAGGAGTTCTGGCCTTTGAGGAAAGATTTATAAACCACTTTTTCTTCTTCTTCTTTTTTTTTTTTTTTTTTTGGTGCTGGAGATTAAACCCAGGAGCACTTAATCATCGAGCCACATCCCCGGACACTTTTGTGAGTTTTGTTTAGAGACAGGGCCTTACCGAGTTGTTTAGGGCCTCAGTAAGTTGCTGAGGCTGGCTTTGAACTTGTGATCCTCCTGCCTCAGCCTCCCCAGCCACCTGGATTACAGGCGCGCCACTGCGTCCAGCCTTTAAACCACTTCTCTAAATGCTGCATGTTCCAGACTTTGGTTTTGAACGCACACTGGGTTGCCAGCTGGAGGCATTAATCCGGATTCTCACACATCACTCAGATCAGAGACATAAGTGCACGTTCACACACGTGCCCTAACTCGCCGTCCCACAGAGCTGGCTCATGGAGTCATCTGGTATCTTGATCACCAGAAGGTGAACCTTGCCAAGTTAACTCTAAGGGTAGAACACCTCAGAATACACTGTGCATAAGTATAATCCAGGGAGCTTGATCAAAATGGAAATTCCTGAGTGTCGATGAGAAACCCTGCCCCGCTTGATTGACAGGGAGTCTAGGGATCTAGTTTTTATCAAGACCCCGCCCCGCAACTGCAGCCAATTGATTCTGACCCTGAAGGTCTGAGAACTACACCTAGAGAAACACCTAGACCTTCCATTGAAGACTGGTTCTTCATGCCAGGGCATAGCACAGTGGTGGAATGTGTGCTCAGCATGTGACAGGCCCTGGAGTCAATCCCCAGCACCCCCAAAATAAAAAATTCTTCAGAAGTCTCCTGTTGGTTTGGATTATAAATTCAAAGCATTAACACTGGTTTGACGGTTGACAGACTGATGTCCTATACATTCTCAACTGGCCTGAATGGATAATGAAGTTTTGGGGATGTATGTCTTCATCAATAATGACAACAGCAACTCAGTTCAATCAAACACACACACTCATTAAACTCAGGCATTTGGTTATGGTGTGTGCATGATGGTTCCTCTCTATGAGCTTACGTGACATAAAGAAATGGCAATGGCCTATCTGCATTTCCTCCATGCCCCCTCTCTTTTACCTAGTCATGTAATACTCCTCTGCCCTAGCTGCCTCTCCATGGACAGTTGCTTCAGTGATGACAAATTCCAGGGAATTATGCAGCCAAGGGTGAGGTGGGACATAGGAGGACAGATGCCTATATGTTGGATGCTGCTATCGTTTGGATCTGGAATATCTCCAAAGGCTCATGTATTAAAGGCTTGGTCCTGTTGGAATGTGGCAGAACCTTAAAGAGGTGACCCTCTGGAAGGTTTTAGGTCAATGGGGGGTGTACTCTTAAAGGAGGTTGTAGGAAGTCAGCCCCTTCCTCTCTCATTTTTGTTTCCAGCCATAAGATGAATGGGTTGCTCTGTCATATGATCCCACCATGATTTGCTGCCCCAGGCCCAGAACAATGGGGCTGCTGGATTACGGACTGCAATCTCCCAAGCTTTCTCTCTTTATACGTTGATCATCTCAGCTGTTTGTTTCAGGAACGGAAAGCTGGCTAACATAGGTGCTGTCTTTTTTTTTTTTTTTTTTTTGGTGAACGAATTCCACATAGAGTTTTCTCATCTCAGCAATGGTGGTCTCTGCAGCTTGGGAAGTTGAAGTCATTTCTGACAGCCATGTAACTACTCAGGGAAAAGAGAACACCCATCTCCTGGATTCTGGGCCTGGATTGTTTGATGGATCCACACGCACATATAAACACACATTTACACGTGTTCCTGCCTCACACAGTCTTGACTTCACTGCCAACTTCCAGGTTGGAATCCATGGTTGTCAGCTTGGAGGAAAACAAGCTTTCTGAAATACAGTCCTGGTTGAATTTGTTCCTAAATTTTATGTCTCTCATAGCTTTAGTTGGGGCATTTCTTTTGTTTGTAGCCCTTTGCCACCGGGGAAGGGCAGAATATTGGGCAAGCACCATGCAGAGTGAAAGGTCACATTTGTGCAGCACATTTTTGTAATTCTGTGCTGATTCATCAGACATCAAGATTTTCTGATAAATACCCTTCCTGACAAAATTGGAAAGAACAGTAAGTGGAACAAATGAAATCACCAGCCTCAAGACCAGGCTGCCGAGAATGGTACATTTTAACCACATCTCGAGTGGGAAAGGCTTTTCCTATTGTTCTTTCCATTTTGATGGAAATGTGCTGATGGGTTTACACTGGTATAGCATTCTGCCTGCCACGGGGTACCTTAATGGGGAGCAAACAGGAGAAGTATTGTTAATTCCAGTTTTTTCCCCTGGTAAGAACACTAAGGCTCAGAAGGTTGGAGGGCTTTCCTGGCCCATGATTTAAGTGAACCCCTGAGCTGGGGCCATGAGGGCTAACCTGCTACCTTTGCCTTATTGCCAGATTTGAAATCCCAAATCTCTCTTTCTTCCTTTATTCTTTTAATTTTTCCTTGGTCTCATTCTCTAAAAATAAAATCCAAGGCTATTGAATTCGTAAGATTTTCCTTTAAAAGTGATTCTGATTCTGCCCTCGTGTCCTGTCTATCACTCATTGTCAAACCTCTGGACAAAGTTGTTTAAGTTTTTTGGCACACACAGTCCTTGGAAATTCTTATCTGGAAAATTGTCTTCTTTGAATAACTGACCTACTTCCTTCTATCAGATATGGGGATTTATGCATTTCTTGTCTTCCGGAAAGCTCAGAGCTAAATTTAATATCCAACCATGGCCTTTCTATTATCCTAAGAGCTTTCTTCCCTTTCCCCGAGGTTTTAAATTTTGTGTTTCAGCTTTATTCTATATGCACCTTTTATTATGAGCCAAAACTTTCTGGAAACATGCATTTTGAGTAAACTTTTTTGGATCTGAGTTTAATTGGTCATGAAGTAAACAATCAAACTCCCTAACCACAACTATAAGAGTATTAAATATTCAATCAGACGGATCATATAATACAAGTTTTTTTTTTAATTACAAATGCTGTAGAGCAAATGTTGTTGTGGAAGAAATTTAGTGTCTAAAATAACACTATGAACAACACCAGGCTTATGAAACAGGGCAGTGAAATAAAATCATTGAGTAAGAGAAGTCCAGAAGTTGGTGAACGAATGCTAAAGCTTGATGTTAGTGCTGAAATATCCGTAAGCAACTCACATAAATACACGGAGAAGGTCATCTTTGCACTTCACAGAAAAAGAAAAGGTGGAGGGACTGGGGCTGGGGCTCAATGGTGGGGTGCTTGCCCACCACGGGTGAGGCACTGGGTTTCATCCTTAGCACCACATAAACAAATAAAATAAAGGTTAGGGGAAAAGTACATTTTACAGAAAGGTGGAGCCTCAGGGTGCCTGGGATTTGTAGGTAACTACATGCTGTCAGCCCCTCCAGCAAACCAAGTTGCGGAGTGAAAGCCTCCATTCCCCTTCCAGGAAGAGGCGGCCCTTCCCACCTTATCAAGACCAGGGAGTGCTGAAGACCATCAGCCTCAGCCTCGAGTCCAAGCAGTCTACCTCAAGCCCCATTTTCCTGATCTGGAAAGAGAAATCATAATATCCACTTGAATGAGTGTGGACAATTAAGCAAAGTGCTTTGTCAGAAGGAATTAGCACAGCGTCTGACACAGTTGTAAAAAATATCGTGTTACGTTTCTGTCTTATAAAAAATTTTATGCAGAGCCCCATAGTAGATT
This sequence comes from Glaucomys volans, assembly GCA_020662805.1. Classification (NCBI taxonomy): domain Eukaryota; kingdom Metazoa; phylum Chordata; class Mammalia; order Rodentia; family Sciuridae; genus Glaucomys; species Glaucomys volans. The sequence continues at coordinate 734,115 of JAJEJO010000120.1, forward strand.
GTGTGTGTGTGTGTGTGTGTGTGTGAGATTGTGTTTAATCAGAAACTGTAATTAAGATTTTGATGATAATTTTAAGTTTGATGGGTTTACTCAGCTCCTTTACTAAAAATAGGTAAGTTGATTCATTTACATGTTATTTAATACATAAAACAGTGTTCTTAGGTTTTAAAAAACAGTTTCATTCTTTGTTTTCTGATTTAAAAAATCAGGAAATGTAAGGGAGAAAAAGACCTAGTCCTGAAACTCATACAGAAAGTGTTTTTTTAAAATTATTTTTGTTTTTAATTTTTTTTGTTTTAATTAGTTATATGTGACAGTAGAATACACTTTGATACATCATATATAATGGAGTATAATTTCTCATTTTTCTATCTAGACATGATGTAGAATCCCACCGGTCATAGAGTTATATTTGTACATAGGGTAATAATGTCTGATTCATTCTACTATCCTTCCTGTCTCCGTATGCCCTCCTCTCCCTTCACTTATCTCTACCTAACCTGAAGGAATCTATTCTTCCCTACTCCACCCCTTGCATTGTGAATTTGCATCTGTATATCAGAGAAAACATTGGGCTTTTGGGTTTTGGGGGGATTGGCTTATTTCACTTAGATGATATTCTCCAGCTCCATCTATTTACCAGCAAATGCCATTTCATTCTTCTTCAAGGCTGAGTAATAGTCCATCTCATATATATATATATATATATATATATATATATATATGATGAAATATACCACATCTTTTTTAATCCATTCATCTGTTGAAGGGCATCTAGGTTGGTTCCATAGTTTAGCTATTGTAAATTGAGCTGCTATAAACATTGATGTGGCTGCATCACTGTAATATGTTGTATAAACCAAGAAGTGGGTGGGATAAGTGGGTCAAATGGTGTTTCCATTCAAGTTTTCTGAGGAATCTCCATACTACTTTCCGGTTGCACCAATTTGCATTCCTACCATCAGTGTATGAGTATCATTTTTCCCCACATCCTCACCAACATTTGTTGTTGTTTGTATCCTCGATAATTGCCATTCTGACTAGGGTGAGATGAAAGAGTAGTTTTGATTTGCATTTCTCCAATTGCTATAGATGATGAACATTTTTTCATATATTTGTTAATTGATTGTATTTCTTCTTCTGTGAAGTCTTTGCTCAGTTTCTTAGCCCATTTATTGATTGGGTTATTTGTGTTTTTTTGGTGTTGAGTTTTAAAAATTCTTTATATATCCTGGAGATTAGTGCTGTATCTGAGGTTCATGTGGTAAAGATTTTCTCCCACTCTATAGGCGCTCTCTTCACATTATTGATGGTTTCCTTTGCTGAGAAGAATCTTTTTAGATTCTTTCTAAAGAAAACTTTTTTTGGAGTCTCTCACACACAAAAATGTACAAATCACTAATGTGCAGCTTCTTGGATTTTCTCAAGGCGAACACACATGTGCTAGCATTTGGATTAAGAATAAGCGACCAGAAAACCTCCTTAGCATCCAGAAAACCTCCTCCTGTCTCCTCCTACTCACTTCACCCTACGAGGGTACTACCATTCTGACATTTAATACCATGCATATATTATGCCTATTTGGGGTTTTTGTATAAATGGAGCAATGAGACAAATGTCCCAGCTCAAAAATTTGCCTTTCTTCCTCCTGTTTTTCTTCTTCTTTTCCCCCCACCAAGGTCACTCCACCTGTGCCCTTTTTGTTCTGTCCAAGTCACCAATAAGTCTGGATGACGCTGACCCACCTGGATGAGGGCAGGTCTTCTATACTAAGTCCAATGCTGATCTCTTCTGAGAACACCCTCATGGACACTCCCACAAATAATGTTCTATCTGCTACCTGGGCATCCCTCAGCCCAATCCAGGTGACATATAGATTCACTACCGCACATTACACGGCTGTGGAGTGACGTCTCATTATGCTTTTCATTTCTACTTCCCAGATGACCAATGCATCTGTTGCATTTTAACATTCCATGATATTGTTTAGATAAATTAAAACATCTGTGTAGACAAAACAAAACAGACCTGACTGTATAAAGCAAGCTACCCAGAAATACAAACAGAACTTGATGAAACCCAAATGTAATGAATGATTCCAAATATTCTTATTTAGGAATTCAGCATATAGGTGAACTTTGAATACCCAAAGATAAATAAGATCTTAATATCCTTAATCGCATATGATCATACATATGTATTTGCGCCTTGTAAATAGAATATATGCAGTTTTTCGTTATGCTTTTTTTCCTTTTAAATGTATGAAATTTAATTAGGTATTTGATGATAAAGTGCATTTCAAATAGTTCAAGAAATTAGATTTTAAAGTCATCAGTCTCTAACTGAAATAAAACAACAAAGGCACATTCTCATAAAATGTCCCTCAAGCAAAGAGGAAAATGAGGTTGAAATTATGAAATTACAAGTTATTTAGTAAGCAATTAAAGCTAGGAGGACCTGTAACAAAACTATGGCATCCAGGAAAAGTTGTGTTTTGAGAAAATAGCTTAAATACTGTCTTTATAAGAGAAGGAATTTCAAAAAAACAAGTTGAATTCATCTCAAGAAAATGGAAGTAAGAAAAAACCCCAAAAGAACTTAGAAAAGAAAATTAATTAATATAGAAGCTGAGCCAGGCACAGTGGCACCTACTGGTAATTCCAGCCACCCCGGCAGGAGGACCTCGGGTTTGAGAGCAGCCCCTGGGCAACTGAGTGAGGCCCTGTCTCAAAATTTAAAGAACAGGGACTGGAGTTGTGGCTCAGTGGTAGAGCGCTTGCCTAGCACGCATGAGGCACTGGGTTTGATTCTCAGCACCATGTGTAAATAAATGAATACAGTAAAGATCTATCAACATATAAAAAATATTTTTTAAAAAATTTAAAGAACAATTTAAAAAGGGTGGGGGGTGTAGCTCTTTGGCAGAGCACTAGAGAGGCCCTGAGTTCAATTCCCAACATTGAAAAAAAATACAAACTGATAATAATGGAGTAGATATAGGGGCTGTTAAATCCTCAGTTACTTAAATTTAGGGTTAAGGTCAAGAATGTCTAACCTTGGACATGACGGGAACCTGAAATACAAGCTCATTAATTCTCTGGTTATTTAGCTTTCTTTGATATTTTAAAATAGCAGCAGCAGTAATAAGAATAACACCGAAGACAGTGTAGTCATAGCAAGCTTTTAAAAATCAATGTTATAGTGTGACTTAAGCAGTGTTGTGCAATGTTGATGGAGTCTATATAGGAAGTCTGTTATTGATCCATATTTACAGTTGTCCCTCAGTATACCCACAGGATCGGTTCTAGGATCCTCAAAGATACCACAACCTGTGGATACTCAAGTCCCTTATATAAAATGGCAAAGAATTTGCATAGGACCCACATGTATCCTCCCCTAGACTTTATATCATCTCTAAGTGACTTACAATACTTAATGTAACAAGTTATGTAAATAGCTGTTATACTGTGCTGTTGAGGGAATAGTGATGAAGAAAAAGCCTAAATACGTTTCAGTACTCACACAATTTCTTTTTAATGTTTTTGTTCCATGATTGGCTGAATCTGAGGTTGCAGAACCCGTGGCTACGGAGGGCCACCCGTACTGTATATATGCTGTTAAGCTAACTTCAGAACGCTGGAAACATGAAGTGCAGGTACTGGTGAAGACAGGGTGGAAGAGCTGTTTTTCAATAAGGTCTTTATATCATATATATATATACATCCTGAAGAAAATACCTCGAGCCTCTTTCCATGCAGCCAACAGTCAGTATCTACAGGAGCCTTCACAAGCTAGAAGACACAAATTCGACGATTTTCATTTGCAGACATTTTCAGGCTCTTTCCGAACCACCTGTAGAAATTATAGGATTGCTATGAACTGTGATTTTTTAGGAACTATTATAATGTTAAGTATAGAAGATATTAGAAAACAAAAAGTCTGTCTTCAGTTACTAACAGAAGACTAAACATCTTCAATGCACTCAAGTTCCTTGAAATCTGATAATGTGGATGGGTCAGTTTCCCAGAGCCAAATTTACCTGCTTGACTAGTCTTCCCAAGAAACCAAACATCCCTGCTAAAAGAGGAGATGTCAAAACAAAACAAATCAAAAAACAGAAAACAGGCAGAGCAGTGGGGATGCCTTAGTTGAGTAGGATTCAAGGCTGGCTGAGTCCCAGGAGCTGTCACTCAGGGACCACTGTCCCTGAACCAGGCAAACAGCCAGGAAAGGAGGAGAGCGCCCCGCTGGTGTCCAGCCAGAGCAGCACCCGGAACACAGTGTGGCAGCTGCCAGGTCTCAGCCTTGGGCAAGAATCCAGAAGAGGTGATGTCACATTCCTGTGCTGGCTCTCAGCCAGAAGTCTAAATACAGGGCTGTACGTGAACTTTCTGAATGTTCCATAAAATTTGCCTTTTCATCTCCAAATCCAGGATTCATGCATCACGTTTGTGATCAAGGTCTTGCGTTTTGGGGCTGTGCCCAACCTGGCAGGACTCCGTGGGCCTGGAGCACCAAGCTTCCATGTTAGGCAACTGTGACAATTTGTACAACACTCAGATGCAAAAATAAAGGGCAGTGGGCCTCCTAAATTGATGCTGTTTATCTATCCTGGGAGAGCAAACCTGCTTCCCACAAATGTGCTACTGGTTAACTTTTTTTGGGGGGGGGGTACTGGGGATTGAACCCAGGGGCACTCCATCACTGAACCACATCCCCAGCCCCATTTTGTATTTTTATTTAGAGACAGGGTCTCACTGAGTTGCTTAGGGCCTCACTAAGTTGCTGAGGCTGGCTCTGAACTCGCAATCCTCCTGCCTCAGCCTCCCAAGTGCTGGGATTACAGGCACGCACCTGGTTAACTTTTGTACTAAAGCACATTAGTTGTGTTACTTGAGGTTTTTTTCCCAGCATGTTCTAGAGGTGGGTGTACTCTGAGATAAGCTGGGTTCCGGACCCCCATCTGTACAGACCACATGTCATCATGTGCCTCAGAAAAGCCACTTCACATCTTCCCATCTCTGGACGTCCTCAAACGTGTACAAAAGGGGCTGAGTCCATGAATTCCAAATGGACACTGTTGGAAGCAACCTCCTGAGACTCTCAGGGAAACTGTTTTCCTTTCCTTTCTCTCCACACAACACACACCCTGTTGCAGGGTCCACATGATCTTTCAAAAAGATGTGGACTTCAGAAAGTGATTTCCAGTCATGGTGGGCCAGTCTCATCTGCAGCCATCAGGACTGCCTGCTTTTGTCTTGGTGTTTTAGGTGAATGACCTCATGTGTAGGTTGGCACTGAAACTTCTCCAGCCCCTTATATGCTGCTTAGGGCTTCCCCTTCTGTGTCATTCCAGACACACTAGCTTGACTTACCTGTGCAGGCTGACCATCTTCACCAGGTGTAACTGCCAGGGTCTTGCCTCCAGTTCACACATCCCTCACCTTCTGTTCAAGACTTTTGAATGATGCCCAAGAGCATCCTGGGGGAAGGCACCTGGGTGTCCAAACCTGGGTTTGTGGGAGGAGATTATGTCCAGGGGGATGGAGGGTGGAAGGCAGTTGATGTGTAAGTGCTTCCTCTTGTCTCCCCACTGGTCCTGTACAGTGGAGCCAGGGGAGAGAATGGTCCTTATTGGGGGCCAGAGCGTTGGGGCTCAGAAAATCCCAGAGAAGGGACCATATGAGCATGCTGTAAGAGGTGGGTGGTTTGTGAGAAGCAGGTGAGAGGTGGGTAAAGGGAGTGAAGGCAACACCATCTAAACGCTGGGGTGGACGAACTTGCCAGGACCAGGAAGACAAAGGGAGGGTGGCAAGAGATAGGCAAGGCAGAGGTGGCCAGCCTGGGAGCCCCCAGAAATTCCCCAGTGTCCTTTTCTCCTCCTCACGTCCTGGTCCACCCCTGCAACCCCAACCCATCTGTCTCTTCACCAGGTTCAGACAGCCCATTTGCAGGTCTCCCACCCCACCTGGCCCTTCGTTGGCCATCTCGCCCTCTGTGAAGCAGAACCTTCTAGATGTGAAGGAGTTGCTTGTCCATAGCAGAGTTTGACCTTTTCTACTCACTCATCCACCTTTGGACTTCAGGACCCGTTTGGGGCCTGTTTTTACTACAATTCCAAATAGAAGAAAATGGGAACATGGTGGGTGTAGGGGGATGAAAGGATCTGAAGGATCTCAGGACCCTGGAACACAGTTTGATGTTAAAATCTTAACTTCTCGGTTATCATTAAGAAATGATCTGAGCTTGTGTGGTGGTGTGATCCCAGCAGCTCAGGAGGCTGAGACACGAGGATTGCAAATTCAAAGCCAGCCTCAGCAACATAGTGAGGCCCTAGGCAACTTAGGGAGACTTTGTCTCAACACAAAAAGGGCTGGGGATGTGGCTCAGTGGTTAAGCACCCTTGGGTTTAATCCCTGGTTCCAAGAAAAAAGGGGAAAAAAAGAAAAAGAAAAAGAAATGATCTGCTATTTAAATTCTGAATGACCAGCCCTTATATTTAGTAATCTTACTATTGATTCAAGGGAATATACATACATATACATTACATGTATACATGTATGTACGCAGATTCCCTCAAATATATAGATACATATGTCTACATACATAAACATATGAAAATAAATTTCTTTCCTTTTAATCCATCATATGAGATATAAACATTCCAGACAGGTTGCTAGGAATCTACACCAGAGTACCTCTCCCTGCCTCCTGATTTCCAAATGAAAAGCAGTCTTCATGAACAGTGGCCCAGTGACAAGGAGAGATGAAAAATGTAAAAGGATGTTACTTTAAGGAACTCTTTGGACACACTAATGTCTGTATAAAAGACATTTTATAAGAAGAGTATAAATATTCAGTGCCTTGGCCTTGGCGCCCGGGGCTGCATTCCTCCATCCAGGACAGGCCAGCAGCACAAGGGCCTGCTCCATCCAGCTTTCCCCTCTCTCCTCCTTGGGCTGCTTGTCTCACCCACAGCTGTGCCCACCTCATTATTTATAAGACATGTCTCCTGTTTCCTATGGAAAATTGTGAGCTTCCTGTAGGCTTATTTTGGGACTGAGAAACTTGGCTTTTGATTTTTCCCCCTCTACCTTGCATAACAGCTCTGATTCTTAATTCTCTTGAATTCTCCTTTCCTGCCACTCTTTGGGCTAAAAAAACAGTCTCTTTCAACATCTTGTTTTTAGGATTATGAGACTGATCAGTACCTGCAACCGAAAGTTATTCACCTCTGTGATGTTTCTATTTTAGATATAAAACATCAAGTGTCTGAACAGCAAGAATGTCTTTGTTTTCTTGCATTTTATAATCATGAAATTCAGAAAAGGTCTTATTTGCAATTTCAAAGCAACAGTACTGCCTCAAAGCCATGATGGATTTGGATTTGATCAAAATCCAAAAATGATTTGGATTAAGGGCGAATAACAGAATTTGGGAAACCATTGCATTTATATGCAAACACCTTGTGGACTTCAGTCCCTAGAAGCTTCCTCTCAGTCACTCCTCATTGCCTGGGTGATTTTTCTAGAGTTTATGCATATTAATATTCAGGTGGAATTATCTATGGGATAATTCTAACTCTGCCAGAGATGTGAAGTTGGTCAAGCTACTCTCACCCTGGATCCCAGCATTTTTTTTTTTTTTTGGCCTTGAAATGGGAAGGGCAAGCCAGCTTGGTACCAGAGTGCCCTTCTCAATTTACCTTGCTACAGGTACTAAGTGGAGCCAGGGGCAAAGCAAGTTCACAAGGGCACTTCTCTCTATGGCCACTAGGTGTCCCAGGAGCATGCACCTGCCAGGCTTTCAGAGGCCTGAGGCTGCTTCCTGTCCTCCCCTGGAGCAGTTTAAACATGCTGATTGGAGGAAGATGATTTTTTGGTTGTATGTTTGTATTATTTGGAGCTGGTAACTTAACCATTCAGACTCAGGCAAGAATTTTTTTCAGACAAGAATTTTAAGAGACACCAAAACAAACCCCTAGTTTTTCTTGATGTCTGTTTGAAACCTGACTGGAAACTTTGTATTTTCAGAAATGGAGTCTTGGCTGTGCCATGAAGTAGGAATTTACAAGGGATTTTTCAAATATCAGTGAACTCAAAAAGGAAAAGTTGCCGGGCACGGTGGCGCACACCTGTAATCCCAGCACTTGGGAGACTGAGGCAGGAGGATCTCGAGTTCAGAGCCAGCCTCAGCAACTTAACGAGGCCCTAAGCAACTCAGTGAGACCCTGTCTCTAAATAAAATACAAAATAGGGCTGGGGATGTGGCTCAGTGGTGGAGTGCCCCTGGGTTTAATCCCCAGAACCAAAAAAAAGAAAAGGAAAAGTTATTATGGATTGTATATATGCTTAGAGTGCAGACATATTAAAAATGAATGGTACAGCTTCTCTGTGTCCCTGGTCTGACAGGCACCTGCATAGTTTTCCCTATGTTGGGAATTTCTGAATAATAGATACCCTGTGCTTAGAGGCTGCTTTGATGTGTGCAGAGGGGAGGCACAAAGAAGGATGTGAAGAAACCCACAAAGAGGGGTTTGTTAGCTTTCTGTTACTATAATAAAATACCTGAGATAATCAACTTTTAAAGAGTGAAGGTCTATTTTGGCTCACAGTTTCAGAAGTTTCAGTCCATGATCTATTGACCCCATTACTTTTGGAACTGTGATAAGGCAGTGGACCAAGCCCTTAACACATGGGTCTTTGGAGAACATTCTAGATTCAAACTACATAGCAAAGGATCACTTCAAAGACATCATAAAAGATTCCTACAAACTACTTTCAGTGCCAGAAAGCTCCAGCACTTCCATCAAACCCACAGCAGCCATGCTGGTCTAACCACACTGGTCCAGACCACTAGCCAGGAAAGGAGGAAAAATTATTTAGGGTGGATTTAAAGAGAACTTCAGATCCTTTTTGCAACCTTCTTAATAGATAAATGTCTAGTGTCACAAAACTAGCACAATTCAAATGAGTTTGTAGGTAGGTGGTTTCCCACAAATAATTGCTAAGCTACTATCAGAAATGGCTATGGTGAGATATCAGAAACATCAGCTGGTAGGAATTCTAAGTAGCCCAGTGGGTTAGCACTCAGTACTTATAGAAATACCAGCCCACCCAGAAGTAAATTTCCCATTTCGTGTTTGGGGGACTTGTATGATAGCACAAGGATCACAACGCTGACACAACATGGAATAACGGTGCTAATTTCTTCTAATAAGATGTCTTCTAGCATCTTAAAAAAATAAGCAGATTTAGCTAACTACCTTTCAGAAGGTAGTTATGATGACTATGATTTTACATTAACAATTCAATTTTTTATTAGCAACATAATGATTTTTAAATCTATATGCCAAGAGAGCAAATATTGCGCCTATTGTAGTTTACATAGTCTTTGATAGTTAAATCAAGATACCTAGAGTCTCCTGCTGTCTGGAGGGTGTATGTTATATATGTAAGGTACAAGGTTCTCAGACTGTTCATATTTATATATATAAAATGAAATATATATGTACATATATACATATACATATACACATATATATGTGTGTGTGTGTGTGTATGTATATATATATATATATAATGAAGCACCTGTGTGTGCTATACTATACATTTTTTTTTTTGACAGTACTAGGGATTGAACCCAGGGCCTTGTGCTTGACAGGCAAGCATTCTACCAACTGAGCTACATCCCCAGCCCTTTATACTATACATTTTTATGATATTCAATTTATATATTCTTTATATTTTTCTCAAATTATTTCCCCAGATCCCTCCTCCTGCTGCAGTGTTATGTATGTTGTTCCATATTCCTTCATTCATTGACAACACAACATCATGTAACAATCAGAGACTCATGAGAGTGCCAAGGTTCCAATCCTGGGTGTCTTTTTCTATTCATGTTATCGTAGGCAAGCTGTGCACCTCAGTAGATGGAGACCAGTAAGGGTACCTACCTCCCAGGACCTTTATGGGGAATAACAAGTTAAAGCATGCAAAAGACTTAGGACAGTGCCTGGCACACCTTCAGCAATCATTCATTCATCTAAAAGTGATGTATTACATGCCAAGAGTTAATAAATGAGATGGCATCCAATCAAAAAACTCTGTACTGCAAAGAAAACAATTAAGAATGTGAAGGGAGAACTAGCAGAATGGGAGAAAATCTTTACTAGCTATTCTTCTGGCAGAGGATTAATACCTAGAATATCTAAAGAACTCAAAAAATTTAACACCAAAAAAACCAAGTAACCCAATTAATAACTGGTCAAATGAAGTAAACAGACACTTCTCAAAAGAAGAAATACAAATAGCCAACAAATACATGAAAAATGTTCAACATCCTTAGCAATTAGGAAAATGCAAATCAAAACTACACTGAGGGGCCAGGGTTGTGGCTCAGTGGTAGAGCGCTTGCCTAGCAAGTGTGAGGCACTGGGTTTGATTCTTAGCACCGCATGTGAATAAATAATAAATAAATAAATGTCCATTGACAACTAAAAAGTATTTTTAAAACACTACACTGAGATTTCATCTCACACCAGTTAGAATGGCAGTCATCAAGAATGGAAATAATAATAAATGCTGGAGAGGATGTGGAGAAAAAGGAATGCTTTTATGTTGTTGGTAGGATTTGTAAATTAGTACAACCACTATGGAAATCAGTGTGGAGGTTCCTCAAAAGACTAGACATGGAGCCACCATATGACCCAGCTGTATCACTCCTCAGTATTTATTCTGAAGAATTAAAATCATCATACTATGGTGATACATGCACACCCATGTTTATAGCAGCACAATTCCCAATAGCCAAACTATGGAACCGGCCTAGGTGTTCATCAGTGGATGAATGGATAAGGAAAATGTTAAACCACACATAGACACACAATGGAGTTTTATGCAGCCCTCAAGAAAAATGAAGTAATGTCATTTTCAGGAAAGTGGATGGAACTAGAGACCATTATGTTAAGTGAAATAAGCCAAACCCAGAAGGCCAAAGGTCGTATGTTTTCTCTCATACAGAGAGGAGAGCTAGAGAGGAAAAAGGAAAATAAAGGGGGGTAGGTGGGATCTCATGGAAACTGAATGGAGATCAGTAGTGAAAAACAATGGGGGAGGGGAAAAAAGGGAAGTGCTAGGGAGTGAGATTGGCCAAATTATATTGTTATCTTTTGTGCATGTGGGAATATATAAAAACAAATCCCATCATTATGTGTCACTATAATGCACCAATAAAAAAAATGTGGAAAGGGGGGAAGAAGATGTGTTGTGTGGCTGCTCCCCTTGGAAGCACAGAGAGAACTATGAGAGAAAGATCACCAGATGCCTTCCTCTGTAGTCTTGTGATCTCAGCACTTGGTGTGACAACACCCCAATTCCATGTTATTGAATCTTCACTCTGGGGACACTGTGGCAAAGGGCTGTGTGAAGAAAGAATGAAGAAAGAAGATGCTCAGAGTCAGATTCAAACTTGGCAAGCTGCTGGCAACACCATGACATTAATGCCTCATGCACCCACACAGCCTGAGCTCCTATCTCACCCGCCCTGCTCTGACCTTCACACTTGGTGCCACACTGGAGGTCTGTCCTTATTTATCTTTGCATAATTATGATGCTGCATGAATTGTTATTGCTGGCAGTGAAGCCAAACCCAGCAAGCTCACATAGGATGCACCTTTTAATTATCAAGCGAAGGCAGATTCTAACATAGGAAACTGAGCAACTCACCACCTGCCATTGTTTAGGTAACAGATTAGAATAACAATGGAATAGCAAACTCACCAGTCTCCAAGCACTGTTTAAATCCGTTAATTACAGATGGTCCCCAACTTGATGAGGTTCAGCTTAGATATTTTTACTTTACAATGGTGCAAAAGTGATACATATGCAATTTTGAATGTGGATCCTTCCCAGGGTAGTGATAAGCCATCCTATCCTCTCTCAGGATGCTGGGCAGTGAGTGGCAGGACCAGAGCTCCCAGGCAGCCCTGCTATTGAGGGAAAATGAGTGACACTTTCAATGTGCTCTGTTGTCAGTGCTTTTTTTGTTTGGGGTACATAAATTTCCTGAGATAGTTAGCACCTGGGTGTACAATAGGTTGATGTTAGATGATTCAGACCACCTGTAGGTCAATAGAAGCGTTCTGAGCACTTTTAAGTTAGGCTGTGCTAAGCTCAGATATTCACTAGGTCAGACGCATTACATGCATTTTCCACTTGTAATATTTTCAATTTATAATGTGTTAATCAGGACATGACCCTGTGCAAAGCCAAGGAGCATGTGTGCATCAACTCCTTAATCCTCATCGTAGGCTTTTGAATAGATAAACTTGATAACTCTATTTTATAATTGAGGAAATGGAGGCAAAATAGAAGGGCTTTAACCCTCTACCTCCTGTGACCATTGCACACTGGGTGAAAGCAAGAGCTTCCTGTTATTTAAAGTAATTAGATCCTAGCAGAGGGCATTACCAGCTTAAAAACTCTCTTGGTTTGAAACTCATGGCTTGGAAAATGCCTACAGAATTATGAAATTCAAATAATTTTTTAATTTTTCTTTTGTGGTGCTGGGGGTTAAACCCAGGGCCTTGTGCATTGGAGGCAAGCACTCTACCAACTGAGCTATATCCCCAGCCCAAATTGCTTATTTTTAAGTTTGATAAAAGATGGCAGATCAGGGAAGATCAGTTAGTTATTCCCGAGAACTGTCTCATTGCTCTTTGATGATGTATGTCAGGGGGCTGCATGTTCATTGGTCAGCATATAATGGAACAAAATTTATTTTCAAACAAACTTTTCAGAATGCCTTCAATCTCACACGTCTTGTTTTTCAAACATCATCGCCCTTGGACTGCCATGTATTCGTTTGTCTCAGTGACACACCATGGGGACCCGCGAGCTCCCAGGCCAGGGCTGTGGTCCATGTTTTGTCGTAACCACTGCCCAGCACAGTCCTTGGTTGTGGGGCTGTCAGGAAAAGCTTGTCTTTGATCTGCTCAGAAAATTGTTCTCCTTGTGCACAGAGTGGCCACTCCTTTTGTGACCCACTTGATGGCTGGACTCATTTCCCACACTTAAATCTAAATAGATTTGGGCTGTTTTCAGAAGCATAATTCATCTTCAAAAGATCATGATTTGGCTAATTATTTAAACTCGCACCTTAGTTTCTGAGGAGGAATCCCCAGAGAAAGAAGACAGAGAACACTTTTGAGATTATTTTATGCCAAGGATGGATACTTTAATTTTCCTTTTTAGTATTTTTTAGATGTTGATGGACCTTTATTTTAGTTATTTATTTATATGTGGTGCTGAGAATCGAACCCAGTGCCTCACACATGCTGGGCAAGTGCTCTAACAACCCCAGCCACAACCCCAGCCTGGTGCTGTTATTTTCATCATCTCATTTAATCCTCCCTTAGTTCTATAAATTAAGTATCATTATTTCCATTTTTAATTGAAGAAACTGAGATTCAGAGAGGATAAGTAACTAGCCCAGAATCACACAGCAGCTAGTATGTTTCAGAACTAATATTTAACTTGGGTACTTTTGACTCAAGGGCCTACCTTCTCAGGCTGGGGTGCAGCTCAGTGGTAAAGCATGTGCCCAGCAAGCATGAGGCCCTGGGTTCAAGGCCAAGCAACAGAAAAATAAAAAATACAATAAGAGCCTCCTTTCCATTGCTGTTGCTTTCTTGAAGAGATGGTCAGGAGATGTTAAAAGAAGTGGAAACGTCACTGGATGGAGCCAGAACTCATCAAAACAAGCATTCTGGAGGTGAACATACTCATTTGCATATATAAATCCTGACAGGTTTGCTTACCTTCAGATTGCTTCACTGTGACCTTTGCAAACATTAGAGTTTCTTAAAGCAGATGCTATTCTGTGAAGAGCTATAGGTTTTCAGAGCTCCCCCCGCACACACACACCTGTCTGTCATGGTCCCAAAGCTCTTAACTGAGCATGAACCCAAATCCTACAGGCCTGAGTTCTTTTTTTTTTTTTTTCCCTTCCAGGTCCTGGCGATTGAACCCTGGGGTGCTCCACCACTGAACTAAAACAGCCTTTTAAATGTTTATTTTGAGACAGAGCCTTGTTAAGTTGCCAGCCCAGGGAGGCCTCAAGTTTTGATCCTTCTGTCCCGTCCTCTAAAATTGCTGGGATCATAGATGCAGGCCACCATGCCTGGAAAGGGGGAAAAGATTGAGGGGCCAGGAAGTAGGGATTCATCAGGCTGGAGAGAACGGAGGGTGAAATCCAGGTGGAATTCTGGTTCTGATGCACCAACAGGCAGGGGTTTGGGGAGTGCCAAGGGTTTTGACTCTGCTGCTCCTGGAGGTCTGCAAGCCTTGATCCCCTATCCCCACATCTCCGGAGGCCACCTTTCTGGTTTGTCAACTAGAGGTTGTTGGATTGAGTAATGAAAGAGCCTCTGTCCTTCTCTAGCTTTCCATGCTCTTATAAATACCAGCCTCACTTTCTGGCTGGAACGGAGATGGGGACTCCGTACAGTACCTTTATGATCACACTGTGCTGTACAAGAGGTGTGTGTGTGTGTGTGTGCGTGTGCGTGCATATGTGCATTTGTGCATCTATCCTTTGTAGTTTCTCTTCAGGATTAAGAGAAGATTTAGAATTTCTGAACTTTGATTTAGGATGGGTTTTGCCTGGAAATAATCTGGGAAATCATTGCAGACTGCTCCCTTGTTTTTGCCATCCACAGTGCCAGATCCTCCTGGTTAGCTCTGGCCACAGTGTCCTGCAGGCCTGGAGCTCAGGGCAGAACAGGGAACGAGGGCCACTCTCCACACCACTTCCTTGGAGTGTGCATGGCAGCAGCCTTGAATCAGGCCTTTCTCTGCAGCCAGGACAACCAATCCAGACCCTGCAATCTCTACCTGCTAGTGTACCCCTTCAGAAGGGCCAGGGTCCCCCTGCATACAGAGGATGGGCACCTTGGTCTGGAAAACTCATCTAAGTCAAGGCCAACCATTCCAGAGATCACAGATCCCGCCCAGAAACTGCTTCTCTTTCCTGTTTTTTTGTGGATCTTAGGAGTCAAAGACCACAACTAGCCATTCTGGCCAACTTGCCCTTAGAAAACAACCAATCCACTGGACATGGTGGT
>JAJEJO010000120.1:749338-785579 GCA_020662805.1 Glaucomys volans
AAACACGAGAGAGAGAGAGAGAGAGAGAGAGAGAGAGAGAGAGAGAGAGAGAAACAGAAAGAGAAAGAAGGGAGGGAGGGAGGGAGGGAGGAAGGAAGGGAGGGAAGGAGGGTGGGAGGGAGGGAGGGAAAGAAAAGACCCATTCCTATCACACCTATCACAGCTGGCTGCTTCTGAGAAACCTGGGAGAACTTGTCTCCCCGGATACTGAGGGAACTAATGATTTAGATAGCCTCAGGCCAACTAAGCATGCCAGTCTCAGGTCTGTCACCTAACCTCAGACCATGACCCCTCTGCTTTCAACATGCCACTGGCCTCTCGGTACACTCAGAATGAAGGCCAGAGACCAGGTCAGAGCTTCCAGAGGCCCCTGCTCTGACTTGCTCCCTCCTCCCCTCCCACTTCGTGCACTGTGCTCCAGCTCCTGGGCTCTGGATCCTTCCTCCTGCCCATGTCTTGGCAGGAAGCACCCTACCACCATGGTGCCCCCCACCCCCTCTAGTTCTGCTCAGACGTCATCCTCTTGGACCACCCTGCCTAAGGCAGCAGACCCTGTCCCCTTCTGCTCCCTTCCCTGCCTGGTTCTTCCTCATGATGCTAACCCACGGCCCAGCTCTACCCTTTGTTCCCCCAAGGCAGGGACCTGGCCTTACTCACATCTGTGCCCTATTATCATACCACCCTCTGGCACACAGAAGGCACTCTCTAAACACTCAGAGGAGGACTGGGTGAATGGTCATAATTCTTTCCTAAATTGACAAATAAAAATTGTATTTATTTATAATGTATAGCATGCTGTTTTGGAATGTGTGTTATTGTGGAGTCACCAAATTGAGGTAATGCATTCATTCCTACTTACTGAATTATCAGATATAAACCCTTGGGCCAACCACCCTCCTCTCCTCCAGTCCCCACACTGATCCAGGCTCCTTCTCCCGTCTCCTGAGCACCTCAGCTGCCTTTCCTCCCAAACTATTCTGCCGCACCCCTCTGGAACCCTTGTTGCAGGAAAAACAGACTCCCCTCATCACAGCTGAGTATTCCTCCACCTCCTGGCCTGAACTGAACTCTGGCTGTCATCCAAGGACACAGCTTCCCTGAAGCCACTGCAGGGAGGCAACTCCTTCTCCCATATCCTCTGCAGCTTGGGGTCAGGAAGAGGGGTCAGCTCTCCTCTTGAGTTTGTTTCATCCTTTATAAAGTACTAAAACAACAAAAATAAAACCTTCCTTCTACCACACATATCATCTGATTATGAAGCAGCCTTCTCCCCTTGGTTGCTGTCCTGAACCTGCATCCTCATTACCTACTTTTTGTGCAAAGACCTGGGCACCAGCTCTGGGAACCTCACAGGGTGATGTCTTCAACAACCTCAGGTCTCAGTGGTCTGCCTGACTTCTCTTCCATCTGTGTGAGCCCCACTCTTCCTGATGACTGCACCTGGAGCTTACTGTGCCCCGGAGTTCCCCCACTCTGATCATGACCTAAGACCCTTCCAGCATGTTCTCTTATAGGTCCACTGCACCTATTGCTCAGCCTCTTCAGGCTGCTCTACTTCCAGATGCTTTCCTATAAATTAGCTCTCCCACCACAGATAATTGAATGAGTTGTTAAGCTCACATAATCTGCCTCAACATAATCTACAACAAAAAACTATGGGAAATGGCTCAAGTCTTGTGGTTCTATCAAGCCCCTACCTTATGGTTTAATGACTGAATCACATTCAAATTGATGACAATTAACAGGATAAAATAGTAACTTCACAGTGGAGAAACCCAGTTGCAATAAATTGAATGTTTACATCTCCCCCAAATTCACATGTTGAAATTCTGACCTCCAAAGTGAGGATATTAGGAAGAGGGGCTTTGGGGAAGTGATTAGGTCAGGTGGGTGGGGCCCTCATCAGTGGGATTTGTGTCCTTTTAAAAGGACCCCCCACAACTCCCATGCCCAACAACTCACTGAAGAGAGAAGTGAGAAGATATTCATCTGTGAATCAGGAAGTGAGCCCTCATCAGACATCAGATCTGTTGGCACCTTGATCTTGGACTTCAAAGCCTCCAAAACTATAAGCAATAATAAACTAAAAAGCTTCTTCACAGCAAAGGAGACAATTAAGAATGTGAAGAGAGAGCCCACAGAGTGGGAGAAAATCTTTGCACCTGTACCTGAGACAGGGCATTAATTTCCTAGATGTACAAAGAACTCAACATTTAACAAAAAAACAAATAACACAATCAATAAATGGGCAAAGGAACTAAATAGACACTTCTCAAAAGAAGAAATATGAATGGTCAATAAATATATGAAAAAGCGTTCAACATTTCTAGCAATTAAGGACATGACATGAGATTTCATGTCACTCCAGTCAGAATGGCAATTATCACGTACAGTAACAATGAATATTGATGAGAATGCAGGGAAAAGGGTACTCATACATGGTTGATGGGACTGCAAAATGCTGCAACCTCTTGGAAAGCAGTATGGAAATTCCTCAAAAACCTAGGAATGGAACCACCATTTGACCTAGTTATCCCACTCCTCAGTACATAGCCAAAGGATTTTAATTCAGCATACTACAGTGACGCAGCCTCTAGCAGCACAATTCACAATAGGTAAGCTATGGAACCAGCCTAGATGCCCATCAACAGATGAATGGATAAAGAAATTGTGGTGTACATACACAATGGACTATTACTCAGCCATAAGGAAGAATGACTTTTTGACATTTGCCGGTAAATGGGTGGAACTGGAGACTATCATGCTAAGTGAAATAACCCAGTCCCAAAAATCAAAAGTCAATATGCAGAAGCTAATCCAAAATAAGGGGAGATTTAAAAAAAAAAAAAAGAATAGAAGATCAGAGATTAGAGAAAGGGGAATGAAGGAAAGGAGGAGAAATGGATAGGGAAAGTCAGTGGAGTGAATCTGACCTAATTTTTCTATTTACCTATATGAATATATCACAGTGAATCTCACCATCATGTACACCCACACGACACAATTAAAAAAAGAACTGTAAGTAAATAGCAGAAAGATCAGTAGAGTAGAGGAAAGGGAACAGGGGGTGGAAGGAAGGGCGGGGAAGGGTAAATACTGGGGACTGAATTAGAACAAAGTATATTCCATGCTTTTATAATTGTGTCATAGTATATTCTATTGTTATGTATAACTAAAAATAACAAATAAAAAATAAAATAACAATAAAAAAGAACTGTGAGCAATAACTTTACCTTGGTTTTAAGCCACCCAATCTAAGATACTTTGTTTTAACAGTGGGAAATAACTGACACATGGATGGACACCACCTTATCTTTGATGAAAGTTAAGAGCACTGATGATGTCATGAGGCCATCACACACCTCCTGACAAAGACAGAAGAACATTTCAACCCCTGGGTTATTTAAAAAAACAAAACAAAACAAAACAAACCCAAATCCAATCTAAATATGAGGAAAAAAATCACACAAACCTAAATTGGATGGAATTCTGTGAAATACTTACAGTACTTCTCAAAACTGTCATGAAAAACACAAGAAGTCCACTGGCTATGTCTGAAGTTCAGTTCATAGTAATGTGTCCATCTGATTCACACTTGTGACCCATGACATAGTAATGGAAGATCTTAATAACAGGGGAAATTGGGTATGGAATAAGTAGGAGCTGTCTGTATTATGAACTTACATAAATCTAAAACTATTCTTAAGTAAAAGTTTATTTACAAAAATGAAGGTGGAGGTTACCTAAGACCCCCTTCTGCTGGTCCAAAATAACTCTTTGCATCAAAGTCATCATTTATATCAGGGAAGAGCAATTTGTAGGGCACCCCCATACTAAGCCCAGCTGCATATTCTTCAACCTAAATGCATACTGAACCAAGGAACAAAACCTGCAGAAGGAACTGAAACCATACTCTCGTTGGAGATTCTGAAAGGTCAGAATTACTTTTCATCCATCCATCTACTCATTCAATTAGTATACTGACTGTCTACTCCACACCAGGCACTGTGTGGAATGCTGCAGAGAAAACCAAGGAAACATGTCCTTCCATCTGAAGGTCACAGTCTAGTAAAGAAGATTAACAAGTACACAGAGCATACCTGGCAACAGGATAGTGTTCTGATGGTATACTGTAAGAGCATAGAGAAGCAAAACTGAGCCTGAAATGGGAATATATCATGTTAGTCAACTTTGGTCACTATAATCAAATGCCTGAGATAATCAATGATGAGAGAGGGTTTATTTGGCTTACAGTTTTAAAGGTTTCAGTGCATGATTGACCCCATGGATTCTGGACCTGTGGCAAGACAGCACATCATAGTGGGGGCAGAGAGGGCCATATGATGTGGGAGCAAAGCTGCTTGCATCCTGGCCAAAATGAGAGAGAGACGGAGAGAAAGGAGACCAGGATCCCAAAATCTCTTGTCAAGGGCGCACCCCCACTGACCTAAAAGTCTCCCAGTAGGCACCCCCCCTGAAAGGTTTTGCCACCTCCCAATGCCAACTTAGGGACTCAGCCTTTGACATGAGGGCCTGTGGGAGACATTCTGAGTCCAAACTACATCCTACTTCATGCTCTCGGAAGTCCTACCATGGAAGTGCTCACAGCATGTATGTTATATTGTACACCTGGCATGTTATTATATTGTAACCTTTTATAATCTTTATTGGTAAAATTCTAGGATGCTGTGCTGGTCAGGAGGTTGTCCAATAATATATGTGGTTCATAAAGTATATCACGGTAACTGTGCAGGGAAGGAAGTTTTTGAGGCAATAATTCAGCAACCAAGGGCTACCTGTCAACTCTACGGGGATCTCTAAAATCAGCACGCTGAGCTTCAGAGCAGGGGTTTTAGTGTGCCCATCTATGGGGGTAGAGATGGGGTACCAGGTGGGAGGCAGAGTGTGCACTGCAGGTTTGTGAATCTCCTTCAGTAACTAGTTCTAGAAAGGAATTAAGGAGCTTTGGGAATAGTCACCTGTAACTCGGAATCTCAGCCTTACCTTTGAGAAAGTCTTACCTCAGTGAAGCACTAAGAACTCAAATGACCACTCAAAACAGCATGGAATCTAAAAGAGCATTAGCAAGGCAAAGGGCATTGGATAACAAAAACATAAACTCCTCACAGGACTAGGAGAGAGTCTCTTTTGCTAGTGTTTGGTCATATATCTGCCCTGAATCAAGGGAACTTTACTGGTTAGCATAGTCTGGGCCTTGGGACTGCATGCTTATTGTGATGGTTAAATTTTATGCGTCAATTCGAGTGGGCTGTGGGGTGTCTGGATATATAGTCAAATGTTAGTCTGTGTGTTTCCTTAAAAGAAAAAAAAATTTTTTTTGAGTTGGGATCTTGCTCTGTTGCCCAGACTGGTCTTGAACTTCTGAACTCAAGTGATCCTCCCACTTCAGACTCCTGAGTTCTGGGATCATAGTCATGCATCACAGTTGGGCATAGCTTCTTCGGTGTTTTTGTGGAATGTTTTGTGGAATGTTTTGGATGACATGAACATTTTGAACCAGTAAAGAAGTAAAGCAGATTGTCTTCTGTAATATGAGGGGGCCCCATCCCATCCATCAAAGCCCTGAATAGAACAAAAATGCCAACCCCCCCCCCAAAAACCCCATGTGATAGAAAATATTCCTGTCCAATGACCTTTGTTATGGTTTGGACTGAGAGTTCCCTGTAAAGCTCCTATGTTAAAGCATGAATATTCAGAGGTGAAATGATTGAATTGTGAGAGCTTTAACCTAATCAGTCCCTTCTAGTTTGAATGGTCTAAGTGGGGGGTAACTGTAGGCAGGTGGGGCGTGGCTGGAGGAGGTAGATCACTGGTCTGTCCTGCAAGGGTTCATCTTCCCTGCAGTCCCCGCCTGTCCCCACTACTCTCTGCTTCTAGCTGTCATGAGCAGAGCCGCGCTCCTCCTGCCATGTTCTGTCTCACACTGGGCCCAGAGCAATGGACTTGGCCCCTCCTGGACTGAACCTCTGCAACCATGATCCAATATAAACCTTTCCTCCTCTAAGTTGTTCTTGTCAGGAATTTGGTCACAGTAAAGAAAAGCTGACTAACACAGCTATCAAGCTGGGACCCTGGGTTTTTTCTTGCCTTCAGACTTAAACTGAAACATCGGCTTTTCTTGGTTCTTAACCTGCCCAGAATGACACTCTCTCTCCTGATTCTCAGACCTTCAGACTGAGAATGGAATTAAACCAGAACTCCCCTGGTCTCCAGCTTTCCAACTCACCTGCAGATCTTGGGAACATGTCTGCCTCCATAATCACGTGAAGCAATTCCTTATACCTGCCTACCAACCTGCATCCTACTGGTTCTGTTTCCCTGGAGAAAATGGACTAATACTTATGGTTCAGAGATGAGTATTAGTACAATAAGGAAATGAGAGGTACTAAGAAAACTAACGATTAAGTCTCGTCATAAATGGCTTGATATGGGGTTATCATTCCTCTAAAGAAGGAAGGTCAGCATCTCAGCATTCCCAAGCCTGGAATTCCTACTGGAAAGATTGGAATGCAGGGCAGCAAGGTCAAAGGGGAGCTCAGCCTGCTATGATGTTCCCCTGAACGGAACATGTGTGGAAGAAGGATGCCTCCAGGATTGGAGCAAGGCATTGGAGAAAGCCTGTATCTGCGTTGGACTTAATCCTCAAACAGGTGAGGTAGAAATGATGGCCAGTGATCCAGATGAGGAGGCTAAGGCTTCGACATGAAGTGCTTTGCCCCATATACTCAGTCACTTCTCTAAGGTGGAACTAAGGAAAACTGGCGCTCAGAGATGGGAAGCCTGATCTGACTTAGCCCTCTGAGCTCTGCAGCTTGATCGTGTGGTGTCTAACTATGTGAATAGGCTACCCTGTGCTGTGTCAGGTCAGATTTAATATTCCTTTTTTGGATGGTTGATGCTAAAATTTTTTGTTGTTCTATGTGTGATAGCATGGAGGTGATTCTTAGCATTATTATTCACTTACTATTTGGATACCTGAAAGCTCTGTTTTCACATGAATAAAAACTTAACATTGCAAGCTTATAAAGGATTTTGGAGTAAGAGAATTCTCTCCATGGTCACTTTAAGACAGCTGACCCTGGGTGCTCTAGTAGCCGTAGGACTTAATGAAATGAGGATTGACAGTTATAGCAGGTTATTGCTGGTTTTGTTGTAATTGAGCATGTAACATGTACTTTCTATATCAGGAAGTCAATTAATATGCCCTCTTCTTATTGTTTATAGAAAATAAAAGAAGTACATATGGCAAACCAAGGATACTAAGATAGTATAAAATTGAGAACAAGTGTGTGAGAAAAAAGTTGTTCTCTATCATGGAGCAAATGCTTTCTTAGAATCATAGGAAAAGACTGTAACTAACCCAGTAAAACAAATCCAAACATCTGGAATGACCGAAAGCCCCAAAGCATTGCCCAAACTGTTGTACCTCATTAAGTACCCATTTGTAAAACTATATCGAAACTGTCTTTACAATTTTCATGCTTGGATAAACTCAATGGAGCCTTTGCAGAAAGATAAATGAAAAACCAAGTGTATATATGAACTGGGCATATTGATTAATGCTCAAGTTCTATCCTGGGTGGGGTTGATCTCCATAGTATGTGTCTGTTTGGGGCTGGACATCAGCTGTCTGATTCTATAGGGCTTCTGTTGCAACTTCTCACTCTCCCTGCTAAGGTTTGAACTTGATTTTTCCCCTCTGAATCTCAGGTTGAAACTTAATCCTCATAGTGAGACATTAAGAGACAGGACCTTTAAGAGGTGATTAGGTGTACCCTCATGAGTGCATTAATCCATTCATGCAATTAATGGATTAATGGGTACATGAGTTATCTCAAGAGTGGGTCTGCTATAAAAGCCAGTTTGGGTAGGCCTCACATGTTCCATGCCATGTGATGCCTTGTGCCATGTTGGATCTCTGCCAAAAAGAAGATCATTGCCTAGGCAGCCCCTAAATCTTGGACAGAACTGTGAGACAAAATAAACCTCTTTTCTTTATAACTTACCAAGTCTGTGGCATTGTGTTATGGCAACAAAAATGGACTAAAACACTTCCTTCCCTCTTTCCTTCAGAGAGAAATTTCATGATGTGGTTGCTTAGATTTGCACCTTCCCAACTTCCCCTCTGGCTCATGCACCCCGAGACCCCTGGATTCTGCTTTCTTTCCCATGTTTCAGTTGAAGTTGTATTCTGGAACATCACCAGTGAATGCTGGCCAAACTTGAGACACTTTTCTTTCCCAATCTTAGTGTTCTGCTCCTGTCATGCTCTGGGAGAATCTCCTCCACTGGTATCACTTTTCTCCCAGATCTAGTTTTTGATGACTCCTCCTCAATATCGTTATTGGCCCTTTTTGTTTTACTACCCCATCAAGTGTCATCCAGGGCTGAATTCTTGACCAGCTCAAGTAACACTAAACCTAGTGTACAAATGACACTACTGTACCACTGGTATCTAAACCAGAGCAACTCCTGAACTCCAGATTTGCATTTCCCTTTAGCATTTCAAACTGAGCTTGTCCAACATTGAACACATTAGCTCTTGTCTCCCTGAATCTGTGGATTTATTCAAGGACCATTGATATTTTTATGATGTCAGGTTTTTCTATGGCCATGGTGAAACTTTTTTGCCATTTTTCTAGATAAGGTTATGCTGTTAGGTTTTAAGTATAGATATATGGAAGAATACAGCATTTCCTCCTCGCATTAGTCCATTTTTCATTACTACAATGGCATACCTGTCTCAGGCCAACTTTATAAAGAGGCTCATTTAGCTTATGATCTTGGAGGTTCCAGGGCATGGCACTGGCTTTGGCTCTGTTCTGACTCCCTCTTGGATGTATCCCGTCATGGCAGATGGCAATGGTGGGAGCATGGGAGGGAACAAGTGGTCACATCTCAAGACAGGAAGCCAAGAGCCTGGTGGGGCCAGGCTCAGGCTTTTATACCAACCTGTCAAGAGAACTACCAAGGGGTCACACTAGAACTACTTTACTCCCTTTGGAGGGCAGACCACCCCATCACCTAGAACCTCCTACTAGACTTACCTCTTAAAGGTTTCATCAGCTCCCCCTGCACCACAAAAAGGACCAAGCTCCAACCTCAAACCTTGGAGAAGATGATTACACCATATCCAGACCATAGCACCCCATATCCACAGTGTCACTTTCTGTGGTTTCCCTTTCCTGTGACTGTAATCAGAAAATAATAAATGGAAATGCATTCTGCTGTCATGTGTAACTAATTAGAACAAGTAAAAATTAAAATTAAAAAATGGAAACTTCGGGAAATAAATAATTCA
The DNA here is from genome assembly GCA_020662805.1 of Glaucomys volans. NCBI lineage: Eukaryota > Metazoa > Chordata > Mammalia > Rodentia > Sciuridae > Glaucomys > Glaucomys volans. The sequence goes on from JAJEJO010000120.1 coordinate 758,661, forward strand.
AGTTTAAAGTTATGTGCCATCCTAAGTAATGCGTCAAAATCACACTGTCCTTCTCCATCCTGCCCAGGACATGAAATACCCCTTTTTCCAGTGCATATGCTCTGTATATGCTACCCACCTGTTAGTCACTTAGTAGCCATCTCATTTATCACATCCGCTGTTGCAGTATCACAATGCTTGGGTCCAGATAACACTGATGTTGTAGCCCAATGCTTCATCACAATGCCTGTGTCTTTCACTTCATCACATCAAGTAGTCATTTGTATCATCTGACATCATGATGAGAAGGGTAAGTACAGAATAATGAGATATTTTGAGAGCAAGACCACTTTCACATGAATTTTATTAAAGTCTTTTAAATCATTAGTGCTAATTATTGTCAATCTCCGATTGTACCAAATTTATAAATTAAACTTCATCATAGCTATGTATGTGGAGGAAAAGAAAGAAAACAAGTTTGGTACTATTGGTGGTTTCAGGCATTCACTGGGGTCTTGGAACATATCACTGGATAAGAGGGAGCTACTGGATGCTGATGTCAGAAGGCCAAGGGGTGGGCTGTAGTGGACATTTGTCAAGTGCTGCTTGCATTTTTTACCCTTCTTTTTTTTTTAAAGTGCATTTATTAATGAATTTTAAAACCACATGATGAGCCAGGTATGGTGGTACACACCTGTAATCCCAGCAGCTCAGGAAGCTGAGACAGGAGGAGCTCCAGTTCAAAGTCAGCTTCAGCAAAAGCAAGGTGCTAAGCAACTCAGTGAGACCCCATCTTTAAATAAAATACAAAATAGGGCTGGGGATGTGGCTCAGTGGTTGAGTGACCCTGAGTGCGAACCCCAGTACCTCCCACCACAAAAAAAAATCACAAGATGAACCTGTAGCATATGTACTTAACTTATTTCTTATTACAGCATTATAGTTATACATAGTAGTTGGGCTCATCTTGACAAATTTATACATGCCTGGAATTCAACTTCAGTTCATGCTCCCCCTTTTCCCTCCCCTTCTTTCTCCCTCCATTCTCCTTCCTCTACTGATCTTCCCTGTACTCATCTATTTATTTTTGGTTGGTTCTTTCTACTTATACATAAGGGTGAAATTTCCTGTGGTGTATTTATATATACACATAGCATGATTTTAAAAATTTGGTCCTTATTTCCTCCCTTTCCCCGTTCCTCCTCTCTCCCTCTCAACCTCGTTTTGCCTTACTGATCTTTCCTATATATTTATGATATCCAACACTGACCCACTTTTTTTCTTTATTTTCCTCTAAATTCCACAAATGACAGAAAACATTTGACCTTTGATTTTCTCACACTGGCTTATTTCACTTAGCATGAAGTTCTCCTTTCCATTCATTTACCAGCAAATGCAATAATTTCATTCTTCCTCATGGCCGAGTCAAACTCCATTGGGTATGTATATCACAATTGCTTATTCCTTTCATCTATTGACAGGCATTTGGGCTGATTCCATAATTTGGCTATAGTGAATTATGCTAATATAAGCATTGAGGTGGATATATTGCTATAGTGTGCTGATTTTAGTTCTTTTGGATAAATACCCAGTAGTGGGGTAGCTGGGTCATAAGGTGGTTCCATTCCTATTTTTTTTTTAAAGGAAATCTTGATACATTTAGAAATTTAAGACAGGAGGTACCACATGTGATTTATCCTTTTGGGCTTGAGTGGCAGCTGAGGCAGGCATCTCTTGGTGGGGTGGGGGTCTCTCCTCACACATGTGACTTTAGTGCTGGTTGCAGGAGCAGCTACTGCTGTATCTGTGTAAATGGTGGCATTTAGGACCTGGTGACATCAATGAAATGGCTTTCTCAGCAGGTCCATACTGCAACATGATATTACATCTTTCTTGGAAGTTTGACCTTAAACCCAGTTCACAAACCTCTCTTTTATCCTTTAAATAACCATCTCTCCTGAGAGTTACCATTGCTTGCAATGAAAAACTTGCATAATACTTCAGGGAAGTGTGAGAAGGAGAAGTATTGAACGAGAGTTATGCATAGGATCACCATGATTATCTAGGTGGGCTATGAATTGAACAGTGTGCCAATTATGTAGACTCAGATATGAATGGAGAATCTCGACTTGTGAAACATATCACACCCCAATAACCTTTGCTACAACAGAGCTGCTGTTCCCTGTCTCAGCCCTGATCCTTATCTCACACTGTGTTTAATCCTCCTCGCGTTTTAGGAAACTGATAAAATGCACATAAAATTTACAATCTTAACCACTTTTGTGTGTAATTTAGAATGTTAAGTACATTCACATTGATATGAATATTGATATGATTCTTCGATCTTACAAAACTGAAACTCTGCACCCAATAAATAAAAGCCCTTCATTTCCCCTCCCCAGCCCCTGGCAACCACCATGTGAGTTTGACAATTCTATGTACCTCAATAAGTAAAATCATTCAGTATTTGTCTTTGTATAATATCCTTGAAGTTCATCCATGCTGTAGCATGTGCCAGCATTTCCTTCTTTTAAAGGCTTAGTAATATTCCCTTGTGTTTCTTTATCCATTCGTCTGTTGATGGACATTTGGACTGCTTCCATCTTTTTGGCTATTGTGGATAATGCAACCATGAACATGAGTGTTTCTATTTAGCACTTTTAATCCTAATAATAATGACTATCCCTTGTATAGTACTTACTATATATAAAGCACTAATCTAACATATATTAACTCCTTTAAACTTTGTACCCCCTATGGGTCAGGAACTACGAATATTCCTATTTTGCCAGTGAGGAGAAAAAGGGTTAAAAAGCCCTCATAGGAATTAGAGAACTTACTCCTGGTAACTTGAATCTTGGTGGTAGAATCAGGATTCAAATGCTTCAGTCTTTAAATCCAAGTCTGAACTCTCCATTATGCTGTCTCTGAATAGTCTGCCTTTGGGAATGGTGTTCATTCTTGCCATGTATCTCTGTACAAATGTCTTTCTTTTGAAAAGGGCTTTCTTGATATAGGGAAGATCAGTGGAGTAGGAGAAGGAGATCTAGAGGAAGGGAGGGTGGACAAGAAAGGGGAGGAAATGCAGAATGAATTTAACAAATCGTGTAAGTGCATATATAAATATACCACAGGGAATTTCATCTTTATGTGTGAAAGCACCAATCAAAAATAAATAAAGAAATGAGTGAAAGGGAGATAAGTAGGGTAGAGGAAGGAGAATAGGGGTAGGAAAAGGGGGGGACTGAAATAGAGTAAATCAAATTTCATGCATGTATGATTTTGTCAGAATGAACCAAACTACTATGTATAACTATAATACTCAAATAAAAAACAAAGTAGAAAGTCACAAAAACCTATCTTGACCACCCAATTACTCTTTATCAGAATATTAGTTTTTAATCTCTATATGTCCCATATTTCTCCCTAACATTTTTGTACTTCTCTTTCATAAAGAACCTCTCAATAAAATATAAGTACCATAAAAGTACAGACCTTGTGCTTATTCTACACTCTTCTGTCCTTGTGTTGGCTGGATCTCTGCTTAGCAAATAGTCGGGGTCCAGTTAATTCTTGTTGGCCAAAACAATGAATGAATTCATAAATAAATGAGCCTGAGCAACTCAGAATCTTGCAATAGTAAAACTAAAAATAAAGCAAATGTTAATGAAGGGGGGAAATCTTTCCACAGTTGCCAAGGGTTTAAATAAACTCAAGAGCTAAGTAGAACTGCTAAATGACCTTCTGTTTCTAATGACCACACGATAGCCTGGTACCACTAGCTGTGCTTGCTGATTAGATTAGCCACGATGCTGACATCATTTCTACTTCATGGAATTGGACAAGTTAGGAGAACATTGCTTGTCTGGCTTTGTAAAAATTAAGTATTTAGTTCAAAGAAACATGAAGCTTGTAATTTCGGCTAGAGTTAAAAATGAATGAAAGTTTTTCACTTTGACTTCCAGATCAAGTGCCAAAGAGGGCCTGGGCAGGAGGTGCCCTTCCCTCTGCACTGGGCATAAGGACATCAATGTTTCATGGGCCACTTTTGGGTGAAGAAATGAGCAAGGTCCTCGAATTCATGTGCTACTTAGTTACATCATGTTTATTGATATTTCTCTCCCTGTAGAAGAGAAATTTCTTAAGAAAGAATTTCTGTAGGAGACTTGAGACTAAACATAATTTAAAGTAGAAAAAGAATACATAAAACTAGGAAATAATGTGGAAGAAAACATGTTCTGTAAGACCTCTGAGCTTATCAGTAGCTTAAAAATGTGCTGCTAAAAAAGAAAAAAGAAATATGCTTCCTAATTGAAGCTGAAGCTGACCATTTCGTTTTTCCTCTCACATGGTTACATGTTTTCCCACCTATAAAAAATAACAAAGGGTTGACTTTGAAATTCATTAAAATAATTAGCACCATTGGTGTGCATTCTTATTGGATAGTCCTTAAAGATTCACAAGTAAAACAACTGAAACATAGCATTTTACACGTTTTCTTCATTGAAAAACTGCTACAAATGCAATAAATAACTAAACTGTAGAGCTTAAATAACTGAGGTTGAAAATCGGGATTCAAGTATGCTGGAAATTGGAATTTTTTTACTTTGTGGCTCAGAACTAGGAAATCAGTTTAGAGATGTTCAAACTGTTCCCATCCTGTCCTAAGGAGAAGCATCCTATGGAACCTTTTCTTAAGGAACTGGCAAAGAGCAAGGCCTAATTCATAGACCAGGAATACGGCCCACTAGGAAATAATCTCTTTAACTTTCCTTAGTGAAGTTAAGTGAAATATAACGTCCATGCTGATTATAAACTTTGCAGACTGGACTCCTTATGGGAAAAGAGCGATCTGCTTTGTGCGTCAGGATGAAGTTTATGCCTGGTATTCCATCAGTGAGTGTCAGATGAGCCAAATGGAGGACTCAGTAAATCAGTGGCAAAGAATATCTCCAAATGGGTAGGGACTGTGGGGAACAGAAAAAGAAAATAGGAGCTCCAAAGGGTGATGAAATTTATGGATTTTTTTGTTTTGTTTCTTTATTCTTGTTTTGATAATATTTATGCAAAAAGTGAAACAAAGCTCATCGCCAACTGAGAAAAATGAACAAAACAAACAAGCAGAATTGGTGACATGGAAACAGGACATTTAGGGTTTTGTGGCTCTGGTTACCCATGGTTTGGGGATACTACTGCAATGAATATAAAATGCAGGAACTAAGGCAATAGGTAACCCAGTGAGATGGAAGGGAGAAGGAAAAAGAAAAGGGTTCTGTTTACATGCAGATGAAAACTCTAGAGATATAAGAATGTGACACTTAATCAAAAGGAAGTTGCTCCCCCTCCCCTCAGGAAAGAAGGCAGAAGCCAAGCAGCAGGCAGGCCCTGGGAGCAAGGTTCAAGCGAGGTCCTTCTGAACCACAGACAAGACTCTCCTAGTTCTCATGGATTGGCTGGCTGGTGGGCTGGCAAATATCATTGTGGCAAAATGACCCCCTTTAACCTTGGTATGTTCCATGACTAGCTTTCAGTTAGAAATGGCTAACTCCCTCCCTTTGATTCATATGTTATTGAGAGGACCCTGGGTTCCTTGTCAAGCCACAGTTTTCACTAACTACTACTGGTTTTTGTTACAATGCTATCTCTTGTGGATTAAGAGAAAGGAGACTCATGTCAAGAAAGAGCACCATGTCATCATAGTTGAACTTAATACTAGCAAATAGATTTTTCCACTGTGTAGGCAGTGCCCAGCCTATGAACAGTTTCCATTCCAAAGTTTTTGAGACTTGGAAAGAATTTTTCTGCAGGAAACCGAAATAGGAATTAGAATCTCATTCCCAGTCCATAGAGCTGATTTAAATCACTGTAGAGAGGAATTACAGGGATTGTATTCTCTGAACCCCAAACTGGGATCCAGATTTTTTTTTTTTTTTTGGAACCAGGGATTGAACTCAGGGTCACTCGGCCACTGAGCCACATCCCCAGCCCTATTTTGTATTTTATTTAGAGACAGGATCTCACTGAGTTGCTTAGGGCCTCACTAAGTTGCTGAGGCTGGCTTTGAACTCCCGATCCTCCTGACTCAGCCTCCCAAGTCGCTTGGATTACAGGCGTGTGCCACCATGCCCGGCTGGGATTCAGATTTGACAAGTGCATGTATTCTTCTGGAAGAAAAGAACAGAATATAAAGTTGGATTTGTGGTGGGAGAGCCACAATGTACTATATTGCAATACTTTAAACCCTACACTGTAGACCCCCACACTGTATAGAGCCATATTTCGACAGAAAAGTGCATACCTAGCTTCTGTGTTGGTGGTCAGGATTATAGTTATCCTAGTACTCTGACCCCCTGATCTGGAGTCTCAGGAGGTGGCCTCACCAGCCCTCATGAGGACTAGTCTGCTCCAGGCCCTACATTCCTGTCTCCTTGACTGGTCCCGCATACCCCCTTCTATAAGCCCCAACCCATGCGGGCTTTGAAAACTATCCCAGCCTTGATTTGAGGACCTCTATCCATCACCAACCATCTTCCTTACTCCACACTAGCTTTCCACACTAGTTTTAGACACTGTGAGTTTGGTTTTTTTTCTTTTCTTTTTTTTTTTTTTTGGTACTGGGGGTTGAACCCAGGGGCACTCGACCACTGAAGCCACATCCCCAGTCCTATTTTGTATTTTATTTAGAGACAGGGTCTCACTGAGTTGCTTAGGGCTCCTTAAGTTGCTGAGGCTGGCTTTGAACTCGCAATCCTCCTGCCTCAGCCTCCCAGGTGCTGGGATTACAGGCGTGTGCCACCACGCCCGGCTGGGTTTTTTTTCTTTTGACACATAAAAATCATACATATTTATTGGGCACCACATGATGTTTTGATCCATGTACACATTGCATAACGTTCAAATCAGAAAAGTTTATCTTTTTCCACTTATTATTTCAATGTTTGAATGAAAATGTTAAAATCTTTTCTTTCTAGCTTTTTTGAACTTGGAATGAATTTTCCCACAGGAAATATAAATAAGAATTAGAATCTTGTTTCCAGTCTACAAGAGATTTTTATCTTTTATCTACAGTTATCCTAATGTGCAATAGAATATCAGAACTCAGTATTTATTCAAAAGAAATGAACAAAATCATCATATTGAAGAGACATCTGTACACCCAGGTTTGCTGTACTCTATTCACTATTGGCAAGAAACAGAAACAACCTATGTTCCCATCAACTGATGAATAGATAAATAAAATTTGGTCTATAGACACCATGAAACACTATTTGGCCAGAAAAGGATGAAAAAGTGTCACTTGCAACAACATGGATGAAACTGGAGATCATTGTGTTAAGTGAAATAAGCCAGACACAGAGATATGAAGGCCACATGATCTCACATACATGTGGAATCTAAAAAAAGTTGATCTCACAGAAGTTGAGAGTGGGATGGTAGTTATCAGAGGCTGGGGAGAGTAGGAGACAGGGAGGGATGGGAGAAGGTTTCCCATGGGGACTATTTCTAGTTACCTAGGAGAAATCAGTCCTGGTGTGCCATTGCATTGGGAGTTTTGATGGAGTTCCCTGGTCCCAGTACTTGGTGTCCACTCTACTGTAGTCCCTGAAGCTTAGTCTCTCTCTGGACACTTCTGTCAGCACTCTGGGCAGCAGGCTGCCTGCCCACCGCTCCCGTTACCTGCTCTCACCCCTCAGGAGTCCCAGCCCCTGCAAATACCAAAGCCTAGCAGCTCAGGGCTACCCTGCTCCTGAACCAACAGGATCAAGAGAGACAAGACTTTGGAGCCAGACATGCCTTGATTTGAGTTCTGAGTTAGCCATTTACTAGCTCTGGGACTTTAATAAATTTATCAAATTTTTTGAACCCCAGTTTTTCTGATGTTTGAAATGGGGATGATAAAAAGAGCTACAATGTTTTCAATATGCCAAATTCTGTTTTATTTTGGCTGATGGTTTCAGTCCCTGGTCAGGAGGGCCCTATGGTTTGGGGCCTGTGGTAGCACAGTGGACCATCATGCAAGCATGAGGCAGAGGAGACCAGCTCACATATTTCTTTCCGGAAGAAGGAGAGGGAGGGGCCAGGCTCAATATCCCCTTTGAGGCCACGCCCCCTCCATGATCTAAAGTCCTTCCCCTAGTCTCCAGCTCCTGAAATTCCACCACCTCCCAATAGTGCCACTGACTGGAGACTAAGCCTTCACCAGGTGGGTCTTTGGGGGACATTCAAGATCCAAACTATCTTGCTCAGTGTGACTTTAAATCTGTGCACTTAACCTACAGAAATAACGTGTGAGAGAAATGACATCATGCATGCCCAGTATGCAGGGACCTCAGGAAGTCAACTGATGCTATTTGCCATTTCTGTCAGCCGAGCACTCACTCTCTTTCGCTGTCTTTAGGTAGATATGTGCAGGAAATAGTTGTCACCTTACTCTCTAAAGCTGTATTCTTAGATCCATAATCTTTTTAAAAAAATATTTATTTATATATATTTTTTAGTTGTTGATGGACCTTTATCTTTATTCATTTATGTATATGTGGTGCTGAGAATCAAACCCGGTGCCTCACACATGCTAGGCAAGCGCTCTACCACTGAGCCGCATCCCTCACCCCCTAGATCCATGAGCGTGAGATCAACTGTCTGTCAGAGTATAGGCAGCTTTTCCACCTTCACTCCAAGTCTTCCATCACAATTGTGTGATGGGGTTTTAGCCCTGGTTCTTTTATTCCTTCTTTAATTTACCCTTTCAGGCAATTATTAAATAAATATTCTCTGCATTCTTACTATTCTGAGTACTGTGGACACAACTTGGAAGATGGACATGGCCTCTGCCCTCTTAGTGTTTACCATCTAGTGGGAAAACCAGACAACAAAATCATCCACCGGTAAATGAGAATTTCAATTGGCAAGTCTTCCAAAGGAAGATGTAAGGTGGTGTAATCCTGTCACTGGATTTGATCTAACCGGAGAATCAGGGAGGAATTTCTGGAGGAAATGGTATTTACTTGAGAACTGAAAGGATGAGTTGGAGGCGGTGGAAGATGGGAAGCATCCCAGGCAGAGAGAACAGTGCTCGAAGGCCCTGTGGTAGGAGGGAACAGGGCCGCACGCAGAAGGCCAGTGTGGCTGGTTACAGCAGAAACTGTAGGGTATGAAAGGAGACTGCAAGATAAACAGGGACCAGACTGTTCAAGGCCTCATGAGCCACAGTGGGGCTTTATCTGTATGCCAAGAACTCTGGGAAAGTGTTGAAGGATTTTAAACAAAGGTGAGGTTGAAGAGGGTGACATGGTCCAAGATACTCTTTGAAAAGACCACTCTGGCTTCACAATGCATAACACACTGGAGAGAAGCCAGAAATGGAGAGAAAGCAAAGATTGCTGATCTGGACTTTTCCATCTGAAAGACTCTGGCTGAACTTTCCTTGCTGATCTGGTTGCTGATTGCTCTCAGAGAGTCTTGTCTAGAAGCTGGAGCTGATAATCCTGATTTGAGAGGAGGCAAATGTGTGGAGGGCTAACAGTTTTGATTCTGGGGGATCCCTGAGGGTTTGAGGAGGGACCCTTCTACCAGGTGTGCTGTCCAGTTCTTTAATGAGCCCTAGTTCTTTTTATAAAATTGTATATATTTAAGGTATACAATATGATGTTTTAATATACTTACCTTGATATACATACACACAGCGAAGTGAAGTGATACTACAGTTGAGCAAGTTAACATACCCCCCATTTCAGATAGGTCAGCCCTCCATCTCCACAGGTTCTGCACACTCCAACCAACCACAGATTGAAAAGACTCAGGAGGAAAAATATGTGTCTGTGCTGAACATATAGGACAAAAGTCTTGTCATTATTCCCTCAATAAGACAATATAACACTTATATAACATTTGCATCGTATTAGGCATTATAACTCATCTAGAGATGATTTAAAGTGCATGGGAAGATGTGCCTAGGTGCTGGGCAGATACTAAGCCATTTTATATAATGGATTTGAACGTCCTCAGATTTTGGTATCTGTAAGGTAGGATGGAGGTGTTCCGGAACCAATCCCACTGGGATATCAATAGACAACTTCGATTACTTTTCTTTCTCTCATCTCTCTCTCTCTCCTTTTCTTTCTTTGTTATGTTGTGGTAAGAGTACCTAAAATCTACTCTCTTGGCAAATGTCCAATGCATTATACTCTATTAACTGCTGTCCATGAGATCCCTAGACCTATTCATCCTTCATAACTGCAACTTTGCACCTTTTGATCTGCAGCTCCCCATTTCCTCCTGCCCCGCTACTCCTGAGGAGAGGATGGGGCTTCTTGGGGATATTCACATACCATTTACAATAAATCACAAAGCCAACCTGTGTCCCCAGGCAGCATCTATGAGGAGGCGATGAGACTTTCATGTTAAGATCTAACAACTTTTCTTGCTTAGGGAGTGATTTGTGGTTTTTTAAACACCAATAGCTCAAACAGAAATGAGGAATTCCATATAAAAAATTCAGTGCCACAGAACTGAAGGTGACCTGAGGAGTTGAATTGAGAATTCTGAAAAACTCACTTCTTGGGTTCCTTATCTACAATAGGCAAACCTAAATCCCAAACCCTTTTAGCTTCCCCGTTCATCTTCTCCATCTATCTCTTTGAACTGACTGTCAAAACAGAAGTGCCTAGAATGAGACTTTTAAAAGATACCACAAGAAGTTTTATTGCTCTAAACAAACAACTCAGGGACATCACAGTAAATTAGAAAGTCCCCTACTATGGAAGGAATGGACTGTGAAGAGATTAAATAGGCACCAACGACTTACTAGAAATTAAAACGAAGAATCTGACATGCTGCTTGAACCCAATCATTTGCCACTATCACATGCCTCATTGCTTTAAAATGAATAAAATACTCAAATGGCACATTCTCACCATGTAAATACAGAGCAGGGTAGAAAGCGAAATCAGGATCACTGTGCACACATTTGCAATTGGGAATTTGAACCCGGCCGGGCTGGACTCTGGGATCCATTAGCTTTGACATGTCATATGTCACTTTGGAAGGTAATTTCCCCTTAAATTTGCAATTAGGTCTGGGATTTGGCCTGTGACCTTGATGTCACACAGTATCAATTATATTGATGACATACAGTGTACTTACCCTGGAAGTCAGAAAGTAGAGCAAGAGTCACCTTCTTTCAAGTTCTATAGACTTCCAAAAGCCCAAAGCACTTCTGAATTTTGTACTTTACTATGTGCCATGGCAGGTGGTTGTTTGATTGTTTCAGTAAAATCTTATCTCCCTGCAAAGAGTAAACCAACCTTCTTGAAGGTTGGAAAACCAGCTCCAACATCACTTTTCTTTCCTCCTTATCTCTTAGAAACGTATTTATCTCCTAGTAAGCCCTCAATGTTTCCTTTTGTCATTCCCAGGGTTCTGTCAACCTTGAGATATAAAGGAAGAGAAGTTCTGCCTGAACATAAATATGTTTTGCTTTTTTTCACTCATCCCAACATTCATTTGATGCCTCTTCTATGCTTAGGTACTATGCTAAGTATTATGGATATAAAGAGGAGTTCAAGCTTTAGCCATTACTCACAGAGAATTCCATTTTGTCCTTGCAATTGGACTGATGAGCACAACATTTAGATTCATTTTAGGTAAATTTAGCCACGCCACATAATAGAAACCACCACATTTCTTTTGATATAAAGTGAAGTGTTAATTATACAAAATTATCCAGTAGTCTATGTAAGGCCTTTGTCTTGTTTTATGTTAATATATTCTTTTTCCCCCCAAATTTCATCCCCATGCCCATCAACCTTTCTCCCCCACCCCTAACCACTCACTTCAGTACATTTGGTATACAGATGGATATGTGTGCATCTGTGAAAAATGTAGTTGTGACATGTATGTAAATATTTTAAATGCACATCCAGAGTATGGTGCTGTAGCTCTCATTCTATTTCTTACTGTTTAAAAAGTCACACACCATGTTTTTAAGACCACTGGAGCCCTAAGCAACTCAGTGAGACCCTGTCTCTAAATAAAATACAAAAAATAGGGCTGGGGATGTGGCTCAGTGGTGGAGTGCCCCTGTTCAATCCCCAGTACAAAAAAAAAAAACCACTGGATGTTGCCATCTGTCCCTCTAGCTTCTTCCTCTGTCAGCTTCAGTCTTCTATCAGAGGCAGCTGCCATTTTTCTCTCCTGTTCCCCTGGGTTAAGCCCCAGGTTGTCTTCCAATTTCCATGCCCACAAATGATGCTATGTTAAGTCACCTGTACTTTGTCCCTGGTGCTAGAGTTCTCCAGGAATCCCTTCCAGTAGTGACTGATGGGTCCCAGGTGGAATGCTTGCTGTTTCACTGATGGCTGCCATATTGTCTCAGATGACAGCATCATTTACACTCACTGGGGGGCCTATCTTTTTTTTTTTTTTTTTTTTGTATGGGGGATTAAACCCAGGGGCACTCCACCACTGAGCCACATCCCCAGCCCTATTTTGTATTTTATTTAGAGACAGGGTCTCACTGAGTTGCTTAGGGCCTCGCTATGTTGATGAGGCTGGCTTTGAACTCCTGATCCTCCTGCCTCAGCCTCCCAAGTGCTGGAATTACAGGCGTGCGCCACCGCGCCCGGCTTGGGGGGCCCATCTTTTCTTCATAACTTTCAGGCTGGAATCTAGAATAAAACAATGGTCATGTCCACTGCCACATATTGAGCATCTATCTGCCATCTACCGAGCTCTAAGGTAGTTACTTCACATGTAGGATCTTGAATATTTATAACTACCTATGCCAGGCACAACTGAACATCTCTTCAACAGGTGAGGATTCAGAGATTCAGAAAGGGTGAGCTATTTACTTGGAAGCACATAGCCGTCTTGTGGCAAGGTGGGACTTACTTTGGCATTAGTACTGGTGCTGGATCCTGTGTGATTTGAAAAGCATGCATTAGCAAATGTACTAGGTGTGCTTTACTGAAAGAGCACAGGTGACTGAAGTTGGGTGAGGGAGGGGTGACAGTGGTGAAGAACTGGTCTTGTTTTTTTTTGGAACCAGGGATTGAACTCAGGGACACTCGGCCACTGAGCCACATCCCCAGCCCTATTTTGCATTTTATTTAGAGACAGGGTCTCACTGAGTTGCTTAGGGCCTCGCTAAGTTGCTGAGGCTGGCTTTGAACTCGCGATCCTCCTGACTCAGCCTCCCAAGTCACTTGGATTACAGGCGTGCGCCACCACGCCTGGCGAACTGGTCTTGTTTTGTCCAAGACCTTTGGAGAGTTTTGTTCACTACTGTGGGATGCTCAGAGAATCATGAAAATTCTAATACTCAACTAGGGCTGAAATAAAATGAGATTATTTTATTATTTCCACATAAATTAAACAACAATAAAAACTTCTAAGTAGTCTCAGCATAGAAGAATTGACTTCTCTGGAGGGCTCTGTGTTTTGTAATTTTATTAGAATAGTGTTCTTCCGTAATTTTTTACTCTGGGCTTCATACTATAAATCTAAGTATTTAATGGTTGGAGTCACCCAAGGCTTCCCAGGTGTACTAGAAATCATAGTTTCTACTTGAGAATAAAAATTCATTTGCTTGATTCAAATTTATATATAAACAATATGAGGATAGAGTAAATTCTGAAGAAGGGTAACAATGCAAATAGATGCCCAGGGGCAAGGGCAGCCCTCTTGCAGGCTGGTATGTGACACCAGCTCTTGGTACCTAACAAAGGGTACAGGAACCTACAGCTGACTCTGCCCGGGAATCTTGGCTGAACTCTACCTCCTCAAGTATAGTGAGAAATCTGGGCCCCACAAATCAAAGGAGGGCTACCCTGGCTTGAACCACTGGGAGCCCATCAGACCAGAAGTGGGCAGGAACTTGAGAGGAGCTGAGGTTATGGCCAGCCTGCGATGTAGATTGCAATCGTTGGACCTGCAGGTGGTTGAAAGTTTCTTAGCATTCTCTTCATTTCCGAGCCTCTCTTCCTCCATCATTCACTGAGAGAACAGCATCACGGGTGTCAGGGGACTCAGTGTAACACGAGTCAGAGTGGGTTAAAACTGCTTTCTTCAGATCTGTTCTGCAAAGGTTGCTTGAAAACCAAAAGGAGTCACTTTTCAGACAGAAAGACTGCACTACCACGTTCAGCCAAACCTAGATTAGAGTGATTACCTTTGCTACTTTAGAATCAGAACGTTTTAAATGCTCGCTTCCTGGCTGCAGTCTCCCTGGTTGCTGAGCGAACAGCCCCGCATCTGGAAGCGCAGGGGTTTATCGGACGTTCTCTTTTAAGCAGGGCAGGGATCCAATTAAGCATTTCATGGATTCCTGCAATGTCTGCTCATTTGTGCCAATTGAACCAGCCACCACACCATGTCAGGCACCTCAGGCCTATTCTGAAGGTCTGTTCTGAAAAGGGAAGGTTTTTCTTGATTATAGTTCAACAAGCATTTTTCCTCCTGCTCCTCAGAAAAAGAAAAGGGAGAGAGAAAGAGAGTCCCATGACTGGAATTGCAATGAGCTCCCAAACCTGGTCCTTATTATCTTCTGTAACTTAGCAACATGCTGGATGAGAGAAGAAAGGAGCTGAACAATTTAAATTCAGTGGTAAGAGGTGGGTGGAAAGAAGGGAAAAGCGCACACGACGCCCCAGGTGCAACCCAAAGAGCATTTAGTGGGTGGGAGAAGGGTCTTGCTTATGCGTGCTGAAGCAAGGGAGAGAGGAGAAGCAGTGCCCACGAGTGATAAGAGTAGTAACTCACGAGGCCACTTTAACATTCCCAGGATGCCCAGGGCAGAGACTCAGAACAAGGCACCGGTTGTTTCCACGCATGCGCAGTCTGGGCCGCCTCCCTGTGGATTTTGGTGCCGCATGTTTTCTATGCTTTCTACACCTAACTGGGCTTCGGGCGCTCTGAGTGCTGCCAGGTTTTTCCGTCAAGTTGTTAGGTAAACCTTGCTTTCTTGCATTGCTTAAAGAAGAAATAATACCACATGGTTCTTTAGCCTGGGGTGAATTTGTGACAACTGCTCAGCGCCCACCTGGGGAGGTCTCTAGTGGCATACCACAGGGCTCCCAGAGCACTTATGTGCAATTTTCAGGGAGCACATCGTGGCAAATTAATAGTTGAAACCAGGTTTCAAATGGTGTTGACCTGAAATCCATAAGGTGACATCTTGAAGCATTTCTTTCCCTCACAAAAATTCAAGTACAGGTCAGAGGAAACGCAGCTTGACAATTTATGAGACAAAGATTTGAGGATGGATTTTGATGAATCATAAGCTGAGAACTGGGATGAGAGAGTAATAAACACCTGTTTCTACTTCATGTGGATTCTCAGAAGCATGGGATTGAGGGAAAAGGGGAGTGCTTTTGTTGACGGTGTCAATCATCTGGAGAGTAGGCTCCAGTTCTGTGCTTGCTTTTTTTGGGGGGGGGGTTGGAGCGGGGGAGGTACCTGGGATTGAACTCAGGGACATCGACCACTGAGCCACATCACATCCCCAGTCCAATTTTGCCTTTTATTTAGAGACAGTCTCACTAAGTTGCTTAGCGCCTCGATTTTGCTAAGGCTGGCTTTGATCCTCCTGTGTCAGCCTCCCTCCGGAGCTGCTGGGGTTACACGTGTGTGCACCACAGTACCTAGCTTTATGCCTGCTTTATTTTTCCTTTTAATTTTTTTGTTCTCCAGGAGGATGGAACCCAGGGTGTCAAACGTGCTAGGCAAGCACTCTACCACTAAGCCGCACCACCAGGTCCCATGCCTGGTTTTAAATAAGTCACCCTGATCAACCTGAAACAGAGTCTCGAAGTCCTGTCATGGGGTTATACCTGCAGGAATTGGGGTGTTCAACCCAAAGAAAGATGACTGAGGACCCTAAAGAGTCCTTCCCATGGCCATTGTGAACCTTTTGTAGATGCTGAGTTTGCCTTCACCTGACTTATTTAACCTCCAGGTGGACTGGCTCCCTTTTCAGAGAAGACTTTCCTCCTGCACTTGGTAGGATTGTGCTGCACACTCACTGTGAGCGGCTTACTCCATGTTAGAACCACAACTTGCCTTCCTGAGGGAATGTTAGCCTTCGGGCTCCTGTCCAGGCCAGACAGAGTTCCAGTTCCCACCTAGTGTATTTCCTGGCTCTTCAGTGTTGCCAAGCCCCAGGGCACCGTCAGTATTGCAAAGCCTCTTATCTGGGTGGGAGCTGTATAGTAAACAAACACTATGTACTCTTTAGAACTTTGAAGGGTCAGGGAAGGTTTCCTAGGAAAGAGGGAATTTAAAGAAGGCTCAGATTTAAGCCAGAGAAGAGAGGGCAGAGGAGACTGGGCCAGAGAGATATCAGCACCAACATTCAGAGTAGATCGATTGATTATAAGGAGTAGGAGAAAAGAGTCAGATGTCCCAAGCCTTAAGCACCACGTGATTATGTAAGTATGCATGGTACATAATCATACTAAAAAAAATGTTGTTTTTCTGAAACCCAAATGTAACTGGGCATAGTGTACTTTATCTAGCCCCCTGAGCAAGGGGAAGTCACTAAACTGAGTCCTCTGAGTCATGTTTGAGGAAGATTTATCGCAACTCTGTGACAGCTAAAGCAGACAAGGAAGGCCCCAGAGTGAGGTCTGTTTACTGGGAAATGATGGTCATCCATGAGGACCTCACTTGACCATAAAGATTTCAGTCTGCTTTATACTAAAGCTATGAAAGAACAGAAGGATTTGTAGGGGCAGAGAGATGTGACCCCTTTCTTCTCTAGCACATAGAGAAAAACATGACAAATTTATTTCATCAAAGTTTTATGTGACACAGGAAACTTCAGAGATGGAGACCCAGGGAAAACTAGCTATTTTCATTTATAGGTTCAATGAAAAATGATTAGCCCTGTGGAAACATTGTTGCACAAAAGAGTAGGAGCTAATGGTATTAGACTGAGGAGAAGCCCAGCATGGCCTGACCCTGCAGGCTCTTCTTGACCTCTCTGTGAAGTTCCTTCCTCCCAGATGTAGGGCTGGACCCTCTGGAATGAGGTCTTGTGACCTGCTGTCAGACAAGGTGGCTCAGAGGATGTCTTTAAGGCCTGCTCTTTTATACAGGAAGGTAGGGAAAGATGGGAATAGCATTTCTGGGTTTATGGTTGGCTTTTGGGAAGAGGGGTTCTAGTTTCTGTTTCCCACTTTGGGGAGAAAAGAGAGCAGAGAAAGAGGGCAGAGAGAGACTTTGGTTCTGAGGCCTTCCAGTGTCCTTTATTTCAAAGCATTCAGTACACCGCAGCACTGTGCTTTGGGGGATCACTTCTGGGACTCAATAGATTCATGAGACTTGTCCAGTGTCTCAGTGGGACATGGTGTCTTGCTAGAAGGCAGTACAGAGATGGAGACCGAGCAGTGTGGAAGTAGCAAGGATGGGTCCAGGGTTTAGGACCAGTGGCTGGGAACAATCACAGAAGAAATAGTTGAGAAGGAGGGTGAATGATGGGAAAGAAGGGAGAGATTTTTTTTGTTGCTTTGTTTTGCTTTTGTGGTTCTAGGGGTGGAACCCAGGGCCTCTTGCATGCTTGGCAAGCATGAAGGTGGAATTTTGAATTCTCTTGAAGACCTTTTCATAGTTAGATACCCAGTAAAAAGGTCCAGCAAGCAGAAGGATATGCAGAACTAAATTTCAGAACACAGTGGGCTGGAGCACCTGTTTTCAGTTGAGGAGGCAGCTGAAGCAAGCCTGAGAGTAGGTGAGCCCTCCAAGGGCAAAGTGGGATTAAATGGAAGAGCAGCCTGGGCATGATAAATAGATTCTAATCTCTATCTGGGCTGAGGTGTGAAGCTGATTCCCCCATGGCCCAAAGCAATGAAAAGCATTTGTTTTTAAGTTTGCAATAAAGGCAAAAAGGTAAACACGGAGAATTACTTTTAGCTGCTGTCATAGGTTCCCTCCTCCATGGTCACAGTGGGGTGATGAGGGCTTTGATCTCTTGCATATCCAGAAAGGGTGGCCCTCTGTCCTCCCTGAAGGTCACAAGGAAAACCTGGCAAGGTGGCCAGCTCCTAGTGCAGTAGGTGACAGCCCAGGACTGGAGCAAAGAAAGGGGAGCAGGTGGAGGCCTGTAGACAGGAGACCTGGAGTCCTCCCAGCCCTGGTCTGAGCTCCGGACCACAGCACAGCGCCCTGCCCTCCCCCGCCCCCACCTGCTCTGCAAAGCCTCTGTCCAGCAACATGTTGACCAGCCCAGCGCCCTCCCTCCCTGTGAGGGAGAGTATGGGACACACCATGATCAAGTAGTTTGTTTTCTCTTTATCAAGGACACCAGGAAAAATAGATAATGACCCATAGCCATGGACAGCACCCAGTGACTTAAAAATAGTTTAATTTATTCCAATCTTTTTTGTTTTTTTGAACCAGGGATTGAACTCAGGGACACTTGGCCACTGAGTCACATCCCCAGCCCTATTTTGTATTTTATTTAGAGACAGGGTCTCACTGAGTTGCTTAGGTCCTCGCTAAGTTGCTGAGGCTGGCTTTGAACTCCCGATCCTCCTGACTCAGCCTCCCAAGTCACTTGGATTACAGGCGTGCGCCACCACGCCCGGCTTATTCCAATCTTAATAAGATCCTAAAGGTTTCTAGATCCTATGCAGGTAAAACTTTGTGGGTTTTAGAAAGTCTGACTGAATACTGATTTCATTAAAAGGAATGATTTCATTTCAAGTGTATGAATGGTGGACTAAACCTAGAGGTTCTAGGAATAAAGATAGAACTATTGAAATGCACCTTTATCTCCCTGCACACTATTCTAAGTCACCAGAGGTAGGGGGAGGCCTCTGGCACCCTAAGTTCTTTGATCTACAACTTGGCAAGTTTCCCACAGAGCCTGGATTCTGGGAAGCCACTTGGGTCCTTCCCTTCTGCCAGGAACTGCTGCTGCTGCCACAGCGGAGTTGGAGGGCACCTGATAAGACCCTCAGGGGCTGGCTACTGGTTCCTGGCCCACAGTGACACCAGCTGCTGACTGGTTGCAGCCTCTGAGCTCAGCCACCTGTGTGGGTTCAGCCACTACGAGCTCAGGCATCCCCTCCCCGCCCCCACTGCCTTTGTCCAAGCACATTTAAGAATCATTTTTATGTCTCTGCAGCTGTATTTGATCATCTAATTTGTAATTAGCCAAAAGCCTAGCTGAGATTAGAGCACTAGAGTTTTGTATTTGTAGCCTTGTGATCTTTATTCATGAAATGATTGCAGATGGTCATTGGAGGCTCGGGCTAAGAGGACACGGTCCTCCAAGACAGGGAACTGTTCTGCGTTAAATGTGGCCTATGTGGCACTGGATCCCCAAAACAATTTTTGAAGTAGGGATGAGTCCCATTTTACAGATGAGCAAACTGAAGCTCAGAGTGTTATGGAATTTACCCAGAGTGTTAAGTGTCAGAATTGAGATTAGAACCCAATCCAGCTGACTTCGAGTTCTGAACTTTGTATTCCAAGCTCTAATGTGGAGCTCCAGTTTTTATTTTTCTTCATTTTAAAATGAATGTGTATCTGAAAATGAGCATATAACTGGACACTTACTGCTTTTCTCTAACAAAAACATTGAGTAACACGAGTTGATTTTTGAATAATCTGCCCAAAAGACTAACAAAACTTAAAGTGTGGTCCTAGCAGGTAGCAACTGTACTTACTTTTTAAATAATATAATAAACCTATCTATATTTCATTTTTAAAATTGGTATATAATAATTGTAATTATTTCTAGGATACATAAGATAGACATATATATATATCAAAGGTATATATAAATATATATACATGTATATTTGAAGTGTGTGTCTTTGTGTGTGTGTGTGTGTGTGTATGTGTGTGTGTGTGTTTATGTGTGTGCGTGTGTGTATACACATCAGAGGCGCTTAACCACTGAGCCACATCACCAGCCCTTTATATTTTTTATTTAGAGACAGGGTCTCAGTAAATGGCATAGGGCCTTGCCAAATTGCTGAGGCTGCCTTTGAACTTGCAATCCTCCTGCCTCAGCCTCCTTGAACTGCTGGGATTATGCATGCACCACCATGCCTGGCCCACAGTGTGATGTTTTGATGCGTGTATATTAAACCTACCTTTTTAACCACCATTTTTTTCCTTCCCATAGTGAAATGAAAATCAAAGCTCTTTCTATTCTGGTAGAGGGGAAGGCAGGCTCTATTAAAAGGTATTTCCTTTGTCCAGAGGTACCTGGTTTACTGCTGCAACTTGGGGGCTCAAGTTCAGGGAGGCTGTTTGTGTCATAGCCCCTCTTTTCAAAATGGCTCTCTCTCTAGCTCTCCCTTCAGACCAGGAACAGGACCATCCTCTACTGACTTAAAGATACCATCCATTTTAATGTGGATTCAAGGCACGAATATTTTCCTGAATTCTCATGACCTTTTCCTCTCCTGGCCAATGCCTTGCTGATATCTAGCCAGGAAATTCTTCTCTGACCTTACCTGCTCTTCTTCTAGACCTGAGGAGAGAAGAGTGTGGTAGGGGTGGGTAAGGGAGGTGAAGGAGCAAACCAGAGCTTGTGGATTCAAAGCTTTTTTAGTCCAGGACTCCAGTAGTCCATACTACCGTGCAGGAACAACCACTATTCACTAAACAGGAAGAGTCCCAAAGTGGGCACTTTTATTTGTTCAACTTTGAGATAGTTAATGAGGCAGATCTCTTTAAGCAATATTGTACTCATTCTTAATTTTTAAAATGCATTAGATTTTCTTGTCTGGGACCTCCTCAAGGGTCTTCTGACAGCTATCCATCTAGTCTACTGGCAATCTTGCTTGTGCCTGAGGAAAGGAATATAGTGGCCATTAGTATCAAAGGGCCTTACCCAGAAAGAATCATTTAAAAGAACCTTCTAGACTCTCACGGGAGATCTCTGTATCAAGGACCTGCAAATAGGGCGAGTCCTCTGCAAAGTCACAAAGGAGATGGCATCTATCCTTTCAGCTGCCAATCCCAGCCTACACTGTGCTTCCAAATCTGAGGTTCTCCATTCACCTTGGGATGATAGCTTGCCTTGGACTACTTTAGACATTTACCTTTGTGTAACTTATACATCTATCTCTTTCAGCCACACATTTCCTAGATTTAATGGATCTAGGTAGCTCATCTGGCTTTTGGTAATCTGAAATGTGGCTCTTATAAACAGCATACAATTGCTTCTTTTTTTTAGTCCATATTGTCAGTCTCTGTCTTTTTATTGAAAGGGTTAGTCTGTTTCCATTTAATGTAATCACTGACTAGATAGAATTTGCATCTGCCATTTTCCCATGTTTTTTTTATGTCTTATTTATTCCTCTGTTACTGCCTTCTTCTGTGATAAGGATATATTTTATTATATCACATTTTCTTGTTTCTTTTACTGTTTTTTAAACTTATTTTCTTAGCATTTGCTCTAGTGATTACTATTAATATCTTTGCACTTCTAGCTTGGTTTAATTGAAACTTAATTTCAGTAGTTTATGAAAACTTTGCTCCATTTCAGCTCCATTTACCTCCCTTTTTCCATTATTGTCACACAATTTTTGTCTTTTTACATTATAAGCCTACAACATATTATTATTGTTTTATGCAATTCTTTTAAATAATATAGCAGAATATAGTTGTAAACCAAAATTTATACTCTCATATTTTCCTCTGTAATTATTTTTACTTGTCTCTTTTTCTCCTTGTAGAATCAAGTTATTGTCCTTTCATTTCACCTCGAATGATGCTTTTTAGTATTTCTTATACATCACATCTGCTAGTGATAAATTCTCTCAATTTTTGTTTACGTGGGAATATATTAACTTTTTCTTTGATTTTGAATGATAACTTTGCTGACCGTAAAATTCTTTGTTGATAGTTTTGGTTTTTCTTAACCACTTGGAAATATCATTCCAATACCTTCTCTTTTCCATGGCTTCTGATGAGAAGTCAGCTATTAATATTATTCTAGATCTTTTATAATGTAATGGGTTGCTTTTTGCTTTCTGTTTTTAAGATTTTCTCTTGAACAGTTTATGCTATGTTGAGGTAAAGGTGTCTTTGAGTTTATCCTACTTTGAGCTTTTGAGCATGAATGCATTGATCAATGTTTCTTAAGTAAAATTTCAAAAGTTTTTATCCATTATTTATTCATGTGTTCTTTCTGATTCTTTCTCTCTTACAGCTATCCTCCGAGATTGCCATCATGTATATGTTGATACACGGGTCTCTGAGACTCTGTTTATTAATTAATTTCATTCTTATTTATATTCACCTGAATGAATAAACTCCGTTGATCAATCTGAAAATTATCTGATTTTTTTTTGAGGGGGGGACACTGGGGATTAAACCCAGGGGTCCTTAACCACTTAGCCACATCCCCAGCCCTTTTTCATATTTTATTTCGATATAGGGTCTCACTAAGTTGCTTAGGGCCTTGCTAAATTACTGCAGCTGGCTTTGAACTCCTGCTTCAGCCTCCCAAGCTGCTGGGATTACAGGTGTGTGCCACCACACATCTGATTCTTTCCTCTGTCAGTTGAAGGTTGCTATTGAGCCCTTCAAGTAAATTTTTTCATATCAGTATACTTTTCAGCTCAGAATTTCTACCTGGTTCTTTTCTATAAGTACTATCCCTTTACCAGTATCCTCTGATTGATGAGATATCATTTGCACATGTAATTTTAAGTAGATGTGGTTTAATTTTGACATGATTTTCTTTAGTCATTTGAACATCCTTGTAGTAACTCATTTAAAGTAGCCGGGTGTGGTGGCGCATGCCTGTAATCCCAGCACTTGGGAGTCTGAGACAGGAGAATCGTGAGTTCAAAGCCAGCCTCAGCAACTTTGCGAGACCCTAAGCAACTCAGTGAGACCCTGTCTCTAAATAAAAGACAAATAGGGCTGGGGGTGTGGCTCAGTGGTGAAGTGCCCCTGGGTTCAATCCCCAGTACCAAAAAAAATAAATAAATAAAAATTAAAAAAAAATAAAGTACTTTAGTAAATCTAACATCTGGGTTTCCTCCAAGATAGTTTCTATTGACTGCTCTATTTCTCATGCATAGATCATATTTTCCTGCTTCTTTGTGTGTCTCACAATTATTTCTTGAAAATTGGACATTTTGAATATTAAATATCCTAGAGAAGTCCCTCTTCTCTAGAATTTATTGCCATCGCTGTGTTTGTTTTCTTAGTGACTTTCCTGAGTTCATTCTACAAAGAACTCAGGAGCTCACTCTTTTTCATTTGCAGCTCTTGAGATCTGCTCAGTGAGGTTAGTGGTTGCCTCATGATTAGAGAGCTATTTCCTTAAATGCACTGAACTGCTAAGTCTCCCAGCCCTTACTGAGGAGCACTCAGTGCATTGCATTAAGGCACACCTTCAGTACTCTCTGGACAATTCACATCTCTGCGTTAGCCTTAACTTCCTGCTTGCACAGAGCCTCAAGATCAGCCAAAGTTGAGAGACTAAGATCTTCTAAGATGATGCCTGGGCAGACACACAGCTTTGCATGTGTGCACAGCCTTCTAGATTCTTGTTATGTTGCAGCTTTACGAAACCCTCTATGGACATCTCATTCACCAGTATTTCATTTTATGTGTTTTGGTCAACCACTCATTAGCCCCAACTGACATCACCACCTCTGGAAATTGCTATGTTAAACAGTTATCACTGATTGTGTTTGACAGATACTGTAGGGATATGGTTCTTCCACACAGAATGTTCTCTGAATTAGGTCAATAAAGGCAAAACCTAAGAATGGGACTTTTCCGGGAGCAACCAAGAAAGTATTTGGGGCTCCAGGCTGGCTGTGTCTCCTCTCGTGGCTGCTAGCCTGCTTGGCTTCCTACTGGTTTTCCACTTTCCACAAGGATATGTCTGTTAGATTTCAAGGCTAAATGAAAGGAAGGGAAAAGGGGGGTGGGAACAGGGAAAGCCGAAATGCCATAAAACTCACTGTTCTTATTGAGATTTAGTCATAGTCTTTAAATAAATACTCCTTGAATTGTTGCAAGCCCTTGGTTGATTTAGTGAGCTCTGGAAAATGTTTTGGCCATTTTTGTCAGTTTTTCTCAGTACTTTTATGAAGAAGTAGAGTTCCAGAGGCACCTACTCTGCTCTTCTGGAAGTACATCTCCAAATCGATTCTTTTAAAGAGAAACTGTCAGGTAGGAAACCATCGTCATATATTTTTTTAGGCATCCTGACTGCTCTCTGAGGGAGGCAGTTTTAAGAGGGGGATGCCAAGTGCCTCTGGGATCAGATAAAAGCTTTAAATATTTAGTTCACTTATTTGTCACACCCCCAATAGGCTTTTATTGCTTCCTTCCTCTTGCATATAGTTACAGAATGACTGGAATTGGTTGGTGTTACCTGAATAAGAAGAGATAATGGTTTTCATTTTAGAAGTAGATGAGTCAATGAGACAGAATTTTTTAAACAGTGGTGGTAATTAAATAACATGGAAAGCAATTAAGAATAGGATAGTTTATTAGCAGAGTAATTGAAACCTAGATTATTTAATAGTAATTAGCCCATATGGGGGTGTCTGTTAGAGATGGGCTGTAGATAGCACTATGTAGAAGTCTACACCAGGGAATAATTTCTGCTGCCCTCTGATTCTTGAAAATATTGTTCTATTGATGTGCTGCTTAGCCCTTTTCAAATTGCCATAGCTTGGCAGCTAAATATTTCCACGTTTTATCTTGTAGATTATAAAGAAGGCAGTCATTGTTAGTAAACATATTTGAACACTTTTTTATGTGGAGATTTGTATTCTGTAGACAATACTGTGTGGGCTTACTGAATAAACCAGTAAGAATTAAAAGGTTGTTTGCGTAAGCCTGGAATACTCACACTAAGTTGAATTTCTAAATGTTTGGTATCTGCTTATTAACAATACAGATGACCATTTCCTTTTAAGCAGAATCTGACAACATAGCAGGGTGGAATAATGCATCTTATTTTCCAGAGCATCCTGATAAACCAGAAAGAGGGATCACATTTTGTTAGCAGGGTCACATTTTACTTGAATTATTATCCAAAGCAATAAACAATCCATCCATTTTCCCACCTGACCCTAATAAACAGGCCCTATATTTCACAGGGTTAAAAGGTCGGCCTCACTGAGAAGCATCAATGGGAGTCTGCTGTGTCTCTTTGTGACCAAGCCTGGTTTCAAGCATGTTTTTTAAAGGGTGAAAACAAATGTCTCTGGGTTCACCCAAGCTATTCATCCTTCCTGAACCGAATAAAAGTCAGGAAATGCTGAAATTCGCTTTCCGGTCACCAGTGTTCTATGCCATTAGAGATGCAAACTATCTACAGCCATTTGCCAATTTTAAGAGACCTTATGATTAGTGACACAGATTTTCTTTAAGCAAAAATAAGTTCCTGAAAATTAAGATGGGCTTAGGTAGAAACAGTCAATTTACTGGCTTAAACAGAGATGCAAATTTACAGTCCAAGAATAGCTGGAAAGATCTGGTCCAGATGCCCATTGAAATCAGATCTACTTGCTTCTTCTCTACTAAATAGAGTAATTGTGGGGAGAGGTGATGTCAGGTAGGGAAACAGAAGCTTTGGCTTGGTGACTTTGGGTAAACAGCTAAAAGGTTGATTTTAAATATATTTTCTATTGGCTTATTTTAATGTCACAATTTTAAGAAAGGCCTGCCCACTTTATGAATCAAAAGTCCAGATTCTAACATTAAAATACAGGACAGACAGCCAGGAAAGGAGTCTGGCTATGATCACGATTGTTTCCAGGACTGTTTCTTAAAGCCAGGTCATGGGGTTTTAGGAAGCATTTGGAATGCTTGTTGAAAGTGGAGTTGTTGCAGGACGCAGTGGCGCACACCTGTAATCCCAGCAGATTGGGAGACTGAGCAGGAGGATCGCGAGTTCAAAGCCAGCCTCAGCAACTTAGCGAGGCCCTTAGCAACTCAGTGAGACCCTGTCTCTAAATAAAATACAAAATAGGGCTGGGGATGTGGCTCAGAGGTTGAGTGCTCCTGAGTTCAATCTCTGGTACCAAAAAAATAAATAAGTAAAAGAAAGTGGAGTTGTCTGCACTTTTCCCTGCCCTGATAAACTGATCTAGGATTTAGGATTTGATGTCTAATAATTTCCCTACCAGAATGTTATGCACTTAAAAACCACTAAGAATTTCATGGAATTCCTATTTTCTACACACAAGCAGCTTCTTATCCCAGTTAGTACAAGAGACAAAAACAAAACTAGCTTTTCACACAAACTGAATACCAACTACCCCTCTCATTTCTTATAATCTGAGGTAGGTATCCATCATATACATGTGACTAGCCAGTTGTCTTAATACCATTTAGTGAAAAGACTCTTCTCCCTGCACCATGGGATTATCTTATCACCTTTATAAAAAAATCAATTTATCATAAACCCCCATGGGGTGGCATTTATAAGATTGTTGCGTATGTAATATGCAATCAATAAATGAATGATCATGGGGTATTCTAATTCTGTCATGTCCTTGGCCCTTGAAAACCAGGATTCTTGGCATAGAGGAAAGGAATTATACATGTAATATATACATTGAAGAAATTTTTACAAAACTATGACTAAAAACCATGCAGTGATGAGTTTGAATCAGAAATATTAGTACAAATTCATAAGATGTTTTGTTTTTTAAAAAATTAATTATTTACTAGTCCTGTTCACTAATGTGGCCTAGAAATATCAGCCAATCCAATATCAATGACCACCTTTGGGGTTTGTGCGATCAGTGCTGAGGATTGAACCCAGGACCTTGTGCTTATGAGGCACACACTTTACCAACTGAGCTATATCCCCAGTCCCTGTGCTATGATCTTGAAATACCTTTTCCCTGTATAAGAAATGGAAGTTTCTGGTATAAATGGCTGGTTCTAGGGCTGAGGTATGAAATATGAAAGATGAACCTGGAACATCTTGTCATGCCA
>JAJEJO010000120.1:785589-809037 GCA_020662805.1 Glaucomys volans
TGAGGTATGAAATATGAAAGATGAACCTGGAACATCTTGTCATGCCAGAGAGCATGGCACACATGCTAGACAAGTGCTCTACTACTGAGCTACACAGCTCCCTACCAATTATATTCATATCCATGAATCTTTTTTAAAAGCATAATATTTTCAAAAATGTTTGAAAATATTAAGAATAATTTAATAAGCTAAGTGGTCACCTTCAGAGGTTGATGAGGAACCAATTCATTATCTTGATAATTATGAATAGTGGAAGAGAAACGGCATTTATCCTGCTATACATCTAAATACCGTATAGTTGGTGCAATAAATGAAGGTAAGTATCCCTTTATAAAGTCATTCTAATTAATAGATTGACAAAAAATTGAATTAAAATACCATCATTTTGCCAATCCCAATGAAGATGCAGTATCCTTTGTTGTCCAGCAGGATCATCACTAATCACATGTGGCTATTTAAAGTTTAATTAGGAAAAATTAAATAAGTTTGTTTCCCCAGTCACAGTGGCCACATTTCAAGTGTTCAACAGCTGCATGTGCTAGTGGCTACCCTGCTGGGCAGTACAGCTGTGGCATATTTCATTTGTCACAGAAAGTTCTATTGGAGAGACTGTTTGGGCTGAGCGCCAGTAATGGCTGGTGTCACAGAGTGGAAAACAGACAAGGGTCCATAGAAGAGACCAGAACACCGTGATGGTGTTTCCTGTGGGATCCAGCATGAGTCAGATCAAGACTTTGGATCCAACTGTCCACCTATAAGAAGTACACAGGACAGGGTGATGTGCTGACCAGCAATCAGGAAAAGCCAGATTTGGGGAAATTCTAGTATCAAATGACCTGGCTTTTAGAACAGATAATAATGAGAAGAAAAAGAAAGAGATAAGGAGAAATTTGCAGATTCAAAGATACTTAGAAATTTTAAATTATCAGGATGAAATAAGCCTGTCTGCCAACCAACACTGGATGAAAAACTACCAAAAAAGGCAAAGAAATGATTACTGTAAAAGTCAGGTAGCAGTTACCAGTGGAGAAAGGCTGTGATTGGCACAGGGCCCTGGGAGGACTTCAGGTGGGTCAAAGAACTCTGTGTGTTGACCTGAGTGCTGGCTACAAAGTGTTCACCTTCAAGTAACTTACTAAGCCCTATTAAGCCCTATTTTTTTGTTTTTGTTTTTCATGGTTTTCTCTATCAGTGTTTTATTTTATAATAAAAAAGTAAGTTTTTTTTTTTTTTTGTTTTTTTTTTTTGTCAAAGGAACCCAGGTCTTTCTCATTCGGAGCATTATGTCTCTGACAAGCTAATTTCTATGATTTATGATCTTTAAATTTCCTTACCAAACCTTTCTCCTAAGTGGCATCTGTATTCCCCACTGCATTCACGCTGAAGAAGATTACACTCTGCCTGCTCAGAATAGCTCTTTAAAGAAGAGAAAATAGCTTTTCATTCTCCCCTGCTGTCAGCATTTATGCATTTAGTTTTCTGATGAATTAACTTTTTGATAGCTCACATGTCTTCAAATGTGTCGTGGAGACCTTGTTCTCAACTCAACCTCCTTTTCTCCTCCCTCGGTAACTTCCTATAGAGCACGCCACCTTTCACCTTTGCCTTTGACAGAATGTTCCCTGCAGACACATGAAGATAATTTATTTGAGTCCATCCCCTTTAATGTTCACTTTTGAGAACAGAGGCCTGTAGAAGAATGGAGCTATTTTACAAGTCACAGAACTTATGCAAGCAACATTAGGGCTAGGACTTTGGTCTTCTAACCCCGGGTTCTATTCCTCTTCAAAAGCTGTTATAGAGACCAGGGAGGACTTTGGCTTTTCCTGAAGGCTCTCACTCTCATGCTGCCCCTAATTGTCACTGTCCCCTTCCTTGAAAGATTCATCCCACTGCACATCTCATCCAGCATCCCACCCTCCTTCCAGAGAACTCCTACCTTTCAGTAAATGTTTGGATGATAATTTCAATGATGAATTAATGCATTTTCTTGAGATGAAATTTCACTGGAGTTTAGAGCATTGCGAAGGAGAAAAACATGATTTCATATGACTGAGTGTTTTGTAGCATTATTAATGAGAATTATGACCATCTAGAGTACATGAGTAATAGGTAATGAGAACCTGCCAGGTGCTGTCAAAGGGAAATTCACTGACACCAGGGTGAAGATGATGCTGTACAGGAGGGTAAGAGTGAATTTTGGTGCCTTAGCCCCTTTGGCTGCTCCACATTTCATTGGGTCTGAGACAGCTTGTGCCCACACACTGTGCAGATATTGCTCCAGTAGGCCAGCTCCCTGAAGTGACAGGCATCCCATTGCACTGTACTTTTCTCTGAGGAATTCATCAGATGTCATTTTTGGGGGGATGGAGTGGGGTACCAGGGATTAAACTCAGGGGCCCTTGACCACTGAGCCACATTCCCAGCCCTATTTTGTATTTTATTTAGAGACAGGGTCTCACTGAGTTGCTTACCGCCTCACTTTGGCTGAGGCTAGCTTTGAACTTGAGCTCCTCCTGCCTCAGCCTCCTGAGCTGCTGGAATGACAGGCGGTGTGCCACTGTGTCAGGCCTGATGTCATTTTTAATTTTAAAAAATACAAGTTTTTCTAACTGTTAAATTACATGAAAATTTCATTACATAAAATCTTGAAAAATCGTCCCCCAAACAAGGAAAAGATTCACTAATAATATCTTCCAACACTGACTATTGGTACATACCTTGCTTTCCTCCACTCTTTCCACTTCTCCATTTTTCTCTCCTCCCCTTTCCTTATCTACTCCTTTCTCTTTCTCCATGTACTTTTTCTATACGTGCATATGTAATCTTCAAATATGCTGTTAAGGCGTTTCATCTGCGGCTTCAGCATAGAGATGTGCTAAGAGCATTTTCTAGGTTGGGATAAATAGTTCATTCTCTATGACTGTTGCTCTACTGATTTTTTCAGGTTTTAATGCTAACTCATGGCACACTTATTATTTGTCTTTGCATTTAGCATTTTTCTTATAATCCTATTGAATACTTCTGTGTATTCAGTTAAACTATTCTTATTGTCATAAAGATGTGCAACATAGGGACTGGGGTTGTAACTCAGTGGTAGAACGCTCACCAAGCATGCATGAGGCCCTGGGTTTGATCCTCAGCAC
Organism: Glaucomys volans; assembly: GCA_020662805.1. Lineage (NCBI taxonomy): Eukaryota > Metazoa > Chordata > Mammalia > Rodentia > Sciuridae > Glaucomys > Glaucomys volans. Next base: position 788,736 of record JAJEJO010000120.1, read on the forward strand.
CACATGAAAATAAAATAAAGGTATTGTGTCCATCTACAAGTAAAACAAAATATTTTTTAAAAAGATATGCAACATATAATCATTTTCCAAGTGAGGAATTCAGAACTGTTAACCATATGTACCTTCTATACAACAAATCTCTGGAACTTTCTCATCTTGCAAAACTGAAACCGTGCACCCATTGAACAACTCCTCATTTCCCCTTCTCCTCAGCCCTTGATAAACATCATTCTACTCTTTGTCTCCATGAGTTTCTTACTTCATATAAGTGGAATAATACAATATTGGGGTTTTTTTGAAACTGATTTATTTCTCTTAGCATAATATTCTCAAGGATCATCTATGTAATACTGTAAGATGGGATTTTCTGCTTTTTTAGAGTTGGATAATATTCCATGGTACATGTATACTGCATTTGCTTTATCCCTTCATCCATGGATCAATGCAGGTTGCTTTGCCCCTGTTATTATGAATAATGGAGCAATGAACAAGGGAATATATCTCTTTGAGATCCTGCTTTTCATTCTTTTGGATGTATAGCAAGAAGTGGATGTGATTGATCAATGGTGATTCTATTTTTAATTTTTTGGAAAATTTTCATGCTGTTTTCCATCATGTCTGTACCTCCAACAGTGCAAAATGGTTCCAATTTCTCTATATTTTAACCAGCACTTGTTTTCTGGGGCTTTGATAGTAGCCATCCTAAGGGAATCAGGTGATAGATATTTCATTGTGGTTTTGATTTACATTTTCCTTATGACTAACAATGTTTGACATCTTTTTATATTCTTATTGGTATTTGTATATCTTTTTTGCAGAAATCAAATTGTGATGATGTTGTTGAGTTGTAGGAGTTTTTTTATATAGTCTTGATATTAATTCTTCATCAGATATGTGGTTTCCAAATATTTTATCCCATCCCATAGGTGGTCTTCTCATGTTGTTGATTGTTTTCTTTGCTGTGCAGATGTTTTTAAGTTTGATGTAATTCATTTGTCGATTTTTATTTTCTGTGCTTTTGGTGTCATATCTAAGAACTCATTGCTAAAACCAATGTTATTGGTTACAATAACAATGTTATTGAACTGTTTTGAACTGATTTTTGTATATGGGGTAAGATGGGGATCTAACTTCATTCTTTTGTGGGTAGATATTCACTTTTCCCAACATCATTTGTTTAACAGAGGTTTTACCTCTTTTTAATGAGGTAAAATGAAAAAATACCAAATGACATATGTTAAATAATCTCAGATTTTCATTGTAAGGCATAATGAGGGCAGGAGAATCTCTTGAACTTCACTTTTGAAATAATTCAGATTATGTCAAAATGAGAAACCACCAAATACAGAGTAGTTAAGTCCTCCACATATTAAATCCTATTACTATCATTTTCTTTATGTCTAGTTTTGGTACAGTTATTATTTGAAAATACCAATATTGCTATTATTTGTTCTGTCCATATAGTACAAAACACCAGGTGCAATGGCACACGCTTGTAATCCCAGCTGCTTGGGAGGCTGAGGCAGGAGGATCACAAGTTCAAAGCCAGCCTCAGCAACTTAGCGAGGCCCTAAGCAACTCAGGGAGACCCTGTCTCTAATAAAATATAAAAAAAGTGCTGGGGATGTGGCTCAGTGGTTAAGCACCCCTGGTTCAATCCCTGGTACCAAAAAAAAAAAAAAAAAGATAAAAGATATACAGTACAAAACAGCCAGTTAGATCACCAAAATATTATTTAAGCACATAGGTTATATGCAGATAGCTAAATATATACCTTTGTGTATGTGTATGTACATATGTATGTACACACATGCAAATACACACTACATTTATCTATGGACAGTTAGTCCTCAATTTAACAGTTTGACTTGTGATTTTTTTAACTTTCTGATGGTGCAAAAGCCGTACTCATTCAGTAGAAACTGTTCTTTGAACTTTGAATTTGGATCTTTTCCCAGGCTAGCAAAATGCAAGCAGATCCTCGCTTGCAGTTCAGGGCAAGTGAGTGATTGCAGCTCCCCATCAGGCAGGGAAACTACTCACACTCTATAGTGTGCTGTTTCTAGGCTGTCAGGTTCAGTAGTGCATTTTCAACTTATGATATTTTCAGCTTTTGATGAGTTAATAGGATGTAAATCCATCCTAAACCGAGGAGCATTTGTCTATGTATGTGCATATTACCAACAAAATTGGTAAAAGGTGATATCTTCTGGGCTCAGGGAAGGAAGGAGGAGAGAATAGGAGGAGGAATGGGGTAAAGTTTCATGAGAGAAGTCCATACTCAGGCCTATTCTCTCTATGCAGAAGCTTCTTATTTTCTCCCCAGAATTATAGTAATGTCCAGAACTGCTGTTTCATTCTCGGGGGTATGCCTTCCCCCTGAGGCTGCTGCAGGTCAAAATGTCACTCCCTCAGGTTATTATCTGAGCAGGAGTGACTTCAAGTAGGGCTGACTGGCAGTTTTCAGTAATTACTTCCTTTGTTTTTTTCAGCCTTTCTCATTTCAATGCCCTTCAATTACCCTGCTGTATTAAAAAGCACTCCGGAAGTGGGCCTCCCTCTCAGCTGAAACCTGCATCAGCATGTCCACTGCCCATCGCTGATGTTTTAATCTGCAACAGTGACTCACCCACTTCCATCCCTGACCTATCACTTTGGTACAGTGTCTTATTCTCATTGGGGTGCTACAGACATCCCAATCTAGGTCTGAGGACAGAGTTGTACTATAAACATGAGTCCTGGCTGGGCGTGGTGGCGCGCGCCTGTAATCCCAGCACTTGGGAGGCAGCGGCAGGAGGATCGCGAGTTCAAAGCCAGCCTCAGCAATTTAGTGAGGCCCTAAGCAACTCAGTGAGACCCTGTCTCTAAATAAAATACAAAATAGGGCTGGGGATGTGGCTCAGTGGTGGAGTGCCCCTAGGTTCAATTCCCAGTACCCCCCAAAAAAGAGTCCTGTTTGTGTTTTATTTATACTCTCATTTTTAAGAGTTTATTTATTTGTGGTACTGGGAGTCTCATGCATGCTAGACAAGTGGTCTGCCACTGAGCTACAACCCTATTTCTAAAGTTTATTTATATTTTTTAGTAAAGTATTTTAAAGCAAACATCTTACTACTTTTTTCTAAATACATAGAGTACATCTCTAAGAGGTTAGGCTTTTTGAAAAAATATACAACTCCAGTGATATTTTATTCTAAACAAAATTAAAAATGGAAAATATGTCTTTTTTTTTTAAACCATGTGTCATTTATACTATCATTTATAAGGAGAGAAAGAAAAACAGACAGGGGCCAAACTGGGAGGGGAGGGAGGAAAGGGAGTAGATAGAAAGGGAGTAGTGGAGAGAGGGAGAGGGGGGCCTCTGGATTTGGAAAAGACCTGGATCCATCCCCTTAACTCTGAGCATATTAACTGCATGACAGTGGTCTCTCTGAGCCTCAGTTTCCTGCCTTTAAGTGGGCAACAGTTCCAACTGCTTAAGGTTGTTTGGGAGATTAAGAAACTAGACAACGACTCACCAGTACCTGCTGTGTATTAAGGGCTCAATAATGGTCATTAGTATTATTAACTGTAATATATCCTTTATAGTTTCAGGAAAAAAAAATAAAACTTAATTGTAACCACCATTCTCAATTTTTGCTCTGAGCCATATTTATAAAAACAAAAGGCTTTTGGTGGTTTATCTGCTCTACATGGTGAGAAGAAAGCAGGACCTTGTCCTTTCCCTTGCTTCCCTCCAGCCCCACACACAGGGCTATTGACCCTGGACAGCTGTGCAGAGAGCATGGGGAACTGAGCTGGGGACAGGAGCTGTGGGATGCATCGCCAGGCGCTGTCCTGGGCAGCCTGCTTTGGCTCCCTTCTTTCCTTATAGGATCAAAAGCAGCTGGGTAAGTTGAATGAGGGATCTGCTCTTGCTCCTGGCTCATGGGCTCAGGTGCTGTATTAATAAACTAATACTGTGCATAGGAAGCCTTCTTAACTAGTATAAACAGTGATTAAGAGCTCAGACTCCAGAGCCAGATCTAAGCTCAAATCCCAACCACAAATCATGTCTCTTTGAGTAAGTTGCTCAACTTCTTCATTCCTCAGCATCACATCTTTAAGTTAAAGATAATAATGGTACCTATCTCAAAGATTGTTATAAGAATCAAATGAGTTACTTATCTATAAAGCATTTGGCAACAGAGATTATGTTTTCCATTATTACTTTCTGCATACTAAATACCGTAGGTGAAGGGGAGACAGGAATTTTGTGCTTTTAATGATTTTACAAATAAAACTACTATACAAAACTGCTGGAGAGCAAGAGACAAGTTTGAGAATGTCCACAGGCTATGGGTAAGTGCTGAGAAAATTCCAATAAGAAATAGGTCTTTGGGGGGTGAATTCTGGTTTTGTTAAATAGCGAAAAGATAGGACAAGATCTTCTTAAGGAAAGAATGTTTGGGGTTTGACCACAAGGATTAGCTGATTTCACCTTCATGTGAATTTAAAGGGATCCTAGTTCCTTCTCTCTGTAACATGAAGTAGTGATTTAGCCCACCACATTTTAAAGTGGTGTTTGACATGAAAACTCTCAATGCAGGCATAAATCCACCGGTCCTGGAGCATTTTCCCTAACATATACGTGTGCTTTCTGTATGCACACATAGGCAAGTATCTTCATCCTCGTGGGTAGATATTAGACACACCTTCTAGAGAAAGAAGAAGGATCCCCTCATTTCCTCATTATTCATGCATCGTGACAATGCCAGGGCATGTTGAATGCAAATTAAGTGCTAGGTAAAGTTCCTGTCTCTGATGAGCTGAGTCTAACTGGTAAAGCAAAGTTAATGGAAGATACATCTACATAGTACACAATGCTTTGTTCATGACAGGTTTTCAGACATCTAAATATTGTACTCTAACTAGTTAATATTTTAACCTGCCAACTGGCTTACTCTGAATAGAGCCTTACTTTCCTACCCTGGCTGCAACCTAACTCTCCAATTTCATTCTCACTCACTCCCTATCACCCCCGACTCCAGTTCACAACCAAAGACTATGCCATACCCTTTTGTGCTTCTTTACTTTATACTTTTTGTTTCTCTTTTCTAGAATGAAGTTATCTTCATTTTCTCTGTCTGATGAACACATGTCCATGATTTTAAGAACGTCTTGTCATCTTCTCAGACTTGCTTGCTCCAGGCAGAAGGAGTCATTTGGTCTTCTGAACTCCCACAGACTTTACTCATACCTCCATTGTAGTTTTTGGTGGGTTCTTGAAATTTTTTTCTGCATGTCAATTTCTGCTCAAGGTCAGGAGCAATCTTGGGATCTTCAGTACCAAACACAATGCAAGGGAGCATTATGGAAACTCAATATATATATACATATATATATTAATAGGTCATCTTGTACAGAAAGAGTCAACATATATACAGATGTATATATACACATATATATGTATACATATGTATATATGTTGAATGTGTGCAAAAAGAAATATAGTTTTCAAAGAGGAAATTCAACTAAAATCCTATCAGTTGATTCCCCGAGTATTCAGAAGGGCCCACAGACTTTGGAACACAGTTACCTTTTGAATTCATGACCCCATGTTTGTTGAAACTCACCTGATATTAGACAATAAGGAAGTAAGTGCTAAAATAAGCCTATACAGAATGTGTTTTCGAAAGATAGAAAGAACATGAAAGTGCTCCATTTTTGGCTGAATTGCATTCATATGATGAAGCCTTTAGCCTCAATACCTCAACTCTGACTGTATTTGGAGATGGGGTCTTTTAAAGAGGTCATTAAGTTAAAATGAGCCCACATGGGTGGGCCCTGATCCAATATGGCTGGTGCCCTTATGTGGAGAGAATAGGGCACAAAGGGAAGACCATGTGAAGACACGGGAAGGAGACAGCCATCTGCAAGCCATGGAGGACACCCCAGGAGAAGCCAACCCTGCTGACACTTTAACCTCGGATTTCCAGCCTCTAGTATTGTGAAAAATAAATGCCTGTTGTTAAGGCACCCAGGCTATGGTACTTCACATTAATTAGAAACCTTCTCCATCTTTCATTTCTCATCTGTTAAAACTAAGAGTTCTTTTTCTCTGTACTCAACTTTTCCTTGTTCATGAAAATGTGAACTCTTCCACCACGGAAGTTGGTGGGAGTCATGACAGATTTTTCAGTTTTCTGTCCTGTCCCTCTCACTTCAGTCAAGGGATTGTGAGGCATGGACTAAGCCGATTGGTGCATTGCTCAGCAGCAGGTCAGCCGGTGGTACACTCAGAACAACACTGGCATTGTGTTTCCCTGGGTCTAAGTACCAACAATCCAGTAATTGTTTCCCATGTGGAATCCCTGGTGCCAGGGCCGATAGAGTTGGCTCTCAGTCCAGAGCAAACTTAACAAACAAGTTCAAGGTGAGGGCCATGTCCACTTTACAGAGATCCCACAATGCAGCTATAAAACCAAGAACCTGCTAAAATAAATGGGAATAATAGGTCATCTTGTACAGAAAGGGACAACAAAAGAAAAAATCTTGTTCCTAAATTCATTAGTAATTCCAGATAAAGCAGATCAGGTGAGTTTCAACAAACGCGGGGTCATGAATTCAAAAGGTAACTGTGCTCCAAAGTCTGTGGGCCCTTCTGAACACTCAGGGAATCAACTGATAGGATTTTAGTTGAATTTCCTCTTTGAAAACTATATTTCTGGGAACTTTTCAGATTAAGCACAAACATGAAAGAATGATAAGAGATCAGAAAAAAAGGGGAAGAAATTTATGCTTGCCAGAGTAGTAGAGGGAATAAACTTTTACAACTATATCAGGTGAAGGAGATACTAGAAATGAAAGTAGATATATTAAGTTAGGAAGGAGTGTAATGCAAGATGATTAGAAAATGACTGGGTACTCAAGTGCCCCTTTGAAGTCTTCCTTTAACAAAAAAAGAAAATTTAAGTCTCTGGTGCTCTCTTCAATCAGTTACCTGAGTAACAGTAGTGAAAATGTACATAAGTACAATACACCCAGAGAAAGAGGTTTCATGATCAGAACCTCCACCATGTAGTCCCAAAGAGACTGAAAAATGGTTGTAAAGCATTAAAAACATAAAAAAATCAAGGCCCTAGGAAGGAATAAAAGCAAACACAGTAGCTTTTGATTTAAATAAGCTGGTTCTCTTGGAGAATATTAAAAACAAGTGATGTCAATTCTGAGTTTATGGAAATTCACTGAGAGAAATCATCTCCTTTCTTAGCAGTGCTGACTCTAGCATCTTCACAGTTGTGTGTCTGAATTCCACCTGGGAAACAGGAAAGCACAATGATGGAACCAACAGAAGCTTTTCTTCCCTTTATTTTCAGATACTGGTTGACGCTATATATGTACATGGTTAAAAAAAAAAAATCAGGAAGTAGAGAAGGATCACCCACATTCTTGGAGCAGCCTGTTAGAGTCATTTCTGTTTTAGAGCTTTTTAGTGGTGACTCTTATAAACCTCTGAATAAGATGTGTGCATTGCTCCATCCATGAATTAACTTTAGGTGCTATCTCTCAAGTTTCTGATATGAAAGATGTTCATTTCCCTACTTTGGGTCACTCTCTCAATTTTAACAATTGTTATGTTTAGTTCTTAGTTGGTTGTGCTGATAAAACAAAATACCACAGATCAGGTAGTTTATAAACAATGGAAATGTCTCGCAGTTCTGGGTCTGGACGTCCACACTCAAGGCACCATCGGTATCCGATGAGGGTCTGGTCACCACTTCCAAGATGGCACTTGATTGCACCATCTGGAGGGTTACAAACTCTGTGTCCTCATAGGGTAGAAGGGACAGAAGGGACCAACTCACTCCCTGAAGTCCATGTTCAGGCCACTAATCCCATCCTTGAGGGTTCTGCCCTCATGATTTAATCACCTCCCCAAATCCCCTACCTCTTAATACTATCATGTTGGCAATTAAATTTTAACACCTGGGTTTGGGAGGGGAGCACATTTAGAATAAAGCAGATCATCTATGGGTTACCTCTGCATATTTATTCCTAGACTTAAACCTCTATTTCTCACTCTTTCTTTGTTGGGCTTCACTCCCCCAGTGGGGGCATTGCCTGTTCATATTTCAGAATAAAGGCCTTGTTTAATCATTCCAAGTGCTTGGTTGACATTTGAGAGGCTGCTTCCCTTGAATGGGGAGCCTGCCTGGGAACTCAGCATTTGTGTAAGGAGGACCTGCTAAGGCAGGAGTTTGCTTTGTGGGGAGCATTCCTCCAAGGTAGTCTCCTTGATTTCTCTTTAGGAGAACCCTCCAAGTCTGGGAATTGGGAGTAAATGTTGGCTGCTTTTCATGGCCTTCAGGGCTAGGGGAGACTGCCACTGTGGTTTCTGAGGTGGACTTCAATTTGTTCCTGGTGTTCAGCACCTTCTTTTGTTCTCATCATTAAAGCCCATTGGCCCCAAGCCCAGAGTTTCCCTGAGGTTTTGCCAGAAAGATTGACTCCCACTTCCTCCCCTAGCTGCCTTCTGTGAGTGCTCTGGGCTGCAATGGCTCTGCTCAGTTTCAGTTTCACATAGCAACACATTTGGATTTGCATCATCTTCAGGGAAAGATCAAAATCTCTCTCCATTGATGGTGGCCCCCACTCCACTTCTCTTCACTGTTGCACATTAATTCTCATTTTCATTTACTGTCATTTTATTGGGGTCTTGAAAGGGAGGCAAGAGAGCAATAGAGATGGAGATAGAGATAGAGGTAGATATACTTACAGATGCAGTTCTTAGCCTTATCCTGAGTCAGCCATGTTGAATCAGAACCAGAACCCATGAAAACTCTTAAAAAATGAGCACATACTATACATACATTTTTGGAGCTTTTTATTTTTATTTTTTCACTTCATTGTATATTTTGAAGTATTTTCTTCATCACTATTATTTTTTAAATGTCTGCATAGTTTTCCAGTATATCTATAGACTGTAAGCCACTTAACCAGCCATCCCTATTCCCAGGCATTGAAATTTGTTTATCAATTTTATTCTAGTAAATAAATCTTCAATGAATGTCTTTATCCGTGTGATCTGTGTTCTCACTGACTAATGCCTGGGGACACCTTTCTAGAAGTGAAATTCCTTTAGTCAAAAGGTTACACGTAGTGCTCAAGGATTTACATTTCATTGTGAGCCACTGGTGTGTGCATCTTCTGGCTGTACTATGGGAATACTTTAATTCACTGGGAATATGCATTCTTGCTAATATTTTAGTAGTAGAAATCTGATAATGAAACCAGCTTGGTGTATTCTGTTGCTTTGTCTCATTTTAAATTGAGCATTAAGGGAATGCATTATTTTAGTTGTAACTCTGCCAATATGTCTATCTAGAGGCCTGTTGCCATTTCTGTCTTCAGTGAAATTTTTGTCCCCAAGAAAGGATAACAGATAGAGTTGGTATAGTATATTCTTCATTATCAAAAATACTCATGTAACTTTGGGATTTAGAATTGGTGAATATTTATGATGTGTGGGAAAGCATGATACACACTACAATCTCAATCACAAAATGGTATATTGTACATGTATACGCACGACCTGGAGGGACATGTCCAACTAAGCTGCTTGTGACTGGATGACTTTGTTCTTTGCTTGTGTTTTTATTTTCCCTGTAATGCACACATTAACTTTTAAAAAATAAAAATAAACGCTATTTAAAAAAAAAAGGTTACACGTTATTTAAACGTCTATTTTATGATACACAAAAACATTAAAATTGCACATATTAATGGGGTACCACGTAATGTTTCAATACAAGTATACACTGTGTAACATTTAAATCAGGTTACACATCTCCTCAAAGGGTTACACTTTTTAAGGAATTTTTTTAATCTTTGAGGATTTTCATGATACACATTGGCAATTGCTTTACAGAGAGCCCTTGTCATCTACTCATTTTCTTCCAATCTCGGACATTACACTTCTTAAACTTGCAAATTTGACAGGGAAAAATGCCATACTATTTCAATTTTTGGCTGATTTTATCATTAATTATATAATCACTGCTATAAGGGGAATAATGGCACTTAGTGTCTTTACCTTCACTGGCTCCCCATGGAGGAAGTCAGAGCTATAAAAATTGCTCTGTGTCGTTGCACACAGAATGAATGCAGCCGTGTTGTTCTGCTAAGCCGCCTCTTCCAGAACCCTATTAATTCTGCCAGCCGAGAGAGTGTCAGTCAAAGAGTGGGGAAAGGGTCTGAGGAAGATGGCTCTGCATTGGACTGCATTCCCCTTTGTGCACTGAATTCTACAGGGAATAAGGAGAATATGAAACAAACCTGGGACCGTGTTTTAGGACCAGGAGTAATTAATGCAACTGGATCCAAATTTACTTAAGATTGAAAGATATCCGTGAGTCAACTCCAAACCTTTTGACCCTTCTGGCTGCTGCAGAGATGAATTTCTTCACCTGAATTTGCATCAGCCCCTTGGTTTACAGTCAATAACCAACTCTGGATAAGGGAGCAAAGAATCCATCCTAAGGCTTTTGGACCCTTGCTAAAAATTAAAATATGTTTGCATTATCTGTGAATATAGCATATCATTGATTCCATTCTTGTTAATAATAATAATGAAAGACTAGAGAAATATTTCTAATTCTAACAAAATAAACAATAATGATTTCCAATATTTCTATTCTAGTTGCTAACATCTTAATTCAGAAAAAAAGGCACTCTTTCCTAACATGTATTTTGTGGAATCCATCCTCCTCTGGGGACTGTTATTGCTTCTATATTTTTTATGCAATCAAATTGATTTCCTTATGTGAAGCCATTCTTGCATTTCCTCCTAGGTCATGGTAGCTTTTAAAAATGCATTATTTGGGCTATTTTGTTTCCATAGTCATAATCCCAACTGACTCATAATTGCCCTGGTTATACTGTCCTTACTTGATAGTTGTATTGAAGTTATACTAGATCTGTTTTTCCATTCTCCAGATAGTTCGGATTATAGATGCTCCTTGATTTACAGTGGGATTCCATCTCCTTATTTATTTATTTATTTATTTATTTATTTATTTATTGTGGTGCTGGGAATTGAACCCAGGGCTTTGTGCATGCAAGGCAAGCACTCTACCAACTGAGCTATATCCCCAGCCCGTGGGGTTATAGCTCAATAAATCCATTGTAAATTGAAAATATCGTGGGTTGAGCATTCATTCAATGCACTTAACCTACCAAACATCCCTGCGTAGCAGCTCAGCCTACTGTACAAGGTGGATTGTTCCCCTCATGGTCATGAGGCTGACTGGAACCTGCAGTCGCTGCTACTGCTCAGCATTGGGATGGAGGACCAGACCACATGTCACTGGCCTGGGGAAAGATCCAAATTCAAATTCAAAGAACCATTGACTACAGATGCACACCACTTTTGCACCATCATAAAGTAAAAAAATTGAAGTCGGATCACCTGTACTTAAGGATTGCTGCCCTAGGAGAGTTGGGAAGCGGTCGTTCTTGGCTTTGTCGTTTGTTCCTTAGCAGCAGGTATTTTCAGTCGACTACACTTTTCCTACTTGGCCTTCTCTCACTCTCTCAGTTATCCTTCAACCTTATTTGAGGTAGAAGTGTCCATCCCTTTCAGGACTCCTGGCCTAATGCCTTTCTTGCTGACCTGTGACCTTGTTAGGGGCAGGATACTGATAAGAACAGATTTTTTTATCCTCCGGCATTGCAGCCAAGCTGTATGGTTTGACCTAAGCATTTCTACCACCAATAAAAACCTCCCCCATGGAACTCATCAGGTCAGTTCAATACTCTGATCTTCTTACCCTACAGCAAGCACTTCATAGAACCTTGCAGAACCTACTACACTGAATTATAATGAATTGTACTTGTGTTTTACCACCAATCAGAACACTGGTGAGCTTCTTATACATTGTTTTACCATGCTTATGATTCCTATGCCTAGGAAGGATGCAATTTCATTCTTGTATCCATTTCTTGTGCCAAGCACCAACAAGAGATAGTCAACATTTGCTGAATATATGAACCAAATATTCTGATTAACTAAACATAAATAGCTCATTACAAATACCTCTAAAAAGCAGTCTGCTATAGTATCAGTGTCTAATCAGACACGCCAATGTCTCAGTCCTGCTCTGTCTTCTGTCTTGGTCTTTAGTTCTCTGTTCCCTACCTTCATGGTCTAGGGATTCAATCTCCTTCTGCAAGTTCCTCAACATCTAGTTGTCACATTTGGTCTAGGTGCTGTTCCTCCAGATTCTTACCCTGGCATTAATCTTTTATGTTATTTTCACTGTTCAGTTGCTAAGGCCTGTGTTCTGTTTCAGACATCTGTGAGTGCTACATCAATCCTTTTTGTGTTGCTTTAATAAAATACCTTAGGCTGAGTGATTAGTAAATAGGTTTATTCAGGTCACACCTCTGGAGTCAAAGAGCATGGCACTGGAATCTGCTCAGCTCTGGAGAGGATGTTCTGGATACATCACAACATGGCTGATGGCATCGCAGTGCGGGCAAGTGCAAGACGGAAGGTCAAAAGAAAAGACAGGAACCCAGAAGGATACATGAAGGTGCCAGGCTCCCTGTATCAACCCGTTCTCTTGGGAACTAACTGGGGTCCCATGAGAACTACATCAACCCCTTCCAAGGGTAGTGCCCCCAGTAACCTAATCACCTTCTTGTAGGGTTCACCTCTTAAAAATCCCACCACTTCAACAACATAACATTGGGGACCAAGCTTCTAGTATATGGACCTTTGAGGGACAAATCACATCCAAGTCATAATAAGAGCTTTCTAAAATTCTAATTTTTGTGCTGGCAGACTTCCTATAACATGGGAGGCTACTTACTGTGATGAGTCACAGACAATACAGTCTGGTTTCCTGGAAGCTGGGTTCCCAGGAATAGCATCCCCCAGGAAGTAATACAAATGCTGGCACTGAGGAATTTCCTGGCTCTCTTCCCTAAAGTGTTCCTGAAACACCACTTAAAAGGCTATCTGGACAATTTCCACTTGAAGATTTAGTTTTGTAAACCATTTTGCATGGCTCATATCTGCATGTGCCAAAGTAAAACATTATATTTTTGTATCAGTTATTTAAAATCTTACACAAAAGTTATTTTGGCTCAAATCATCTTGGTGACATGAATTCTCTAATAAATTGATTGTTTCATAGAGCTACTTCAGCAAAGCAACTATGTTATCTTTTTAAATAAAACAAGAAAACAAAGTCAGTTATATAAATACCAGCTCAAGTATGGAGAATGTGTTATAAGTTTGCAAAGTGTTCTCTGTGGGTACGGGTTTAATCTTTCATACAGATTACTTGAGTGTTGAAAATGTTTTCTACAAGTCTGAATGTTGAAGAATAATTTAACTTCTCATTAGTGGAAAAGTACAACATGTTCATATGTGGTGTTGACTGACAAATACAGATTCTGGTTAGATTTTATAATTCAGATGTGCTGTAGGGGAAAAGAGTGGCTCTCCAGAAATAGCTTATGGAGACACTGCAAGACAGTTCCTTGAAAGTTTATAAAAGAATGATTGTCAATCCTCTTTCTGGTGGCCTGTCAAATCTGATTGTTGGTTTGTCAAATCTGATTGTCAGTTTTCCGCATTGCTTCCTGACAATTAGGACTCACTGGAAACCAATATGTGAAGATATTGTGTTGGTTGTTGGCAGACAGCCTCAGTTCCTCACACATGGACCTCCCCACAGAACTGTTCTAATACACCCTCAATAGGGCAGCCTGCCTTTCCTCCCAAGCAAGGGATCTAAGAATGGACAAGGAGAGTTAGTGTCTATTATGAGCTAGTCTCAGAAGTCATACAGTATTATTCTTACAATGTCCTCAGCCCTGTTCACTGTGGGAGATGAGCATTCAGCTGTCTTATTCCATCCCCATGCTGAAACACGGTACTATAGACCAGGTGGTTTTATAAACCACAGAAATTTACTTTGCACAGTTTTGGAGGCTTGGAAGTGCAGGATCAAGTACTAGCAGATTGGGTAGGTCTGGTGAGAGTCTTTTCCTTCTTAGGTGACACCTTCTTGCTGGGTCCTCACATAGTCCCTGTGGGGCCTCTTTCATAAGGGCACTAATCCCATTCCTGAGGACTCTACCTCCATGACCTATTTACCTCCCAAAGTCCCCACCTCCTAATATAATCATCTTGGAGGTGAGAATTTCTACGTATGCATTTTGGGGGGACTCAAACACTGGCCAATGCTGGGGATATAGCTCAATTGGTAGAGTGCTTGCCTCACATGCACAAGGCCCTGGGTTCAATCCCCAGCACCAAGAAACAAAAACAAACAAAACAAACAAAAACACCCAGCAAACAGGTACAGCAGTGGCAGGGTGGCTCATGGGCCCATGCTGGAGCCGACTGCTGCATTACCATTTCCTGACCTGGTGCTCTGTGCCCTGCACCTGTGTGCAGCACTGTAGCTTCATGATTTCAGGCAGCCCTCACAGGGATTCTTATCTGGTAGGGACTTTTGCCTTCATTTATTTATTTATTTATTTTTGGGGGGAACCCGGGATTAAACTCAGGGACACTCGGCCACTGAGCCATATCCCCAGCCCTATTTTGTATTTTGTTTACCTTCATTTAATAGAAGAAATATCTCAAAAAGAGTGATCAACTTGTCCAATATCTTAACAAATTTCAATAGGTAGAGATAGGATTCCAATTTAGGTCCAACTGTCTCTGAAGCATGAGGCATTCACCACTGCTGTAGACTGAATTCTGTCATCAAATGAATATGTTGAAACCCTAACACAAATTGTGGTGGTATTTGGAAATAGGACCTTTAAGAGCTAATTAGGTTTAGATGAGGTCATGAGGATAGAGTCTTCACCATGGAATTAGTGCCATTGCAGGAGGATAAGAGGAGATACTAGAGTGCTTTCTCCCCAACTCTCTCTCTCCTTCCCTCCCTCTCTCTCTCTCTCCCCCGCCCCCATGCATCCTTGCATCCATGTACCCATCCATCCATCTCCATCTCTCTCTCTCCATCTCTACTCCTATCTGTCTTTACCATGTGAGGACACAGGAGGAAGGTGGCCATCTACAAGCCAGGAAGAGAACCTTTACCAGGAATTATATCAGCCAGCACCTTAATTTTGGACTTCTCTGCCTCCAGACCAGTGAGAAATACATGCTGTTATTTAAGCCATTCACTCTGCTGTCATTGTCACAGCAGCCCAAGCTAACTAGAACAACCACTATGCTCACTTCTAATTCTTACATTTACAAAGCTAACATAAAACCTTTATTGCAATGTAACAACTATGCCTACATTATAGATAGAATAACTGAAAGCCAAACAGGATTTAATCATAGGGAATGTGTGATCTGGTGTTAATTTTGAATTTTCTGTCAACACAGGTGAAACCCTTAACTTATTAACACTAAAAAAGTTAAATGTCATTGTTTGGGCCTTGTCTAGTGTTTCTTTCTCCTTATAGCTCTCTTTGTCTTTGTTAATCCATGCCACACTGGGTCACATCAGGATTGTTAATGCCACCACATATGCTTTTCAATCTCAGTCTGAAATTTCTCAGGGTTTACATATCTTTTACTTATTTATTTTGAACTCTAAATAAATAAATAAGTAACTGTCCTGGGGATTAAACTCAGGACCTCACTCACTCCAGGCAAGTGTTCTACCACTGAGCCACATCCCCAGTTCTCTCATAGTTTAGATAATACATCACCAAATATATTATATATGTCTTTAGTCTTTAGCGATTCCCTTTTTTGATTGGTGGAACTTTAGGGGGTACATTAATCCTTCCCGTTCTCTAGAACTTCCTATAATGTGTCATTGTTCTCTGAGCTTCGTTGCCTCAGGAGGATCCTTCCTGAAATACTTTTTTAAATACCTTTTTTTTTTTTTTTTTTTTTTTTTGAGAGAGAGAGAGAGAAAGAGAAACAAGGAAACCACCCAAGCTATTCCTTTATTTTGGACTGCCATCCTCCCGGTGACTACAGCTGCAGAGTGGCTGTTTCTCTGGCTCGCTCATGTTTGGGCTGTACAAAGACAGCTCGGAGCTGGAGTGTCATTATGTAAAAACAATTTTTGTTCAGTCTTCAAAAGTACTCATAGTGTATATTGTACTCTGCTTCAGCGTCATAATTATGTTCCTAAAAACACTTCACACTGTCAGACTCATAGTGTAAAAATATTTCATTTTGCAAAAATAATGGACTCATAGGAAGACTTTGAATAATGGTAGGTTTGCTGAGGTTTCCATAGAAATCTGTTTTTCTAGCTGCCAGCTTCTCTTGTTATAACCAACTACAATTATAAATTGGTTGATCAACTCTAACACAGAAAATCAAAAGACCTGATATTATATTATATTATGAGAAAACCCTGAGCAGCACAAAAAGCAGACCCAAGCACAGGCTGCTACCAGCTGACCCACCCAGAGACCACCAGCCAAACCAGAAGCCAGGCCTCGCTCGCAGTAAGTGGCTCTGTGTTTCTCCACTTCGGGTTGTTCTATGCCTGGAACGCCCAGTCCCCAACATCGTCTCTTCTGACCAACAGCAGTCTGACAAAGACTCCCCAGTTAATCAATAACTTCTCAATTACAGCGGGAATGTGCCGTGTGTCCCAAACTGCGTACCCATTTGGTCATTACAAATGTTGTACAGTATATTGGGCAACTCTTGACACGTGTGGATTAGTCTTACCTGATGCTTTCAGGATTAAAGGAATTTCTTAAGCACATAAGCTCAATTCTGTGAAATTTAAAATCATCACGAAACACAAAGCAGATGTGTCCCCTTCATTCCATTGCTGTTCTCATCCTATAGTCTACATCAGAAGTTTCCAGGGGATGGAGCTTACTTAAAATACAGATTGCTGGGCTCCCTGGGTTTCTGATTTAGTGGGTCTGGAGTGGAGCCTGGGAATTTGCATTTTCAACAATCCCTGGTGATGCTGGGGCTGCAGGTCCAGGACCACACTTTAAGAACCACTGCGTGAGACTTCATGAAGAGAAGGAGCACATTCTAGACTCACCCATCTCCAGCCCCTGGCGTACTGCCTAGCACATAAATCACCTTCCATTGACTAAGAACAACTTGTATTTGGTACTTACTATGTGCTACTACTCCCTGTGTTAAGAACTTTACAAGGATTACCTCATCTAATTCTTACAACTCTTACCAGGTAGACCCTAATTTATAGTCTCATTTTACAGAAGGAAAAATGAGACCCTAGAGAGATTAATCAACTCGCTCAAAGTCACACAGGTAGTATATTGGTGGGGCCAGAGAAATGTATTGGAGATTGGATTGGGAAAAATAAGGTTCCTGGGCAATGTTCCCTTTTAGGTGATTATTTTCAATTTCTTATAAAATCCTTGCCATGGATAAAGCTGGGAATATTTTTATTTTATTTTATTTTATTTTATTTATTTATTTATTTATTTATTTTTGGAACCAGGGATTGAACTCGGGGATACTCGGCCACTGAGCCACATCCCCAGCCCTATTTTGTATTTTATTTAGGGACAGGGTCTCACTGAGTTGTTTAGTGCCTCGCTGAGTTGCTGAGGCTGACTTTGAACTCCTGATCCTCCTGACTCAGCCTCCCAAGTCACTTGGATTACAGGCGTGCGCCACCACGCCCGGCCTGGGAATATTTTCAAAGAGGAAAATATATACACATTCAACAGAGAAGCTTTCACATTAATATTGAGGGAAGGAATAAAATTGACCAAACTTGTCTTCTACAAGTACTCTTTTCCCAGTAGCTGCCAGGGACCTGGGTGTCAAGGAAATCGCCTTCAGGCAGCACTTATCAGCGTTTCTAAAGAACCCTTTTGCCCCAAATGAGGTGGACCTTAGCAGTACCTCTGTTTGGTGTCAGCAGCTGTCACTTAAGTGTCCTCAAAAGCAACTGCTGGCTCACTCAGAAAAGCAGAGCCCCCTTCTTTTCCCAGTCTGTTTCTTGTAATTTACCAAAGAATCTGGACTTGTCGTTGTGGGGAGCCTTATTTGCTCTCCTCACTGTAAACATTTGTACTGAGAGCTGAAAAGTCTGCCTAAAGTCACTTGGGAAAAGCTAGGGAAAGGGGGTATCACTCAGCCCAAGACAACCGGAGTCTCCTTGCAGGGCAGATAGAGTTAATTTTCTTCAGCCATCCATGTGTAACCAGGAGAATGCTAGGAGAGAATGACCTGATAGTAAATACCATGCTGTTTAGATAGTATTCTTGCTAGCTTTTCCATTAGGGATCAAATTCTGAAGTTTTCTTCAAAAAGCTTGTAGGTTATCCCCCAAGGAGAAACAATCACCAAATGGCCTGTAGTTCGGTTGATTTGTTTATTTCAGCTGTCTTTAGTGGGAAAATTGATCTGATGCAACCCTGCTGCGACCAGTGGCTGAAGATAAAGCACTCCTGTCTCTCTCCATGCCTCCCTCCCCTCCCCAACTGGGGGGATTTTTTTTTCCTCCTCTGTAAAAAAAAATCAGAATTTTATGCTACTGCTTAATTTCCTAGTTAATGATTACTGAGAAATTGAAGTGTGACTAGGAGGAAACCCTGCATAATGGAAGGACTCCTTGCCTTTGCAAATGCGGAGCTCTGGGCAGGTCGCCTAGGTTACTGGCTTTGGTCCTGTTGTTTTGCTTTGAGAAAGATTTATGGCTTAAGTTGTCTTTTCCTTGCTTTGTCTCTGACATGCACAGCAGCAGTAGGAGCCCCAAGTAAAGTAAGTTTCTAAACATTTTCTGCATGAAGAACATGGGCTTTGTAGTCAGATTTCTGGATTCGAACCCTGGCTTCGCCAGTCAGTAACTGTGCGACCTTGGGCAAATTGTATAGTGCCTTGTGCCTCATTTTTTTTTCACCTGTAAAATGGAGATAATAGAAGTACCCAATTCTTGCAGTTCCACGAAAATCAAAGTTAATACTTATGAAGTTAATACTTATGAAGTTCTTAGATTTTGGCACAAAGTGAACAGTCAGTCTTCTATATCCATACGTCTACATCCACAGATTTCAACCAACTGAGGATAGAAAAATATTTTTTTCTGAAAAGGTATGTCTATACTGAACACAGAGAGACATTTCTCCTTATTATTATTCCTTAAGCAATACAGTGTAACGACTACTTACATAGCACATACCTTGTGCCAGGTATAAGTCATCTAGAGATGATTTAAAGTGTACGGGAGGGTGAGCTTAGATTCTATGCAAATACAACACCATTTTTTATAAGAGACTTGAGGATCCCTGGATTTTGATTCTGCATAGATACTGGATACTAGGGATGTCTGTATTCCATGAATACTTGTTGTTGTTATTGCAAATGCTTAAAGTCAAAATCGAAGAATCTACTAAGGAAGTCTTTGTGCATATGCAAAAATATTTGTGCAAACATTTAGGGGTGGGAAGGGCTGCCCCATGGTTTGCATTGTTGCCTACAAGATCCTTACAGTTTAGTAAAAGAGACCAAACAGGTATGGAGAGGAAAGTTCACAGAGTGGTACTTAGGAAGGTGAGCTCAGGCATTGCATTGTCAGGAGAGGGTGGATGGTGTGGACTGGGGAAAGCTTCCTGGGCTAATGGGTCTGGGTCAGAAAAATGCAAGATAACAAATGATAAAGAGGAGGTAGGAGTTGTCCCTTGCTTGTGAGACTTTTTTTTTTTTTCCAAAAGCAATCCAGGTCCATTGGGGAATATGCAGGAATGTTTAAAGCAGAAAATAAGTCATTTGAAGGTCCTCCACCCAGAGATAACCATTGTTAATTCCCTACCGCATTTCCTGTTTTAGCCTTTTGAGATAACCTGGGCAAACCCTGGCCATGGGAAAGGAAGACTCAAAGTGCCCTGAGAGTAACTTGTGCCACTGGGAATGACCCTGGGTTAGTCAGGACAGGCTTATGGTTCTGGGGATCCGTTGGTCCACACAGTGGGCACACAAGAAGCAACAGGATTTCTCAGCATTATAACCAGCTTCCTTTAACCCTCTGCCCAGCCCAGATTGTTTGAGGCTGAGTCTGCAAAACACTAAAAAACATGTCAATTCAACACAGAAGGCAGTTTTCTGAGATTATATAGAGACAGCAACTAAAGGTAAATGGATTGGGGGTTTTTAAAGATTTGCTTATAGTTTAAAAATGATAGTTTTGTTTGGCTATTTTATTTATACTGCCTGCTCTGAGGATACAATTTTAGTATGTTTTCCAAAGTTTCACTGAGAGAAGCTTGCTCATCGCATGATGGTGTTGAGGGGGTAGAACTTTTTTTTTTTTTTTTTTTTTTT
>JAJEJO010000120.1:809137-880640 GCA_020662805.1 Glaucomys volans
TTTTTTGGAACCAGGGATTGAACTCAGGGGCACTCGGCCACTGAGCCACATCCCCAGCCCTATTTTGTATTCTATTTAGAGACAGAGTCTCACTGAGTTGCTTAGGGCCTCGCCACGTTGCTGAGGCTGGCTTTGAACTCGCGATCCTCCTGACTCAGCCTCCCAAGTCACTTGGATTACAGGCGTGCGCCACCACGCCCGGCTGGGGGTAGAACTTTTAAGAGGTGGGGCCTGGTGGGTGATGGTTAGGGGTACTGCCCTTGATAAGGATGAATATAGTTCTCATGGGACTGTGGTTAGTTCCCTAAAGAGGATTATTATAAGGAGAGTGAGCCTAACCCCTGAATCCCTCTGACTTCTCTTCTTGCCATGTGCTTTCTCCTTCGACTACATGCTTCCACCATGATGATATCTGCCATGTTGTTGCATGGTCAGGAGGGCCCTTGCTGGAGGCCAAACAGATAGGGCCACACAATCTTGGACTTCCAGCCTCTAAAACTGTGGGCTAAAAATACATCTTTTCTTTATAAATACATCTTTATAAAATACATCTTTTCTTTACATCTTTTCCGATGTTACAGCAGCAGAAAATAGACTAATGTGTCACTTTAGAATCATTTTCATTCTCTGTGTGTAAAGCTTAGAATGGTAAGAGCTACACTTCTTTCTCTTAAGTTACTGCACTCCCAGGGAGCCGTAGAAACTTCTTCCAGGACACAATCTGGACCTGCAACTCCCATCGAGATCTGAAATCAAATAAAGACAGTGGAGAGAAAATGCCAGCCGCATCTTTCCTATGCAGCAGCACAATGCCAGATTATCTCAAAGGAAAATGAGTCCCATCATTCTAGATTTTGGTGAAAATAGTTGACTATAAATGGGTTTGTTCATTGGTCTTCAAATGATTGGACATGAACATGCAACCTTTTCAAAAGCTAACTAACCTGCTGGGGGGCTGGGGATATAGCTTAGGGGCTGGGGATATAGCTCAGTTAGTAGAGTGCTTGCCTTGCAATCACAAGGCCCTGGGTTCAATCCGCAGCACCACAATCAATCAATCAATCAATAATCTGCTGGGTGCAGTGGCGATTGCCTATAATCCCAGGAACTTGAGAGGCAAAGATGGGAGGATTGCAAGTTTAAGGCCAGCCTCAGCAACTTAGCAAGACCTGGTCTCAAAATACAAATTAAAAGAAGTGGGAATGTAGCTCAGTGGTAAAGCGCCCCTGGGTACAATCCAGGCCCCCTGTTAAAGCTAACTGACCCATTTATGGAATGGCCACTTCACTTAGTTGTTTTGCATTGTCTAGATCCTACTTTCCATCTGCTGTAATAAATAAGAGTATAATTACTACAAATTTTATCTTCTTTTAAAAATGTGTACTTTTACATAATCAACGCTTGGCCCATTTTGTTAACTTCTTACATTCCATAGAGACTAGTCCAAAGATTTGCGATGGGATCAAATGTTTCTAGAATACTGTTAGTTATTGGGTTTATGGGGGGATGTTTGCTTGTTTTGATGTTTGAACCCAGGGCCTTGTGCATATTAGGCAAGTGTTCTACCGTTGAGCTTCACCTACAGCTCCCTGATTTTATTTTTTATTTATGTCCATCTTAATCTGCCTGCCTAGATTTCTGGAACCAACTCCTATATTCAGGTCAAGGATCATGTGCTGGAAGTAACTGAAACCATTCCCAGAGTGAGAAGGCGTGGAAGTAGATGGAAAATCTAAGGGAATATCATGGCAAGACAACTCTCCCTGTATTCCCCCTGATGGCTCCATCGTCTCCTTTCTCTTGACTGTTTGTCTCCTTTTGCCTCCTTCCTGACTCATGTCCTCTGCAAAACTCCTCATCTTTGCTCCTCCACGACTTAATCCTGTATGTAGAAATGGCCTGTGGAGGCGGCAGTTCTGAAACTGGCATTTTTGGCTCAGGGTCCACTTCTGGATTTTTCAGCCTGTAGTCTTCATGTTCAGGACTGCCTCCTCTAACAGAAGGAAAGAAAGAAAACCCCTTTCACTCAGAGAGGGAAGCTCCCTTTCATTCCTAACGAGAGTCACCTCATTGCATTGGAAGAAGAAAATTGGAAAGGATATTTAGAGCCTCCAGGTCCAGGGAAGAGGCAGAGGGAGAACAGGAATGGGAGAAGCATCTCTTTTGCCTCTAAACAGAAGCAGGAGAGCTACCACACTAAGGGGGAGGAAGGTGCGCACCACAAATTTGTCCTTTTCCCAGTTTCCTTCAGCCTGGATGGAGAGTGCAAATCATCTCTTGAGGAGCACAGGAACTTCCCAGGAAGTTAGGGAGGAACCCAGACTTCCTCCCACACTCTCCACAACTCACCAGAGATTCCGTTGATTTAAGAAACAAGGGAGGGTTGGGCAGAATGGTCAGTTCACCTGGGGTGAATTAACCACCAGGGAATTTCTTGGTCATACTTGGCTAAAATCTTCAGGATTTGAGAGATGGTAGTCTTTCTTGCTATGGAACAGGAAGGAGGCAAGAAATCATTTTGGAGATGAAGAATGATGATGGAAGTGCTTTGGACAACCTAAGTGAAAAGTGCATTTTGGAGGAGACACTGAAAGAGCGAAAGGAGGCAAGAGAAAGACACAGGAAGCCCAGCACTATTCATGAAAATAATAGGTGCTCAGTAAACACCTGACCAGTTAGTAGGAGGATTAGATAAAGGAAGAATAGCAAGTCTGCTCTGGAAGAGAAGGAAGTGTATCTGGAATGTGGATTTCAAATATTCCCTTTTCCCACAGATGAATTCTCTTCAGTTGACAGTTACTCTACTCGACTCTGCTTCAGGCCCCAGCCCTGTAATTTCTAGAGAGGCTGAGATAGAGCAGGTGAGCCAGGGGTGCCTTGTGTCAAACAGGCCAGGTAAGTCTTGCGCTCTAACCCAGTCTAGAAATGACAGCACAGCATTCTCCTTCATCTCCAATCTGTTGTGTAATCCTGCTGTGATTCCACTCCATCCTCTGCCCTACCTACGGTTCTGTAAGGATAAGGGATAAGGTCAAAGGAACAGGAGCCTTCAGGCTATCCCTGATGCTGCTGCAATCAGTAATTGAGTCTGAGTACCCGGAGGTGAGGTACAGCCTGAGGGCTATGAAAAAGTTTTTCATAGCATTAATTAAAGAGAAACAAGCCGGGCGCAGTGACGCACGCCTGTAATCCCAGCACTTAGGAGGCTGAGGCAGGAGGATCGCGAGTTCAAAGGCAGCCTCAGCAACTTAGTGGGACCCTAAGCAACTCTGTGAGACCCTGTCTCTAAATAAAATTCAAAATAGGGCTGGGGATGTGGCTCAGTGGGGGAGTGCCCCTGGGTTCAATCCCCAGTACCAAAAAAAAAAAAAAAAAGAGAGAGAGAAACAGAGGGACTGAGAGTCAGATCTTGGCCTCTAACCAGTAGGCTAACAGACTGGACTTGGAGTCATGATGGTCATGTTTATCCTAGAGTTTCCCTGCATAGGAACAGAAGAAAGAGAACAAAAAATGGGCATTATTATCTTTATTATTAACTCAGCAGCTCTTGGCTAATCTGTACCACAAAGCTTTTATTCTCCCTCGAGATTATAATAAGATCGGAATTTGCAAAGCCAAACAGAAATGGGTTGGAATCCTGGTACATCCATTATCTAACTTGAGTTCTTAGGGAAATCCCCTCTCCTCTCTGAGATCAGTTTCATGGTCTGTAAAATGAAGTTAATGATGCTCACCTTATTAAGTCATTGAGGATTTAATTAGATCACACCAGAATGGAGAGAGAAATTGTAATAGACTTAAGGGGTGGGGAGGGACAAAGCAAGGCCGGTCTGCTTAGAGTCTTCTTGGCTATTCTGTGCAGCATTCCTTCCTCCCAGGGATTAGGACAGAACTGCTTCTGGATGAGGGTCTTATTTTGGTGGGCCATGAGGAGTTCTTGGGATTGAACCTGGGGGCAATTTACTACTGAGCTACATCCCTCGGCTGATTTATTTTTGTGTGTATTTATTTTGGTACCAGGGATTGAACCCAGGGGCACTTAACCACTGAGCCACATCCCCAGCCCTTTCTATTTTTTATTTTGAAACAGGCTCTCACTAAGTTGCTTAGGGCCTCACTCACTAAGTTGCTGAGAGTGGCTTTGAACTTAAGATCCTCCTGTCTCAGCCTCCCAAATTGATGAGACTACAGGTGTGAGCCACCACACCTGGCTTTATTTTTCATTTTGAGGCAGGGTCTCTCCAAGTTGCATAGGGCCACTCTAAGTTGCTGAAGCTGGCTTCAAACTAGTGATCCTCCTACCTCAAACTCCCAAATTGCTGGGATGACAGGTGTGCATGCACCACTGTACCTAGCATGATCCACTATGCACAAGGTATGTCAGAGAATTTCTTTATGACCAACTCCAAGACAGAAAGGCAATGAAGGTTAGAGTGGTATTCTGAGGCTTTATGGCATGCTTTGGGGAAAAAGAATTCTAGCTTCTATTTTCTGTCTTGGGAAGAAAGTAAAGAAAAGTGGAAAAGGTCAGAAAGAAAGTGCTTCTGAGGCCCCTCCAGTTTCCTTCAGTTCAAGGTACTCAGCACACCACAGTGCCATACACTGGGGAATCACTTTCCCAGCATTTATATATGAAATGAGTCCCAGGATCTACAAAGATACGCCTAGGAGGCATTGGAAAACCGCAGAGATCATGTCCACCCCAGCCTGGTAAGAGTGGGGCCACCCTGTCTAGGTCCGAGGGGCATAGGTGAAGGTATTGCCACAGGGCTGCCTTTTAGGTGCCATGTGACTTTTAGCTAAGGGACACAGACAGCCTGCAGAGGTGCCAGAAGGGGTCAGGGGATTGGGGGAATTAACCACAGAAAGTCATTTCCTTCCCTCCCTCCCTCCTTCCAGTCTTCTGCTAGTGCCACTGGGCAAGAGCCTTGGATGTAGCCCTTATGGGGTGGCCTCTTCCACAGTGGGTGGAAGAGGGTGAGTTATAGATAAACCCAGGAGACAGAAGATATCCAGCAGGAAGGGCTCAAGGAGTGAGAGCTACTGTGACATGTCACTTCACATTCAGTTCAGTGCCTTCCTAGCCCCAAACTTGAACACTTGTTAGATGCAGGAATCTTTGTCTGCCCACAAAGGGTTAGTAAATCCTCATATGGACTGTATGTGCCAATCACTGTATGTGTTCCCCAGCAGTAATCAGGTTCGGGAAAGGAAATAAAATATTGACTAGTGAGAAAGCTTAACATTTGAATCTAATGTAAAGTTAAAACACAGTGTGTTCAAAGACGAGAGCATTATCAATTTAAATCGCACACCACAGATGGAGATAAAACAGGGAGGCGCTCTGTGACAGCTTGATTCTTGTCTAGCTTTCCCTGCCCAATTGATTTGCATCCAAGTGCTCCTCACTCTCCTATTGGCTGAACAACCGAACAACTGCGTCGTGGACTAATGGCATTTACAAAAAAAAAAAAAAAAAAAAAAAAAAAAGACTGTACATGGCTTTGTAATCTGAGGGCTCACCCATGGACTACAAAACTGACTCTGGTGTCTGCAATTTTCTTTGAAGTGGGTCAGAAGCTTTTGCTTGTGGGGGAAGAACCAATAACACACCAGTCATAAATCTGAGTCTTGGGGCTTCATCTGGAAGAATAAAAGCACCTTTCACAGGCAGCACTGCTGGAGTATTCCAGAACCAGTACCCTTTCCCTTAGAATTGGACTCCACAATAGCCAATTGGACGTTTTCCCTGTGTACCTGCCAAGCCTTGCAGAGAAAATGACATCATGGCTGCCATCCCCAGAAATGCTCTCCCCAGGTCTGTCCCCTGAGAACTTGCCTAACCTGCTCTGTAAAGATTTCAAACACTCTAAAGCATTACTCTTTTCAAACCCCAATGCATGGTCAGATTTTTCAGGCTTCTGGTTACCTGTTAATTCTGAGAGGTGCTTAAATAATGGGGCAGAACAATTAGAACACTCCACTGGGTCAAATCCTGCTGCTCAGGCCCCGAGTAGTATCCTGCACATGGACTTGTCCTTCAGTGTCCCAACCTAAGGCTTCCAAAACTGAACTCCATAGGGGCTCAAAAATCTGCATTTTAAAGCTCCCATTGATGTGGGTATACAGTCTTTACAGTCTTGCTTTGGAAACGGGTTTCCTGGGACCAACCAAAAAATTATATATTTAAGGATTTTTTTTAAGAGTAACAACTTCCTGCCCTGAAAGAAGCTGCTTACTTCTCATTAAAAAATGAACTCCAGGTGAGCCATTTGCATTTATTTCTGAAATAATAAGGTTGTGTTTACATTTCTTATAAAATGGCATTCTACTACCAATTGATCTTTAAAATCTTGGCAAGAAAGCAAGTGAAGGCAAAATTTTTTTACTTTGCCTACAATTCAAAAATCAAGTGATGGTTGACTTACACTAAAGTCTTAATAGAACAACCAATATGATATGTTGTTACAAACTCTGTGACAAATTTAGCACTCTGGAAAAAATTACCCTTGTCTTTGGTTGTCATCCAGCAGCACCGGGCCATCAATCGAATGAGCTCCTCTGATGTAGGGACTTCTAATAAAAGCAAGTATTTTAAAGAGGTGACTCTGTAATGTGGGCCTTAAATCCAAAGTATGGCTGACGCTGGCTAAAAAGAAGAATTGTCTAGACTTCTGTGCCAGGAGGCAAATCTGCTTTCTGCAGCCTACACTAAAATGCATGGGTCAGAGGAGCACCCACTGATCAAAGACTTGGTGGGAAATTTGTCCTGTGTGGGTGGGAGGGAATGGGAGTCCCATCTCTGACTTACATTCCCATGGTCAATCCTCTTAACCCTTGTGCTTTAGGATAGGAAAATGGCTAAACACACAGGGCTGGTTCCAGAAATGTTAAGAGTGCAACAGAAAGTCTGACCTTCAGTGCTCAATAGTCTTCGACCTTCTGGAATTAGAGGGACTGGGGAGGGGAGAGACTACAGACCTAACGTTTGCTGGAGGCCTAACCCTGAATTTAGAAAGCACTCACTTGTTCTTAGGTTTAACAGCCCTACCTGAGGCTTGCCTAAAGTAGGAGGAGGTGGGAGGGGAGCCCCCTGGGTGTATGAGATCAAAGGAAGAACTGGTGGCTACTGGTTCCTGGCCAGGATTTCTGACTGTTTTGTCCCTATCTACTTAGAATGCCCAAAGGCTATGTGATGGGCACAAATTTATCTTTCAAGCAGGGCAGAGGAGCACACCTGTAATTCCAGCAATTTGGGAGGCTGGGACAAGAGGATTGCCAGTTCGAGACCAGCCTCAGCAAATTATTGAGGTCGTAAGCAACTTAGTGAAACCCTATCTCAAAATAAAAAATAAAGAGGGTTGGGGATGTGACTCAGTGGTTAAGTGCCCCTGGGATCATTTCCTGGCCCTACTCCCCACCTCGCAAAAAATTAACTTTCAGGTCTTAAGACAAACTTTCCTGGGGCAGAAGTACTCAGACTGAGGCTTCTCAGGGAAATTAAGCCCCGCCCCACACAAGCCAGGACTGACCCAGTGTTTAAGAAAAATTATTCTGTGACACTGGTTAAAATGAAGAAGATAAAGGGCTGGGGTCTGGCTGTGTGGCACAGCACTTGCCTAGCATGTACAAGGTCCTGGGTCCCACCCTGAGCACCACAAAAAGGAAAAAAAAATGTGAGGCAGACTTTATGTTGATGATAGCCTGCATAAAGGCCATGGTGGTCTTCCCATGGTGGCAAGTGGGCTCAACCTCAAATACGGCAGGGGCATGTGAGACCTCATAGCCAAGGTAGGTGGTGGGGGTGTCACTGGACGGAAACATCAGGGGCCAGGGGCCATTCTGGCTAAACTGACCTAACAGGATTCTTGCTGAAGGCAGGCCAGGGCATCCCCTGGGACATGTGGGGACGAAGCACCTGATCAGATATGGAGGGTGATCCGATATTGAGGAGCCGGCATGGGTTCTGGCTGAACTGACTTGGCAGAGTTCCTTTGCAAAAACCATATTTTACAGGGAAGCACACAGATGAACTGAGGAGGGGTTTCGGAAGCCTGATTGAAGTTTGGCCAAGCAAAGAATCTTTGTCACAGTGTCTGTGTGGAAAGGGGTGACAGCATCACAGCTCTGGGGGTGAGGGTGAGAGATTAGAAAATCTCATAAAGCCAGGGCAGTTGGGCATCCCTGTAATCCCAGCAACTGGGGAGGTGAAGCAGGAGGATTTCAAGTTCAAGGCCAGTCTGGGCAACTTAGTGAGACCCTAGGGAAAAGAGGGCTGAGGATGTAGCTTGGTGGTAGAGCACTTGCCTAGCATGCACAAAGCCCTGGATTCCATCCCCAGCACCACAAACAAACAAATAAACCTCATGACCCTGGACCCAAATGTCTGGACCCTGAAAGACCCTGGAGTCCTTGCCTGTGGCTGCTCACACTGCTTCCTAATATGGAAATTCACCTTTCTTCCTCCACAGCCTCAGCATTTTAGGGAAGTGCCAAGGGTGGGTGAGGTGGCCAGGAGGCTCCTCCGCCCCACCCCTTCCCTCAGGATGTTTTCTCTCTGCCCAGAATTGGCAGCAAACCCGCAGGCTGACCTCATCCCCTGTTTTAGAGCCAGTTGTTGATGTAGGCCTGTTTGTACTGCCCTGTGTGAGCCCACCACCATGTGTAAAGGAATCATGCCAAAGAAATCACAAAGCCCTGGACTCAGGAGTCTACCCCTGGAGACCACTGGCCAATGCAGCAGCTGCTGGCTTTGCACAAATAGGCTATTAGGGGGCTGGGGCTATAGCTCAGTTGGTAGAGTGCTTGCCATGTAAGCACAAGGTCCTGGGTTCAATCCCCAGCACGGGGGAAAAAAAAAAAAAGGGCTACTAGGGCAGTGACTGCATGACCTCCTGTATCCTAAAGAAGAATCCCTTCTAGTTTCTGGTATGAGCCAGTGTGGGTGCCTATCTATAAATTGGATGAAAAAGAGACCATTTCTAGCCAATAGGAATCAATCTACAGTCCTGGGATCCAGCTGGTAGGAGACAAAACATGACCCAGAAGAGAAAAAATGGGAAGAGGTCAGAGATGGAGGCAAAAGGAGCATTGAGGAGAATGCCAGATGTTTGTAGGAGGGGTAATAAACATTCTGATTTATTGACTATGTTTTATTCATTAGTTAGTGTCATGAAAACAAGGTGCTTATCAGACACGATCAGAAGTTTAAAGATGACCAGCTTTATAAAATGAATCATTCTGTGTCCCTGTTCCCTCAGTGGAGAAGTGAATAGCTCTCTGTGCGGCAGCATGCTGAAGGCTTAATAGTTTTTCAGGATAAAACACAGACCACACGTAAAGAAGTAACTCCTTATCCTACGACTGAGAAGACAGATCAGCCCATAAACATGCTATTATCTTGAACCCAAATAAATGCCATTCAAATTTCAAATGCTATTAAAGAGTCTTTACTTTTTACTCTATACGCTTCCCACATGTTACCCAAGGAGTTGGGGGTCTCAGCAGTTGAAATTGCTTAAAAGAAAGTTCTGGAGAATTCTGAAGGAGCAAGATGAGGTTCTTAGCCATGAGGCTCTCTTGTTTCATCCTGATTCACTCATATGAATTCCCTAATTTTCAGAAATAAAACCCATCCTAAAGGAGAAGAATTTTTCAATGGGGAAATTAAAGAGATTTTCATATAAACTTGAAAGTAATCCAGGAAAGGAATCGTAAAGGTACTTTAAACAAAAGCTGCACTATTGGGGGCTGGGGATATAGCTCAGTTGATAGAGTGCCTGCCTCACAAGCACAAAGCCCTGGGTTCGATCCCTGACACCACCACAAAAAAAAAAAGAAAAAAGAAAAAAAAGCTGCACTATTGAAGCCCACGTATTGGGTGGTTGCTTTGAAGAGGCCAATATATATTTGGGTTTTTGCATTCTTGTGCATTTGTATATAATGAGAAAAAAAGAGAATTCCCACCACATTATGGGCATACCTCACCCGATCAAATAAGCCCCTTCCCCAAGATGCTTCCTAGACTAACATAGAAGTCAATGTCCCCCTTGTCTTGGGACCAACCCTGAGGGGGGCGCTTCTCAGGGAAAGACTCATGAAACCATCCCCTCAAAGCATCTCTACTTACCTGACTAGGACCCTGAATGGTCTCACTTTGTTCACCTCAGTGCCTGGAAATCTCAGAATCATGACATATCAGATAAAACGTTGTGCTTCCAGATATGACGAGGTGAAGTTGGAATGCTGGAATTTATTTTATTTATAATATGTTATTTATAATTTATAATATTTATTTATATTTTATAATGTTCCAGTGGCTTATAAGAGCAACAGGACCATGTTCTCATGGTATGCATATGAAGTGAGAAATAGAAGAGAAAATTCAGGACGAGTCCAGCTTTTGTGCCATTGTATTACTAGATTGTTGGTTTTACACCTATCTGAGGAAGTGGAAGTTGGGCTGAGGAACAGGGACAACATCACATGGACTGGGTGTCAGGAAACTGTAATGCTTTTGTGGTGGGGAACTGAAGAGAGAGAAGATGCGAAAGTGACAAGCCAGGAACTTAATGGCAACATGAAACAAGGGAGGGCAGATTAGAGAGGTGGCAGACACAGCCAGTCATCCATTCTCCCCATTTCCCTCATAATAGCTCTGATTTCATTCAGGGTGGCAGCGTGCCCACCTTAAAACACCCAGCTCCCCAGACCCCCTGTGGCTAGGGATGACCACATGAGGCAGTTCAGCCAATGCAGTAGGGTCGAGTCACTGGGTGGGGCTTCTGGGAAAGCTTAAAGAGGAATTAGCTGACATGCGCCATTTTGATTTTGCCCGTTATCCTTCTCCCCTTCTTCCTGGACACAGAGCTCGTACATGGCGGGTGTGTGGGGAGGAACCACATCCTGCCATCTTTCACCACAGGCATGAAAGGTTCATGTTAAGTGTAACAGAACAGAAATATAGAAGGAGCTTGGAAGCCAATTGCATCATGCAGCAGCCATGTCAGTCTTGGATGGTGTGGTTTGAATATGGTGTTTCCGCTCTGAAACCCTTGTTGAAATTTGGTTCCCAATGTGACAGCATTGAGGGGTGGTAGGAACTTTAAGAGATGATTGAGTCATTAAGAGGGATTAATGCCTTTCTTACAGGACTGGATTAGTTACCATGAATGAGAGTGGCTTGTTAAAATAGAGGCCATACTTAATATTTTTTGTCTCTTCAGCATGCATCTATTCACCCTTCCACTTTTGCAACATGTTATGACATGGCATAAGGCCCTCACCAGATGCCATTCCTGGTCATTGACATCTAGCCTCCAGAATCATGGACTTCTTTCCTTTATAAATTACCCAGCCTCAGGTATTCTGTTTTAGTAACTGAAAAGGGACTGAGACAAATGGCTTACCCTACAATTTCCTGTTTTAGGGGAGCAGTACACCTCTATTTAGTTGAGCCATCCCACTCAGTCTTCAGTTCCTCAAGGTTAGCAGAATGAAATTCCAACTTATGAGCTGGGCGTGGTGGCACACGCCTGTAATCCAAGCCACTCGGGAGGCTGAGTCAGGAGGATTGAGAGTTCAAAGCCAGCCTCAGCAACTTAGCGAGGCCCTAAGCAACTCAGTGAGACCCTGTCTCTAAATAAAATACAAAATAGGGCTGGGGATGTGGTTCGGTGGCCGAGTGCCCCTGAGTTCAATCCCTGGTTCAAAAAAGAAATTCCAACTCATGTTGCACTGTAATAGAATGGACTCTGGGACTCTTAGCAAATCATTCAGGACCCTTAACCTCATTTCCTCATGTGAAATTGGGGGTCAAGTAACTATCTTGACCATCTCACAGACTATGTTGAAGATTAAAAACATTGAAAGCATTAAAAGTTTTATGCATAATATAAAATCTTATGAGTGCCTTTATTAAGAAAACACAGAAAAGAATTTATTAATTCAGAAAGGCCAAGTTTCGGAGAAAATATTAAGTAACTGCAGTATTTGGAATGCAGGTTAAGAAGAGGAAAATGCAAGGGATTCCCACAAGGAAATATGCTTAGAAGCTAGGGCCAGAATTCCATTTATGTTTATTTCCTCCCTCCTAAGTATATGCCTGTCACAAAATAGTTGTGAATCGTTTTTATTTTGTTTGAAAGCAGAAGCAGATACTTGCTACTGTCAAAAGCAGGATGAGATGCAGGAGTTGCTGATGGAAATGAAGTACCCGGCCAGGAGATCCTGGGAAATGGTGTAGTTGGGAGGCAGAGGCAGAAATGAGTGGCTGTACATGCTGAGGAAGCTGGCCTGGATCGAGGCAAGAAGGAAACCTGCAGGCTCCTGAGAAGGACAGTGTGAAAATGAAAATGGTGTTCTGGAAATACAGCCTGGCAAGAAGGCAACTGAAACTAGAACTGGAAGGAAGAGAAAGATCAGAAGGAGAATAATGTGGTGGATGTTTGCACCTGGATTCATAGTTTACAAAACTATAAGGTGGACGGTAAATAATTTTTTGTTGGGACAAACTGCAGCTTGGTTTTGATGCCAAGACCTCGAGAAAGTTGCAATCATGCCATTTGTTCTTCTGGACCTGTTCTTGGGCCTCCATTTGAGGACCAGATCTTCTTTTTTCATCCTGAGACCCAGGATCCACACTAGACTCCAGTTTTATAATAAACCCATGCTCCAGTGTTGATAATCAGCCAAGCACTGCAGTCCCTGTTGGCCAGAAACCTTGCCTATGGTCCCAGCCCAGTGGCAGGTATCCTGCTGGCCTGGATGATGTCCTGGAGGCACCTGACCTCCTGTTTGAATCTGAGAGCATTACCAGCTCCAGGAGACTCCTCTGCTGGGGTCTGCCTACCTCCTTGGGAACTGGAGCTCCAGCTGCTATGTTCATCTCTGTGTGAGGAGGTGATGTTTAGAAATACCAAATAGCCTGGAGGGGAATCCGCAGAGTAGAGTGGGTTCTGGTCCCAATTTTGATCTGTCTGGTTGTTGTAGGGCAAGGCTGGATGGTGATGGTT
Source organism: Glaucomys volans (assembly GCA_020662805.1). Classification (NCBI taxonomy): domain Eukaryota; kingdom Metazoa; phylum Chordata; class Mammalia; order Rodentia; family Sciuridae; genus Glaucomys; species Glaucomys volans. Next base: position 822,151 of record JAJEJO010000120.1, read on the forward strand.
TCTCTGGATTCGTGTGCAGGTTCCTGTGGTGTTTAAATGGTTTAAAAGGGAAGGGGATCCAGAAAGTCCTCCTGCCACATTGAGGTGTGGAGAAGGGCAAAGAGAGCTACTGGACTTGAAGGCACCTGCTATTGGGACAAGGAGGATGTCACATACATGAATGTCACAGCTGAGGCTCAGAGGGAGCCAGCATCGGCAATGGATTCCTGCCATTACCAGTGACAGATGTAACCAAGAGATTCTGGTATTCAAGAACGCAGTGGGATGAGAATGTGAGGTCTATGTGAATCAGATGATAGAATGGAGATCAAACACATCTGTGGAACTCTCCCTCTGCTCAGCTCCTGCCCAGGGTGAAGGGAAAGGGAAGATTGAAAACCCGTGTGTTTACTACCATGAGATTAAGTTAATCTGCCTGGTGCTCACCTGAAATCCCAGGGACTTGGAGGCTGAAGCAAGAGGATGGTAAATTCAAAACCACCTTTGGCAACTTAGCAAGACCCTATCTTAAAGTAAAGAATTAAAGAGGCCTAGGGATATAGCTCAGTGGTAGAGTACTCCTGGTTCAATCCCCAGTCCCCTGATAGAGACGGTTTAAATCAACAATAACTATGTAAGTTAACTCTTTTTCTACCTTCAAGAAGAAATAGCATTCTTTGGATATTTGAGATCAATTACAGAAAATAAAGTTAGTTGTGCACCATGGTGCATGCCTATAATCCCAGCAACTGAGGCTGGAGTTCAAAGCCAGCCTCAGCAATGTAGCAAGATCCTAAGCAATTCAGTGAGATCCTGTCTCAAAAATTAAAAAATAAAAATAACTGGGGATATGGCCCAGTGGCTAAGTACCTCTGGGTTCAATCCCTGGTACCAAGAAAATAAAGTTATTTACAATCATCCCTCCATATCTACAGGTTCCAAATCCATGGAGTCACCAATTGTTAATTGAAAAGATTTGAAAAACTTTGTCTCTATACTGATGTACTGAACATACACAGACTTTTTTTCTTGTTATTATTCCCTAAACCATAGTATGGCAACTATGTGCACAGCATTTACATTGCATTAAGTATTACAAGAGATGAGTTAGAGTATACAGGAGGATGTGTGTCAGTTCTATGCAGATAGTATGCCATTTTATATAAGGGACTTGCACAACCACAGGTCTTGCTCAGTCCATGGGGGTCCTGGAACCAATCCACCTCAGATACTGAGGGACAACTGCATCTGTATGTCTTCCACATTGTATGGATATGTCAATGCCTGTACCCCTGGCTACAGAAGGATTAATATCAGTGAGCTCAGGGAAGACAGAGGAGTTGGGGCTAGTCACTCCTGCTGATCTGGGGCAGGTGCTAGAGATACCTCAAAGTGGGGGGAAGAAAAGCTGGTTATGTAGGTAAAAACACAATAAGCAGAGCAAGCAACAGATGGTAGGTAGGCCTAAAGGTGTAGAAGGTTGGTTCTGCAACAGATGGGTGGGTGGAGCACAGTCCAGCTCCTTAGCTCCAGAGATGTCAGCAGATGGCTGGGGCTGGGAGGCCAGCCCCACCCACAGATCTCAGACACCGGCAGACAGCAGTGCCAGGGCCACATGAAGAAAAATGGCAAGAGAATGCAGAGTTAGGATTCAAAGGAGCAAGGGAACAGGAAAAATGATCAAGTCAGGAACATAGGTATGGGAACTAGCCTCCAGGTGTGACCTGCTGGAGAAGATATAGCCCAACATGGAGCCACTGGACAAACAGCATGATGAGTGGTGCTTAACCAGAGCTTCTTCACACTCCCCACCTAGGAGAGGACTGGCACTAGCACCTGACATGAGGTTGTTGTCACATACTTCCTAGGCGCACATGGTATGTGTGACTGGACTTGGTAGGAAGAGTTTCCGATGGTCAGTTATAAGAGTGAGGTAGAATGGTGCTTGGGTAGGACCCTGCCGGGTAAAACCAGCCAAGAAGACATCAAGAGTTGTGTCATTCATTGTGAATTTGGCCCCAGCGAGTTTCCCTCCCCAGCTTGAGGGCCTCACTATTATGCAAGGGGTGAATGCAGCAGTACCCCCGCATCCACAGCTGGCTGCATAGCAGTAGACCTGATGCCCAGAGCAGACCATCTCTAGTTGGCAGTTCAGGCCAGGCCTGGATCAGTAAAGCACCCTCACCCTGCCCTGGGAAATGCTTTCAAGAGAAAGGAAAATGGATCATTTTTAGGAGGAGAGGGACAAAAGATCATCCATAGTGAATCTGAACATGCCATCTTGATAGACTAGAGGTTCTGACTCAGTTAAGGACCACCAACCTCTAAGAGCAGATGATGAAACACCAGCCACTTTGTGCATGCATTTCTGAAGTGTTGGGAACTCTCTGTGAAGGGTCTTTGTTAGATGGAAGGATGGCATTGTTCAGTCAGATAGAGAGTCTGAATTTTTTTTAGCCTCCTATTCTCAATACTGATATAACAGGAGGGGCCAGGGAAGTTGCTCAAATGATCACCCAAGGGTGATGAGAAATAAGGCGTAGTATTACATTTTGAGCTGGAAAGCCTTTGCAATCTGCAGAAAACTAAAGTTAGTGATTTGGAGCCAGAAAACCTGGATGTAGTCAGCTATAGGCAGCCATGGATCATGGGGTCAGTTCCAGGGCTTGGTTGCTCAAAGATCTTGGCAGGTCATCAAATTGCTCTGGTCTCAATTTTCCCAACCCCCAAAGGGGGCTACCATAACATTTACTAGGTCCTTATAAGGTTCACTGAGATGACACAGAAGAAAGTCACAGTCTTGGTAAAATGTGGCATTCTGTGGGAAGAGCAAATTCTATCATCCAGGTTGCCTGCTAGCCTTGGTCTTGGGCTGCAAATGTGACTCAGTTGTACAGCATTTTCCTACCATGTTCACGGGCCCTGGGTTGAATCTCTGGCACTGCAAAAAAACAAGAAAAGACTTGGTCTTTTTGAGCCCAGCAGCCTTTCCCTCAGCTCCCAGTTTGATCCTTGTAAAGCAGGGAAAGAAAATTCTGAATTTCCAAGTTGTGAACCACTGTTCTAGTCATTAGCAGTGCCAGTGTTTCTCCCTGAGCCTATAAAACTGGAAGCTTCCTTTCAGTGGCACCATAGTCTCCGGATGACTTTACTTGTTGGTATAGGCTAAATGCCCACCCCCCACAAGACTTCATATGTTGAAGTCCTAATCCCCAGAACCTCAGGATATGATCTTATTTGGAAAGAGAGTCATTGCAGATATAATTAGTCAAGATGAAGTCATTAGAGTAGGCCCTGATCCAATACGACTGGTGTTCCATTAAAAAGGGGAAACTTGGACACAGAGATAGACGTGCACAGAGGGAAGATGTTGCAGAAAGACATGGAGAAAATGGCCTCCTATAAGCCAAAGAAAAGTGTGGAACAGGTCTCCCTCACAGCCCTCAGCTGGAATAAATCCTGCCTTTAGCCTGGACTTCCAGCCTCCAGAACTGTGAGGAAATAAGTTTCTGTTGTTTAAAACCTAGTGTGTGATACTTTGTTAAGGCAATCAGAACAAATACACTCATTAAAAAAAAAAAAGTTTCCTGATTTGCAATAATTAGATACGGGGCAATACATATAAAGTTTTGTGTCCTAAAAATCATAATTGTTCAAGATTAAAATAATCTATTAGGACTTCAATTCTTTTTACAGATAACCATCATCAAAAGTTCAAAAATTGGATAACATGCTGTACTTTCACACTAAACGCATTTTTGATAGAGTTCACTTTTTCCCAGCTATGAGCTTCTACTAATCCTTAGAGTTACTGCTGGATAAAGGGAACTCTAATGAAATGCTAATGGTCCGCACTGAGAGCAAACCCACATGCTCAGGATCCTCTGGAGTGACCAATTCACCTGACCTGAGGCGGATATATTAGTCTCACGAAAGTTTGCAAATCTTCCATGACATGAGTGTGTGACACACACACACACATATATATAATATATATATAAAGGATGGAATACTTCTTGTTAGATCAATCTTTTTATCTCAGGAAACAAAGTACTCCCTTTTCTGAGCCAAACTAAGACGTTCTTGGTTGCTTTTAAACAGCACTCAGCTTCAGAAGTGGCTCAGAGAACATTAAACTCAGCTGGGCTGGTGTGTGTGGGAGACAAACTTTTCTAAGCAGATTATTAACAGGATATTATTCTTCTGAATTTCTGGAGAGTCTTTCATTGCCAGGCCACAAAAATTCTTATTTTTAAATAAATGATAACAGACAGAAATAACTACGAAATTCTCAGAAAAAGTCTTAGATAAATTCTGATTCTAGACTAACCACCAATGCTGAGGACTCTCTGGACCTATTGGGCTTGGACAAAGGGGCCCCAGCACTTAGTAGCCCCATAGGAAATATTTGTTTAAGGAATGCCAAATAGGTTTGGGTGTAACAAATCTGTTTTGTAGATGGAAATTTGATTGAATATGTTTATTGCTTTTATTAGACATGTGGTCATCTGGCTCAGAAACAGGTGTGAACATCTGGTCATTGCCAATGTGAACTTGGCAAACTCATTCCACCTCCTTGGGCTTGTTTCCTCTTCTATAAGTTGATTTCCAAGATTCCCCCTAGTCCTGACACTGAGTAACAATGTGACGTGGAACAGTTTGCCTGATACACATATCTGTTGTCGTTGTTCCAAAATCTGTGACACACAGCATACAGCCCCCTCCAGGTCCTTTTAGTTCTAATCACCAATGACCACTCAAGCTGTAATAAGTATATCAATTTGCTCCAGTTTTCACATGTATTCTCGTGGAGGTAAGCAGTTCTTTGACTCTGTGTTTAGTAAATATGAGCCTGGTAGTGGAGGTGAAAGTTAACTTATATTTCAGCCATTGCTCTCCTTGAATTCCACCTTGAGCTTAGGGAAGGTCAGGAGCTCTGACAGATGCCGAGAGGCTCAGTCATCGATTCACAGTCTGTTCTCCCTACAGGAAGAGGATATTTTCAAAATGTAAAAGACTCATTGATGTTAAGAGTGGAGTGAGTGATTCAAGTATAGAATTTTTGTCTTTAAAGCCCTTTATAAACAAGAGTTTGAGGAGTCTGGACTAAGAGATTCTGGCGCCCAAATCACAGGGGTCAGACGAAGAAGCACAGCTCTTTGGATCGAGCGCCCACCTCTCCCTACCGAGGCCAAAAGTTCTGGTTCAAAAGTTTGGTGTTATGGAACTTCTGTTCCTATGTCTGTCCTGAAACAACTGCTGATGGTTCATTGAATGTTCAGGAGGACAATGAAGCTAGGTATCCTTCGTGCAACTCTGCAATTCATTGAAATGAGAAAGCCAAGAACGGTAGAGCAATGAGGTGTGCCACTAAATTAGGGATGATTTTCTCACCTCCTTTGTAACAAACACTGGGGTTCATTTCTTTAGCAAATGTCTGTCATATTTTATTTTATTTTATTTTATATTTTGGTACTGGAAATTGAACCCAGGGATGCTTAACTATTAAGCCATATCCCGACCCTTTTTATTTTTTATTTTGAGACAGGATCTAAGTTGCTTAGGACCTTGCTAAATTCGCTGAGGCTGGCTTTGAACATGAGATCCTCCTGCCTCAGCCTCCCATGTTGCTGGGATTACACGTGTGTGCTACCGCATCTAGTGAGATTCATTTCTTTAGTGAATGTCTACCACATTTTAAACATTAAAACCATTAAAACTTAAACTGTGGTATATATACACAATGAAATATTAACCAGCCATAAAGAATAATAAAATTATGGCATTTTTAGGTAAATGGATGGAGTTGGAGAATATCATGCTGAGATAAGTCAATCCCCAAAAAACCAAAGGCCAAATGTTTTCTCTGATAAGTGGATGCTGATACATAATGGGGATGGGTGAGGGAAGAATGGAGGAACTTTGAATTGTGTAGAGGGAAATGAGGGGCAGGGAGGGGCAGGGGTAAGGAAATATGGTAGAATGAGACAAACATTATTACCCTATGTACTTGTATAGCTACACAAATGATGTGACTCTATATCATGTACAACCAGAGAAATGAAAAGTTGTACTCCATTTGTTGATAATGAATCAAAATGCATTCTGCTGTCATGTGTAACTAAACGGAACAAACAATAAAAATAAAGAAATAAAAAAGAAGAGAAAAATAAAACCATCAAAACTTACCTGTCTCCTATAATCTTGAAGGAGAGTGGTGAGAATTAATATTTAAAAAATTAATGTATTAGGAGCTCTGAGGAATTCCAGTGAAGGACACTTTTTGGGCCAAATAACTGCTTTTGAATCTTCTACCTTTTCCTGCTGCCTTGCACATTCTAGTCACACTTGACTTCTTGAACATATTGTGAGATTTCCCAAGTCCACCCTCTCTTCTGTATCTCACAGACTCCTACTTATTCCTCAAACTCTTCCCTGACTTCTCCAACTGGGCTAATTCTTCTCTCTCCTATATTCCAAAAAAATACCTCTTATGTTCCTCTCATACAGTTTATCAACACAACACAGTTGCTTAGACAGTCTGTTGGAATGTGAATACAGTCATCTTTAGGTATCTGCAGTATAGCAAAATTCACAGATACCCAAGTCCCTTACATAACACGACACGCTATTTGCACAGAACCCATGCAACACCCTCCCATATACTTTAAATCATCTCTACATGACGTATAATACCTAGCTCAATGCAAATGCTGTGTAAATAGTTGTTATAATAAGAAAAAAACTCTGTACGTGTTCAATACAGACACAATCATCGCAGGCCTCACTACTCAGTAGCATAATGAGATGTGAGGTGAATGATGCTCAAACCACTGGTGCTGAAGAGGGCCGAGGATCTTTGATGGCAGAGGCCACCGCAGGGTAATACTACACCATGTCCCCAGTGAGGCTGCATTCACGAGGATTCAGGACAGTGCTATGCACGTGGCAAACAGTTTTGCTTTGGGGGCCATTCTGGAATTTTCTTTTCCAAATATTTTCAATCCTAGGCTGGTTGAATCTAAGAATGCAAAATCCACGTGTACAGAGGGCTGACTTTCCCTCCTGAGGGAAGGAAGGGTCTAAGTCTTGTTTCTCATGCCTTCAGCCCTTATGCCTGATATGCAGGAAATAGTTCATGGATAGTTCATTCAGTAAATAATAGGACAGCTATACAAGCTTTTATATCAATAGTTATGAAGCCTCCAGTGGTTCAGAAAAGGGGATCCAGAGATATCATTAAGTGAACATTTTTTTTTCTAATTCATGCATCACTTCAAGGACAATAATGTGCTGTTTCAGAGCAGACTAACCATCATTTTAGGCAAGGCGGGTATTTTCCTTTTCTTCAAAATCCCATTTAAATCAGGCCAGCAAATGGAATGTCAAGTCTTCACATAACTATTTACCTTCAGTAGGGCGTGCCAGATGAGCCATGTAGAAACAACACCTAAAGAACAGTGTTTTTGAGATTGAGCTACACAGGACTGAGAAGCTGCTGGGCACATGCCAGTGTGGGTGATGATGAATCGTAGACCAGTCAGGGGCTCCTCCTGCCCCCCCCCCATCTTTTTAAAGTCACTTTTTATAACAATTGAAATTTATAGTCCCAAGGCTAGAACAGTCTTGGACAGTGTTAATCACTTGTAGGGAGAGTTTTCTTAATTTAAAAATAATTTTAGACTCACAAAAATGTTGCAAATATAGGACAGGAGTTCCCGTGTATCCTTCTCCCAGCTGCCCCTAATATTAACATCTGACGTAACCACAGTACAATGATCAAAACCAGAATATCAATGTTAATACAGTACTACTTACTAATTTACCAGCTTTATTTAGAATTCACTGATTACCTCTCTAATGTCCTTTCTCTGGTTCAAGATATAATCCAGAATCCTACTTTGCATCGAGTTGTCAGACTAAATTGTTGACTCCAAACTATAGTTTTGTTTTTCACAACCTTGATGCTTTCAAAGAGTGCTGGCTAGTTATTCCCTCAGTTTCTGTTTATTTGGTGCCTTCCCATGTTATATTGAAGTTATGAGTTTGAGGCAAAAATATCACAGAAGAGAGTGCACCCTCCTCAGTTCATAACATTTTTTTTATGCTTTTTGTGTATTAGACCTTGCCCTTTGAAATGTAATTACTCTTCTTTCCTCTCCTCCTTCTCTTCTTATTTCACATCGTCTGTATTTCTCAGGAATTTGGTAGATTACTTCTGTGGGTTGAGTGTGTCCCCAAAGGCTCATGCGTTAGAAAATTGGTCCCCAGTGTGTTGATGTTGAGAGGGGATGAAACTCGGAGAGATGGAGCCTGGTGGAAGATAGCAATGTCATTGATTAGGCCATTGGTGTTTGGTCATTGGGTCATTTGCTGGCCTCGGAGGGGATTAATGTAGTTCCCTTGGGATCCCTGTCAGTTCCTATGAGAATAGGTTAAAAAAGAGCAAGCCAGAGCCAGGCATGGTGGCGCACACCTGTAATTCTAGTGGCGCAGGAGGATCACAAGTTGAAAGCCAGTCTCTACAACATAGCGAGGCTCTAAACAACTTAGTGAGGGCCTGTTTCAAAATAAAAAATGTCCAGGGATGTGTCTCGGTGATTAAGTATCCCTGGGTTCAATCCCTGGTACCAAAGGAAAAAAAAAAAAAAAAAACAAGCTGGGAGTGTGGGGATGTAGCTCAGTGGTAGAGTACTCGCCGAGTATACATGAGGCCCTGGATTAGATCTTCAACACTACAAAAAGGAAAAGGAAAAAGTGTGTTTATTCCAAAAGAGCAAGCTTGTTCCCTGATGCTCTCTGTCCTCTGGTCTCTCCATGTGATCTCCCCCTCTCAAATGTGATCCTGCCATTGTGATGCCATCTGCCATTAGGTCCTCACCAGAAACTCTCAGTCTCCAAAACTATGAGCTAAATAAAGCTCTCTTTTCTTTAAAAAGCTTCCAGCTTCCAGTACATTCTTATAGAAACAGAAAATAGACTAGGACAATCACTCCAAAGATGTAGTATTTGGAATCCTCATTCATCAACCAAGATTCCCTTGGTAGAATGTTCATCTCCCTTCCTCTGGGGAATCTGAGAAGACTGAGCTGTCATCATGGGGCAGGGCAGGGGGGGTGGTGATGGGCTTTATCCTCCTGGGCTGGAACAGTTCTTCAACATGCAGCCTTTGCCTGGTTCAAATGGCTTCCTAGGTTGGGTTGTTCCAAAAGGGCCCCTGAGACAATGCCTTGAGTTTAAGTCATGTATTTGGGAGGTGAGCCCAGGAAACACCTCCTGGGGCAAGTGAGAGAGGTGGAAGGGAAGGACGGGGGCCTTCCATCTGCAGCTCAGCTGTCTTTGAGGGAGGGCTCTACCAGCCCAGTCATTTCCTGGCATCCTGGACCAGACAACCCATTCCAAACCAGACAATCCCTCCAGCAGAGAGTCATTGGTGCCTCATGTTCAAAGTCTAGAACATCCCTACTGCCTGCAAGTGCACAGACACGAAAACAGCACAAACGTCATCCTTTTTTGCCTTTCCCTTCTCTCTCTCTTTTTTAGTTTTTCTCTTCCTGTTATCTCCAATATTTTAAAAAAAAATCATCCTAAGAGGTAGGTGGAGTGGACTGGGGTGTGGGACACCAAAATAATGGTTTCGTTAGTGAAAATCCTCTCACTGTTGGAACTGTCATTAATATGCTTTTTCATAATTTGAATCAATTGATGATTAGTCCTATTCTTTTTAAAGCTGAATGATTCAAGGCAAAGAAGAAAAGCTTGTTTCCTTAGTTTAAAAACTTGTTCTTGGCTGGGGGTACAGTTCAGTGTTATAGCACTTTCCTAGCATGCACAAGGATGGAACCCAGGGCCACAAAAGAAAGAAAAGAATGAGGAGGAGAAAGAAAAAGAAGGAGGAAGAAGGAGGAGGAGTTGTTGTTGTTGTTTTAGAAGTTGTGATCTTTCTTCCCAGGATTTACACTCCTGATATGGTTATAAAAAGAGATTATTTACCTGTGCGTGGAGAATCATACCTTCCATACTGAACTCAAAATACCCTACTGTAAATAAAGGGAAGCATCAGACAATGAATAATGGGTGGGGGGGTAACATTTTTCAGAAACTTTGTGGCCACTGGATGCCACATCTTGCAGTGTCAGAATCCCACAGGGTCTGAGATCGGCCCTCCAAAACTAGAGACAGAAATGTGCAGCTGTAACACTTCACTCTCTGGCCAAGTGGTCTTAAGCAAGTTATGTATCCAATTTCCTCACCTATAAAATGGGAATAATGACACCTGCTTCACAGGTTAAAATTGATAGGATAAACTCACATCAGTGAGAAGTGCAGGTCCAGGGTTGTTCAGAGGAGGCTCTTAGCACACAGAGTGGGGAGGGAGTAGCTTCCCACTGGATCTCAGACCCTGCTGTGTCTACTTCATCCCAGCTGGTCCTATAAACCGGTGAGGTCACTGTTATTTTCCACTTTGGAGAGGAGAAACTCAATGCCCAGAGAGGTGAAGCCCCCTGTCTCTGGGATACAACTGAAAGTGGTTGAGTCCAGATGGAACCCACACAGAACCCTGATCTGCTAAGGCTGTGACACACTTTCCCACCTAATTTATGTGTGAGGAACATCAGCCCCCATGAGGGAGAGCAGGTGCTCACCTTCCCAGGGCCATCTTCCCACATCAGGATGGATAATTTAAGAATGCCCATGAGCTCCATGTTCTCTGCCAAAAATACAACAACAGAAAGAGAGTGAACAGAACTTAGCAAAGAGAGTGAACAGTGCCTTAGCACTCTAGGCACTACACCAGGTACCACACAAAAAGTAACTTGTGTAAGAGTCGGAGTCTAGCAAATCCCAGCTCTCCTTTCTGGTCGCTGCATATCACATGCAAGTGTTGGCCCAGGCACGACTTTACTCAAGCACATTTGAGCAACTCTCAGAGCACTCTCTGGTCCCTGAAGATTCCTCATTCCAGCCAGCTGCAGTGGACACCAAGGGCAGATTCTACCTTCTCAAACCATGGGTTAGCTGGTGGTCTCTTGACCAGAGCAAGGAGACACAGACACTAGGGCTCTGGACTCTGGTACAGAGTGTAATACATGGATGTATTGTGTAATACATGGATGACATGTTGAGCTGGTGTGTAATACATGGATGACATGCTGAACTGGACACCTGCTTGGTTGTTGACGTCCTTGCTTTGTCTTCTAGCTTCTGCCCAGAGTCCTCCTCCTTAGATGTAAGGTGCTGATCCCTCTCAAAGAAATCTTCATTCCTTCCTCAACTTAGATGAGGCAAATGAGGTTTTTGGGTAGGATGAAGTGGTAGGAAGAGGAGAGGAAGGGAGCATGGAGCATTAGAAATACATTGGATAGAAGGTTAATTATCTAGTTAATTAATAGTGTCCTACTATTTCTGAAGCAAGAAAATCAAAGGAAACCTGTTCCAACCACCACCTCCTCAACTCCCTGGCAATATTGACATCACTTCACAGGTCAGGAAGAGAGAGTGGAAAGGCACAGATAGTGTATTCGATTAAAATGTATAAATCCTACTGCCTTAAGGGAAATAGATTATTTACCATGGCCACAGAACACCAACTAACTGGCAACAGTGGTGATCTAGCTTCCTTTTTCTATGTTAAAGATATTAATTAGGGTGGTTTTTAAAAGCCATGTCATGGCATAAGGACTGGTCTGCCTGCAACCACCTGCAGCAGAGAGCAGGAGTCTCTTACTGAAAGAGGAGTGTGAGAACATGTTTTAGTCAGTTTTTTTTTTTTTTTTCATTGATGTGACCAAAAGACCTGACTAGGAAAAAATTACAGGGGAAAAATTTAGGGCTCACAGTTTCAGAGATCTCAGTCTGTAGATGGCCAACTCCAAAACTCCGGACCCAAGGTGAGGCAAAACATCATAGTGGAAAGTTATGACAGAGGAAAGCAGCTCAGGACATGGCAACAAGGAAGGAGAAAGAGAGAGAGAGAGAGAGAGAGAGAGAGAGAGAGAGAGAGCGAGAGAGACTCTGCTAACTAGGGACAAAATGTAAACTCCAAAGGCACAGCCCCAGTGACCCATCTCCTCCCCTACCCATATACAGTTACTAAAAAATTAATCCATAACAGTGGATTAATTCATTGATTAGATTAAAGGTCTCATAACCCCATTGTGTCACCTCTGAAAATTCTTGCATTATCTCACACATGAGCTTGTGGAGAGTACCTCACTTATAAACTGTAAAAGGCCACTGTATTGAGAAACTTGAAAACTAGGAAAAAATTTTGGAGTTGGGATTCTTTGCTGATTGAACAGGAAGGTGGCACATGGGGGAGATGGCATTTTAGGTGGCCCTTCCATATTGTGTTTAGGTAGATGAAGTCTCTGTCAGTAGCCTTTGGGAATCTTGATTCCATTGGTGGAGTCAGCCTTGATTTGAAGGTGATTGATTGGGACTAAGGCGAGGGTCTGATTGCTCCATCCCCTTGGCAAGGCTATCCGTATAGGAATGGAGCATCGGATTTTTTTGTTCCTGGTAACAGGGATCAAACACAGGCATGGGGCAAGTGCTCTGCCAGGCATTCTGTAAGCAGGTCTATAGGACATTAATGGTTTTAATTTAAAGACAGGAATTGATAGCTAAAATTGCTAAGGTGATACGAAACTAAGCTGTACATTGTCTTATCTACATACCCTAGTAAGATAACAAATGATAGATAAACTGGTGTGATAATTAACATAGAGGAATGCAGGCTGTGAATAACCTTTATAATGTTCTTTTGATGATATCATTATGGGAAGTGTTCAAAAACTGAAAAAATTGCCTCAATTTTTCTTTCCTGTCACAAGTATTTTAAAAATGTTGTGATTTTGTTACACATTTATCTAGCGTTTGCCTTTGTAGGTAAGGATTTTCCACTGCAGTTGGCTGTTCTGTAGTCTCAGACACCTTTTACACACTATGGAGCATCCTATCTCCAGATGGGCTGAGGTTTGCTTAATCTTATGTTTGCTTGATCAAAGTGTTCCTAATTTTGAACATTTGAATGACTTCTGGTCTTTTAAAAGACTTTATCCTGATGCATAATGTTTTATTCATAGAAAAACTATGTGGTCTACATGGACGTAAAGGGAAGGAAACATTTTGGTGATTCTTGACATGTATTCATGAACTCTTTCCCCAGTAGACCTCCAGATGAGTTGACTGTTTTCCACTGTCTCTAACTCACATCAGACGGAAGGTCATGCCTCATTAAGATAATTTATTTTTTTACCACCAAGAGTGGAGTGTTCTTTCCACTTGCAGAAAAACTGTGTTTCAAGAACACTACTGTGATTAATTGGCATGGAGGGGTCATGCCTAAATATGTGAACTTTCTATCAGTGTAAGCAGTGCATGATGCAGCAAAGGTGGAAAGAGATAGGACGCAGACTCTACTGAATAACTTGGCCTTGACAGCATGGTATGGTTTGCTTTGCTAACAGGGAAGTTCTGCAAAGCAATTTAATTCTTAGGCAACTGCTAAGTCGAGAAAGAGTGGTGATCTAATGTGAAAGAAAGTCACATTGATTTGTAGAGTGATCTTCCTCTGCATGGTAACGTTGGCACAATTGATAGAGCAGGTTGTGAGTGCACAGCACAGCCAGAAGCCACACTGCTGCTGGTGAAGCTCCTTCACCAACTGTCTTCCTCTGTGCTCATTCGTCTTTCTCAGGAGTGATGTCTGCCCAGTTCTCTCAGTCTGTGTGTGTTCTGTCCTGTTTTCACAACTCAGCAATGTCAGCCCTTAAACCATGAAACCCCTTCCACGAAGTTACCCATACCATTTTTTAAAATTATGGTAAAATACACATAGTAACATTTCTCATCTGACTGGGTATGGTGGTACACATTCCTATAATCCCAGCTACTGGGGAGGCTGAGGTAGGAAGATGGCAAGTGCCAGGCCAGCCTGGGCAACTTAGAGAGCCTGTCTCAAAATAAAAAATAAAAAGGCCTGGGGATGTCACTCAATGATAGAGCTTCCCTGGGTTCAATCCTCAACACTGCAAATAAATAAATAACATTTGCCATCTTAAACATTTTAAGTGTATAAATACATTCAAGTAGTTCTGCAAACATCACTACCATCCATCTCCAGAACTTACTCATCTTTCCAAGTACTATACCCATTAAATTCTCCATTCTCTCCCCATTGCCACCTTGAGCCCCTGGCAACCACCATTTTATATCTGTCTCTATAAGTTTGAGTACTCTAGAGACTTCATATCAATGGAATCAAAAAGTATTTTTTTGGCTGACTTATTTCACTTAGCATAATGTCCTCAAGGGCCATCCTTGTCTTAGTTTATATTAGAGTTTCCTTCTTTTTAAAGGCTGAGTAATATTCCATTGTGTATATACACCACATTTTCTTTATCTGTTCATCCAACTCTGGACACTTGGGCTGCTTCCATCATCTGTCTTTTGTGAACAATGCTGCCCTGAACAGGGATATACACACATCTGATCAAGATCCTGCTTTCAGCTAGGGCTGTGGCTCAGTAGGAGAGCACTTGCCTAACATGTGAGGCACCACATAAAACTAAATAAACAAAACAAAAACATTGAGTCCATCTGCAACTAAAATCTTTTTTTAAAAGATCCTGCTTCAATTTGTTTTGGTATATAACCCAAAGTGATAAATCATATGGTTGCCCACTTTTTTTTTAGATGTTGATGAACCTTTATTTTATTCATTCACTTATATGTGGTGCTGAGAATCAAACCCAGTGTCTCACACAAGCTAGGCAAGGGCTCTACCACTGAGCCACAACCCCAGCCCATGTGCAAGTCATTTGATTATGACATATACTATATGACTGTTAGTATTGCATTAGGGCGATGGTAATAAATTTGTAAGGCTTTGAGGAATCTGCCTCAGCTGTGCTTCTCCCATGAATGCTGTTATCTTTTATGCACAATTTTACAGAATGCTTTATTTTTCAGAAATGAATGAATCACATTGGACCATAAATGCCCAAAGAGTTCAAGACAAATAGGCAGGGCATTTTAGTCTGTTTTCTGTGCTATAACAAAGTGCCTGAGGCTAGGAACTTTAAAAAAAAAAGAGGTTTATTTAGCTCATAATTTTGGAGGCTGAAAGCCCAAGATCTGGCAGTCTCATCTGCTCAGCTCAAGTGAGGGCCCCCCTGGCTGTATCACATCATGTATTGCATCATAGTGGGAGCAATTTGTGAGAGGGACAATTACATGGTAAGATAGGAAGCCAGAGAGATTCAGGGACCAGGCTTGCTCTTTTTATAACAAGTCACTCTTACAAGAACAAGCCAGGGTCCCATGAGAACATTACCCGCTTCTGAAGGCAGTACCCCCAGACCCCAGCCCACTTCTCAAAGGATCCACCATCTCAACACCACTACAATGAAGACCAAACTTACAGCACGTGGACCTTTGGGGGACAAGCCACACCCCACTTCAGCACAGGGTACAGCTCTGCACAGGACTACCTAACAGTGGGGCAACCTTAGAAAAATTAACCAGCCTCAATTTTCTCCCTAGCAACGCTGTCTCTCTGTGGTTCCTGAAGCATTCCCTGGTCTGAAGTCCCCAGCACAAACATCTCATGCACACACGATCAGTGTGGCACATTATGATTCCAAAGGATTGAGCAGAGGATAAAAATCCGAGGGTAAACTTGTTTAGAAAGTTGAAAGCCCTGCAAGCCCCTGGCTCAGTCTTTTCCTTGTGCCTACATACATGAGATGGTTTGGGGACATCAGGCTTAATGCACCAAACAAATTAGATAAGCAAAAAACGTCAACGAGTGCACTCTGTTCTGGCAACAAGTGTGTGTCCAGAGATGTGGAAAGCTGGAGGAAGGCAGGGAGGGGAGGCTGGGGGATGTGAGGGCACAGAGTTGCTATTAATGTATGAGGGCTGCTTGTTTATTATTCATGGTTTCCATGAGCGTCTGTACCGGGAAAGCTCTACTCAGTGTGCCACATGAGAGGAGGACGTTGTGATTCAGGGATGGTGACTAGCCTTGCTGGAATGTAAACTCCATCGGCACACAGAGAAGCAGAAGGAGGACTGAGTGCTGCACTGGACCAAAGAGTAAAATCATTTGTGACCAAGGAGGAAGGGGGCTCAGAGACCCATAGGGGCACCCCCTTATAATCCCAAGGGCCTAGTACAGATGGTACCCACGGAGTCCTCAGGGGAGTTAGGCCTGACCTGAAAGATTGCTGAAATTGGGTCCTTGGGCTTTCTGTTTCACGGAAATATTAAAACAGAAGAGAGACCCGGGCGTGGTGGCGCATGCCTGTAATCCAAGCCACTCGGGAGGCTGAGTCAGGAGGATCACGAGTTCAAAGCCAGCTTCAGCAACTTAGCGAGGCCCTAAGCAACTCAGTGAGACCCTGTCTCTAAATAAAATACAAAATAGGGCTGGGGATGTGGCTCAGTGGCCGAGTGTCCCTGAGTTCAATCCCTGGTTCCAAAAAAAAAAAAAAATACAGAAGAGAAATAGAGTCTCTTTTTGTTCTTCAATTATATGACAACATATAATGTTACAGTTATTATATAAACAATATTTCCAGTAGCTTAAAGTTAAAATCAGAATTTTCCAGAGGAAGGGGACTAATGTGCATTTGTCTAGAAGGCAGGCATTAGAGATAGTAGCTGAGACCAAATGTCTTGGCACTAGAGGAGAAAGGGAGTGGGGAAATAAGGGAGCAGGAGGAATCGAAGGCACAGAAGGAGGGGGTGTCTTATCTGCACCTGCCACTTGTCATCCCAGTGTGTTAGTTCACAGTGCGGACCGCTCAATCATGAGACTTAGCCCATTACAGTGTCGGCAGTCAATTTAGTGAGTTTCCACAGAACTAAATGAAGCAACCCAAGACAGAATAGAGAGTATCAGAGTGGCATTGCGTGAAGTGAAGTTCAGCATTGTTGGTAATGTTCATGCACGTGTCTACTGGATTCTGAGTGAAATACTCTTCCAAGTGTGAAGTTTGTCTTCTGCCCCTGGACTTTCCTTCACAGTCAGTGAGTCTGTGTCTAAATCTGGCTAAGGGTGGACTCTTGAGGGATGGTTCCTGTTCACTCTGATACTTATTAATTTTTGCCACTAATTCTTCAGGGATCATGGATTGTCCCAGGGCACCGCACATTCCTATTACGTCTGTCAGCTGCAGGGTTGTAGGAAGAACCCTGAATTTGGAGCTAAAAACTTAGATTTGAGTCCCACTTGAGCTATTTACCAGTTGCTTAAAAATCTTTCCAACCTAAGCCAATCCTTTCCAGTTCAATTTCATTTAACAAATGTTTATTGAGTGCCTACTGGACACTGGGTATACTAGGCACCAGGATTCAAGAAGCTTACTTGTTGATGCTGAAAATAAACACATGAACCGAAAAGGACTATGGGAAAGACAGATGGGGGGATATTTACTTCCAGGTGTGGGAAGGTTAGCATGTAATGTGTACACTGAGCCCTGAAGATGGAATAGCCTTGAATCGCCTTGTGGAGAAGTGCAAGACTGACTTTCCACTGGAAGACCACTGCAAGTAGCATCATGGGTGTGGGAAAGCTCCTGGCATATTTGGAACAGAAATCCTGAGGGACAGTTGCTTGTGCAAAGGCCCTATGGAAGGGTGTATGGGTCAGAGTCTGGTGGAAGTTAGATGGGGCCAGGTGGTGATGGGCTTCATGTGACATGCCAAGAAACTTAAACTCGATTGTGCAGGCAGTGAGGAAAGGCATGACAGGTGTGTGTTTCAGAAAGAACTCCCAGGCAGCAGGACGGGCTTGGAGGAGGAGAGGGGAGGCAGTGAGTCCCATGTCCAGGGACTAGCATTTATCAGGGGCAGGGAGGGGCCACTGAAGCAGGGCAGCAGTGGACACTTGGACAAGGGAGTATGTGAGTCTGTTCTGCAGAGGCCTGGGACATCCTGAAGCAGGATGGAGCTGGAAAATGTTGAGATTTTTAGGTACAGGGGAGGATGGTCATGCCAGAAAGTGGTAGCAAGCCCAGGTTATAAGGAGGAGAACCATGCCCTTCCCTGGTGAGGCATCTGAGCTCTAGCATGGCTTTTGCTTCTTCCTGGATCTCCTAAGTGCAGCTCTGGCTTCACTGAACTACCCCAAATTTCTTGCCTCCACACACATACTCAGCACCAGTATTACACCCTGGGTTCCATGCATCCTTCCGTGTCCCTCAGTTGACATCCCCACAGAATTTCCCTCCTGCCAGCCATCTAGAGAGCAGATTGACTTCTTAATGACATGTTAGTGCCTCTTTAGCATTGTTGGTACTCAAATCCTACTAGACGTCTCTGATTGTATGCCTGTAGTTTTGGGGGAGACCTCGTTTGGGCAGGTTCTTTTTGGGTTTTTTTTTTGTTTTTTTTTTTTGAACCAGGGATTGAACTCAGGGACACTCGGCCACTGAGCCACATCCACAGCCCTATTTTGTATTTTATTAGAGACAGAGTCTCACTGAGTTGCTAAGGGCCTCGCTAAGTTGCTGAGGCTGGCTTTGAACTCGCAATCCTCCTGACTCAGCCTCCCAAGTCGCTTGGATTACAGGCGTGCCACCACGCCTGGCTCTGGGCAGAATCTTTTTGAAGAGCCTTTCTAGTCTTGCCATCCACCCCTGCATTTGTCAGGGTTTCCAGAAAACAGAACTAATAGGACACACAGCACCCCCAGTGTCATTTTTCACAGTTTGAGTTAACCACGTCAGCCACAGTTGAAAATATTATTAGAAATTCCAGAAATGAGCAATCCATAGGCTTTAGATTGTGCACTGCTCTGAATAGGGGGATAACATTTCTCCACGTCCTGCTCCATCCTGGAATGTGAATCATCTCCAGTGGGGGCAATCCACATTGTGTATGTTGCCCACCCTTAGTCACTTAGCTAGCTATCTTAGTTATTAGTCTGTTGTGGTATCACAGTGCTTGGGTTTAAGTAACCCTTCTTTTATTTAATAATGGTCCCAAAGCACAGAAGGAGTGATGCAAAGGAGGCATCAGAGCATAAAACACAAAAGAACAGATTAACTCTAATACTATGTGGCAACGCTGGAGAGCATACAGGAAAAAGCATAGCACATGGAGAGTTGGGTACTTCCTGAATGTAGTGTCAGGCATTCACTGGGAGTCTTGGAGCATATTCCTCACAGATAGGAAGAACTCATATCATATGAACTGTATATATAATGTGTGTGTATGTATACATGCACACTTTACACAGGTGTAAAAATGGAAAAAGGGGGTGGGGAGAGACAATTGTGAGTGCTGACAAGTACAGAGATTGTAGGGTAAGCTGGCAAGCTGGATGCTCAGGTAAATGTTGACATTGCAGTCTTGAGGTCAGAATTCCTGTTCTTTGCAACCTCAGCCTTTCCTCTTAAGGCCTCCTCTGATTGGATAAGGCCCACTCACATTATCTATGGTCATCTGCATTAATCAAGGTCTATGGATTTAATGTTAGTGGCACCTAAAAAGAGCTTCCAGCAACATTAAGACTGTGTTTGACTCAGTAGCTGGGCACCGTCCCTACCCAAGTTGACACATAAAGTTAGCCATTACAAGACCCCGAATGAAGAGTTGACACGACCCTCTCTGGGAGGTTTGCATATTTTAATCCATTTCTACAGTAATTGTGTAAAGAGAGATGATTCTTGTCATCTCACAGATGACAACATTGAGATTCACTTAGGTTAACAGACAGTCAACCACACAGTTCTAAAGGCAGAATCCAGGTCATGACCTCTAGGCCCTGGGCTCTTCCTGCAGCAGCACTAGGGTACCTGTGTGTGAATGTGGCCATGGGTGCTCAGTAGACAGATGTCCAGCTAAGTGTATTGGGGCATTGGGAGCGAGGCAGACCATGTTCTGTTTGTTTCTGCAGTGTTGTGGATGAAACCCAGCACTTCTGTGTACTAAGCAAGTGCTCTTCCCACTGAGCTACATCTCCAGCCCCAGAACTTGATTTGAATACAAGCAGCTGAGGACCTGAGGCCATTTGTTTCACCTTACTCTGACTCATTTTACCCATTGTAAAATTAAAATAATAATAAACCTCCCCTATAGGATTGTTTCAGTGATAAAATGAAATATTCAACTTGATGCCTGGCATGTAGTAATTATGCCCTAGACAATGAGAGCACTAATAACAAGAATACATAATCACCAATTTATTTGGAAGAGAATAAAATAGCCACTTGTGTACCTGAAAATTTGGTTTCTGCCAGGATTTCAGAATAAACATTTCAGGTTGTGCATAGATATATGTATGATCCCAAATTATTTAAGAATTTTATTAGATGATTTCACATGTTTGTTGATTGTTAACCTTACCTCTTCCAGTAACTCTTCACCTACTTCCGTGTACATTTCTGCTTGTTTATTCTTAAGTGCCATTCTTTTGTGTTTTTTACAGCATATTGAACATCTGCTATCCTTCCACTGTTTTTTTTTTTCATACTTAGCCTTTGAATCTGTGTTTTTGTTCTGCTTAAATTCCTAGAAGGAAATACCCAGTAGTGAGGCATATTTTTTGTAAAAGGTTAGATTCTGGAGCTCAACTTAATTCAAATACCAGCTTTGGGCAAGGCACAGCCTTCTCAGAGAGGCCTCAGTTTTCTCATCCGCAAAATGGGAGGCTTAGTGATTTCCACCACACAAAGTTATTGTAAAGACTGAATGAGGGCAAATGTGTAGAATGCCCGGAGCAGAACCTGAGGCGTAGTACTCAATGAACTGTTCTGACTATGTGTACAGTTTCCCCAGTACTAAACTTTACGGGTGTTTGATGAATGTTACTGCACATGGTCTAGGATGAGGGAAGCAATGGGAAGGAGGATGTGCTGCTGGTGAGATGGGATTAAGTTCTCAAGGAATGTATGGTTTTGTAAAGGTGACAAAGCTGTTTAGGAGCAGCAGAACAGACAAAGTGTGGAGCATCTGAGTCTGTTCAGGTTGCTCTCGTGGAAGTGCCTCAGCGTGGGTAGTTTCAACAATGAATTTTTTTTTTTTTTTTGGCGGTGCTGGGGATTGAACCCAGGGCCTTGTGCTTGCAAGGCAAGCACTCTACCAACTGAGCTACATCCCCAGTCCTCAACAATGAACTTTTGCTTCTTGCAGTTCTAGGCTGAGGAGTCCGTCATCAAGGTGCTGGCAGATTGGTGTCTGGTGAGGGCCTTCTTTCTGGTTCTTCTTTTTTTTTTTTTTGCTTTCTGGTTCTTAAATGGCGCCTTTTCGCTCTGTCCTCACATAGCAGAAGGCGCACGGCAGCTTTCTGGGGTCTCATTTATAAGGGTGCAAATCCCACATGAGGGAACCCACATTGTGACCTCATTCACCTCTCAAAGGCCCTGCCTGCCTCCTTTAGGATTTCAACATAAGAATTTTGGGAGGACACAAACATGGAGCCCTTAACTTAGTCTTAGTCCATTTTGTCATCTATAACAAAATACCATAGCCTGTGTAATTTATAGATGATAGGAATTATTCTCTAATGGTTCTGAAGGTTGGAAAGTTTGAGATTAAGGCTCCAGCAGATTTGGTGCCTGGTGAGGACCCATTTCCTCCTAGGTGTTGCCTTCTGTGTGTCCTCACATGATGGAAGGGACAAGGGGCTCCCACAAGCCTTTTTTAAAAAAGGCACTAATCCATTCTGGAGGTGGACACAAACCATGGCACATGAGGCATAAGCCAAGCGCTGGCAGGGGGCTGTGGGACTCAGGTCCTCAGGCAGTTAAGGATGTGATGCTCTTTTCTCTGCACCACTGAGCCCACACCTCCCTATCACATGCTCTTGTCACACAGTATCAAACAGCCTCCTCATCCTCCTCTCTCTCCCCCTGGAAGTCAGCAAAGACAGGTAGCAGAAGGAATGTTCTGCAGTAAATTATAATGAAGAGTGTGCACGTTTTTTCTAATAAAACTAACACCACCACCACAACACAAATACGCACCATATTGTTCAGTTACAAATCTATTTATCTTCTAACTTGTGTAGAAAGAGCACCTACTTTATGGGAATCAGTGCAGG
The DNA here is from genome assembly GCA_020662805.1 of Glaucomys volans. Taxonomy (NCBI): domain Eukaryota; kingdom Metazoa; phylum Chordata; class Mammalia; order Rodentia; family Sciuridae; genus Glaucomys; species Glaucomys volans. The sequence continues at coordinate 844,187 of JAJEJO010000120.1, forward strand.
ACAGAGTGTGAAGGAAGAAATAATTTCGTAGCAGTCACGGTGGCACTCACTTGTAATCCCAGCAACTTGGGAGACTGAGACAGGAGGATGGCAAGTTCAAGACCAACCCCTGCAACTTAGCAAGACCCTGCCTCAAAATGAAAAACAAGTATGGAGGTTGGAATTCATCCTTTGGGGTTCAAACCGCAGTCCAGTCACTTCTGTGTAACATGGCTAACAAAATGGAAATAAATACCAACAAGTGTTATTATCAAACAAGTATTATTTTGTGAAGACATTTACACATGCTCTCACTGAATGCTCCCAACATCTCTGGGTGGTGGGTGCTACTGTAATGCCTATTTTTATAATGAAAAAAAAAAATGAGGCTGAGACAATACCAAGTGTTGGTGAGGGCAGAATGGCCAGAATGCTCTTTCTATCACTTGTGAGATTGCAAACTAGTCCAACCTACTGAAGTTAAAGAAATGCAAGTCTTATGACCCAGCACTGCCACTCCTGGCATAGGCCCAAAAGAAGGGTGATTTATTTCTTTTCTATTAAAAGCATGCGCAAAAATATTCATGGCAGCTGAATATCCCAAAGTAGAAAAGACCTAATTATCCATAAACAAGAGACAGGACACAATATATTCAAACAGTAGAATATTGCATCGCATGGAAAAGAATGAACTAGTGCTAAACATGGATGGATCCAGACATGATGTTAAGTAAAGGAAGTCAGAAATAAAAGAATACATCCTGCATGAGTTCATTTATATGAAGTTCCAAAAAACCAAAAGTAGTTTGTAGTGACAGAGGTGAGAGTAATGTTTACTCTTGGTGTGGCAAACTTTGCTAACTGGGAGGCACCTGAGGGAGTTTTCTGAGGAGCTAGAAATGTTCTATATTTTGATCTAAGTGGTGGTTACATTAGTATTGTATCAGTTTTCTTGCTGTGGAACAAAGGGCCACAAACAGTGCATTAAAACAACACAGATTTATTACTCTGAGTTTCCATGGGTCAAGGGCCTGGGGACAACTCCATGGGTCTCTGTCTCAGGGTCTCACAAGACTGCAATCAGGTAGTGATCAGGAAATTCGACTGGGGAAGAATTCACTCCCAAGCTCGTTCTTTGTATTGGCAGAATCTGTTTCTTTGGGATTGTATAAGCCAGAGCCCCAGCATTCTGATGGCTGGTAACTGGAGACTGCCCCCAGGTCCTCGGGCTGCCCACAGTTCCTTGCCAGGTGGGCTTTTCCAATGTGGCCACTCACTTCATCAAACCAGCAAAGAGTCTCTAACTCCAGTCACTAAAGTGGGGTCTTATATAGCATATCATAATCATAGTGACATCCTGTCACCTTTGCCATGTTCTGTGTTTAGGTACAAATCACAGATTCTGTCTGCATTCAGGGAGAAGGGGTTACATGAAGGCACAAACACTAGGTGATGATCATTTACCCTCATCTTAGAGATTGTCCAACACATACATACATATGCATGTGTGCATGCGTGTGCACATGCGCACACGCACACACCCTCACCCAAATGAACATGTAAGCTTTGTGACCCTCACAACATCTAAGTAAAAACTCAATAAAACCCCCTGAAGCTAAGAGAAATGAACTAACTTGATCTAAGACTCACAGCTACTAAATAGCACAGGTGGGATTAAAATTTAGCTCTGTCTGATACCAAAACCTATGCTCTTATTCTGAATACTGAATGAAGGAACGAAAGTAAAGCCCAAAGTCTATTCTGGCATAGAGAATGGTAGCTACCGCAATGATGATATGCCAGTTCAGTTTTATTATTTGTACACATTACCAGTTTCATTCTGAAACATGTTGAGGGAACAGTTTGTATACCTTAAACAATGTAATAAATATAGAAGGTGCCAAAACCCCAGTGTTTCTTCCTAAGGACTTCTCCAATTGATCATGCTCACGTGTCTGCCTTTGCCACCATTTTCTTAAACTCCCAAGAATATAATTCCATCATGATTTTCCTAGCACATTCATTTGTTCACCCCTTTCCCCACTTGCTGCCCAGGTCTAAAGTTCTGCTGTACCGTAGTCCTCAGTGAATATTCTGATCTGTGCTGTAACTTGCTATGTTAAAATGACTGATAATGTAATTGTCCCCTTCACTTGTTTCTTGTTATTAGAAAGCAAAGGTGAGCCTGGCGAGGTTGCGCACGCCTGTAATCCCAGCACTTGGGAAGCTGAGGCAGGAGGATCGGGAGTTCAAAGCCAGCCTCAGCAACTTAGTGAGGCCCTAAGCAACTCAGTGAGACCCTGTCTCTAAATAAAATACAAAATAGGGCTGAGGATGTGACTCAGTGGTGGACTGCCCCTGGGTTCAATCCCCAGTACCAAAAACAAAACAAAACAAAACAAAAACCAGAAAGCAAAGGTGAATCACCTCGTTCTCTCCCATCTGTTTTTCTGCACGTTTGAAGTTGGTGGGGGAATAAAAGAACTTGGTTTTTAACTTGGGTAACTGGGTTTAAAAATGGAAGCATTTGGTTGGGGTGAAATTCAAAACAGGTCACATGATTCATCTCAAATGATAGTACTGGACTCTGGTGGTTTTTAGGGGTTTGTTCAGAAGTTTGGAGTTGAAAGGAATTATTGTTTTAACACACAATATAAAAAATCAGCCAAAAAGAACTGGCAGCATGCCTAGATTGTTAGATCCCTGATTTTGGGAATGTTTTTTTTTTTTTTTTTTTTTTTTTTTTTTTTAAATCTTACTTGTAATGTTCCTTATGTAACATTCTTCTAAGCATACCACAGTAACTAATAGTGTATTATTATTATTATTATTTGATTTTTTTATTGATGTAGGACTTATTATGGACCTAGTATTATGGGTGATCCTGAAGTAAATAAAGTTTTTATAAAACACAGCTATCGATCAAGAAGCACATAATCTTTTTGGTGCTAAAGCAGAGGCATGTTTCAGGTTTTATGCCATCAGTGGATATGAAGCATTTATTGCTAACAAGGGAAGTCAGGGAAGGGGTCAACAATATGAACTTGAGTCTTTTAAAAAGACCAGAGAGATCAAAGAAAACCTGGACCTGGGTATGTATGTACTCTCTGCAGCTATTTGTAGTATATACTCTCTGTATGTCAGACAAGTCTAGACTGTTTACATAGATTGTTTCATTTAATCCCTGCCACAATGCAGGGTAGGTATTTTATTTCTATATTGCAGATGAAGAAATGAAGGTCCCAAGCAGCTTGATCAAGGCCTCACTGTTAGTGAAAGCTGAAAGGGGGATTCTGCCTAAAATCTATATGCCTGTAGAGCCAGTGCTCCATCCCCAAGGCCGGAGATTCTGTTCTTGAAGAGTTAAGTGTATACATACTATGTCATAATGAATAAGTCCAGATGATAAAATAAAAAATGTTACATGAGGATATTTATTATGAAAATTTAATAAAGAGTTCAGGATTTTGAAAGTTACTTGATTAAAGCAAAGAGAACTAGTGCTTATGGAGAATCGCATTAGAAAAGTCCTCATCTTCCACCAGACTATGCACACTTAAAAAGGATTGGCAGAGGGAATGGGTTACCTTTCTGTCATTGTGACAAAATACTAGAAGAAATCAGCTTTTAAGGAGGAGAGTTTTATTTTGGCTTAAGCTTTCAGAGGTTTCAGTCCAAGGGCTACTTGGCCCTGTCACTTTTGGCCTGTGGCCACAGTTATTATTGCAGGAGCACATAGCAGAGGAAGCCTGTTACCTCATGACAGCTGAGAAACAAAGAGAGGAAGAAAGGGGCCAGAGTCCCATATCATCCTCAAGGGTCCCCAACCCATGACCTAATGTCTTCCCATGAGGCCCCATCTCCTAAATGTTTCACTGCTTCCAAAAGTGCTAGAGGCTGTGGTCCAAGCCTTCACCATGAGCCTTTGGGTGACATTTCACATCCAAAGAACAGCAGGAGCTGATAGAGCCCTCAGAACCATGCTGGGATCAGTCAGTTGCAGAGACAGAATCACCACTGTCTTCCCCTGAATCCTCATGGTTTTGTGCAGATTCTGGTTAGAAGTTGGGGACAAAAAAAAAAATTTTTTTCTGGTATGAGGGATTAAACCCAGGGACATTTAATCACTGACCCACATCCCAACCCCTTTTATATATATATGTATATATATATATAATATATATAATATATATATTTAGAGACAGAGTCTTGCTGAGTTGCTTAGGGACTCTCTTAAGTTGCTGAGGCTGGCTTTGAACTCATGATCATCCTGTCTCAGCCTGCTGGGATTACAGGTGTGTGCCACTGTGCCTGCTGTCAATTTTTTTTTTTTGTCAATTTGTTTTTAATTGTGCAAAAGATATAAGATTTACCATCTTGGCCATGGTTAAGTATACAGTTTCATGACATTAAGTGTATTCACATCTGTGTGTAACCATCACCACTATCCATCTCCAAAACATTTCATCTTGCAAAGCTGGATCTCTGTATCCTTAAGCAACTCCCCATTTCCCTCTCTTCTCACCCCCAGCAATGCCCAATTTACTTTTGGTTTCTTTGAATCTTAGTAGTCCAGGTTGCTCATCTAAGCAGAATCATATCGTATTGTCTTTTTGCCTTTTTGGTTTATGTCACTCAGTGTAGTGTCTTCAAGTTCATCTGGGTTTCATGTTGGAATTTTCTGTATGTTTTTTTTTATTGTTTTTGGATGTTGATGGACTTTATTTTATTCATTTATTTATGTGGTGCTGAGAATTGAACCCAGTGCCTCACACATGCTAGGCAAGCGCTCTACCACAACCCCAGCCCTATTTTTCTGTATTTTTAGGACTGAATAATATTCCTTTGCATGCACAAATTACATTTTCCTTAGCCTTGCATCCATCCATGAACACATGAGTTGCTTCTACCTTGTGGCTATTGTGCATAATTCTGCTATAAACACAGTATATAAATATCTGTTTGAATCTATGCTTTCAATTTGGTATAGCTTAGCAGTGGAATTGCTAGATTACATAGCGATTCTAATTTTAATTTTCTGAAGACTCACCATACTATTTTCATAACAACTGTGAGGACAATGTTACACTGGTCAGTGGCCCTTCCCATCTGTGTTCCTTCCCAAGCCTGGTGTAAAAGCATCCCTTTCTCTGAGCAGATGGGTTGCCTCTGCAGATAGTACCCTGGAGCTGAATCCCAGCCTCTCCCTTCTGTGCTCTCCAGAACCATTGGTCTTGACATCCTTTTCTGGGCAAAGAGCAAAGACAATGTTTTCTTCTCTCTGCCCAAATTATTTGGTTCCTCCTCACCTTCCTCCACATAGACATTTATGTGTTGAGATAATTTGATAAATGCCAAACATTATTTTATCATCCTAGGACGCTTGAAATTAGGTATCTGCTCTAACACAACCATGGAATGAAAGATGGAATGAAAGACCCACCTTCTCCATTCTATTAAAGGATAGCCACCATTTATTTAGCATTTGACCATGTGCTAGCTCAGTGCTTAGCACATGGTCAAATGCTAAATAAATGAGCATATATCATCATCCTTAATCTTCACCACAATTCATCACAGATGAGGAACTCGTCAGCAAGGTTAAGGGATTTTCCTGCAACCACAGGACTACAGAGCACAAGAGGCACATGGTCTTGGGTTTACTTTATGCTCCAGGAGCAGCTGTGGGTCAACTAACCTCCTTCCTTCCCTTCCTACCTTCCAAACAAACACAATGATGGAAACTGACAGATGAAGATAAAAGCAATATTGCTGATAAAGTCAACTGGAGTCCATGTGCACAATTCTTGCTGATAATCTTTCAGTGTCCCCCTACCAGGTCTAGACATGAAGGTACTCCCCCTAGGTGACAGTCTGGTCAGTGGTGTCCAGACACTGACCCCAGATTGCTCTTTGTAGTAGTTTCGGTGGAAAGGTTAAAAAGAGAATGAACCTTCTTTGAGATTAATAAATTAATGAATTAGGTTGATTCTATCAATGTAGATAGAAATGGATTTCTACCAGAAGTCAGTAGCGGGCGGGGCAGAAACCAGAATTTTTACCTTGCAGAAGGCACTCAAAGAAAATCCCGATATGTGGTCCCTTCTGAGAAACCCCTGCTGCATGAGGAGGAGGGAGCTTTCCGCAGACTGAATACAACAATTCTTCTCTTGAATTTTGAGGGGAGCTCAGCTCTGCTTTCTTCATAGTGTTTAAAAGCAGGTGTAGGAAATCAAATCTTGGCTCCATCACTTACTAGCTGTGTGACTTTAGGTAATTTATCCAGCCTTTCTGAACTTCATTGTCCCTAGCGATAAAATGAGAATGATAACAATACCTCAAGCATTTTTTAAGGTTTTAAGATAATGAATGCAAAGCCCATAGGAGATTAAGAACTCAATGAGTATTAAGGGAAAATAGATTCTAATTTCTGTTACATGATGGAATAAACCCATTAGACTTGGTGAAAAGTTTCTGTCCCTGGATACTCTTCTGCAGAAAGCTTCAGTGCTATTATGAAGAATCTTGGATGAAAGTCTTAAATTGGCTACTGTTAGAATTTTGGCTGCTAGTTAGACTTGGGTGCCAGCAGATCAGAAGAGAGGAAAAAAGCCAAGAGACCCTGGGAGGCTCACATTTGTGGGGAACAACAGACTGCAGATGTCAGCTGAGTGATGGTCAGGCATGTGGGCAGGGAGAATGATCACTATGGACACACAGGATATTTTTGTTGTTGTTGTTTTGTTTTTTAGTTAGAAGTCACTTAGATACTTACATTCCTTGTAGAATAATGGAAATGGAAAGAAATCTCTAAATGTCTGGTCCTGATCTCTCAGATTAAAAAAGTGAGAACTAGAGTTATGTGGTATTACCCATGTAGCGCACATAGCTAGTGATGGACCTGGGGTTAGCGTCCAGCTTCCCTGTATCAAATCAATTATTTTTCTCTTGAACCATTCTGACTTCTTCTAACAAGTTTAAAATCTGAACCCAGAAATATGATTTATCCCAGGAGCTTCTGGAGCTCCACTGAAACCCTAAAATGTTTAAGTGTTTTAAAGTACAGCAACTAACAATTATCAGGCACCTGTATGTACTAGGATGATATTAAGAGTTTTATATGGGTTAAGTTTTAATTCCCCAACAATGAAGAAAGGGAGCTACCATTGTCACCTCCACGTTGAAGAGGAAGCTGACACTTAGCTTGCTGAAGGTTTGCCCAGGGTCACACTGAGTGTCTGAGAGGCAAGATGCTTTCAGTTCAAGTCTGTTTGATTCTACAGAAATCCACTCATTTGAGGGCCAGGCCTATTTTCCCAAGGATGTGGTTTCAAATATAATGTTTTCTTCATTGAAAAAAAAAAGCATTATGTGGAAATATTAATAGTGGTTTCCAAGCAGGCAGAAAATAATCTTTTGAAACAGATTTTTTTTTTTTTTAGGAAAAATCAAAACCTGCTGCTTAGATTTAAGTTAATTCTAAAGAGATACTAAAAAAAATTCTCAAGTGAGTCCTTGATACTCTTTTTTAACAATATTAAAATAAATTTCATTTATGAGGGTTTCATGCAGATTGTTAAAGTAGAAATAAAATGGAATGGTTAATGATATTATCCTCTCATGCTATGTCTCTAAAATTTTCCACAGTTTATTTTTATGTTTTTTTTTCTGCTTTTAACATACATGCTCATTGTCAACACACTGGGGAACTCAAAGAATAAAATAAAATCTGCCTACATTTCTACCACCTAGTGATACTACCTTTAATATCTTGTTGTGTGTTTCAATTGATAACCTATTTTTTAGAGCAGTTTTAGGTTTACAGAAAACTTAGTGGCAATTGTAGTGTTCTGATACACTCTCCCTCATACCCTTCCCTCCACACAGTTTCTTGTATTGTTCACATATTAGTGCTGCGCATTTGATACAACCCATGAGCCAACACTGATATGCGATGAGGAACTACAGACCATAGCTTATAAGAGGTTCACTCTATGTTGTATATATAATGGTTTTGACAAGTGTATAAAGACATATATTCACCATTATAACACAGGTTAGTGTTTTCAATATTTAAAAAGTATACATAAATTGACTTTTCATTGGGCAACATGATACTTTAACAGTCCTTTCGTCTAAAAATTGTGGATATTGTTCTTCAATTGTAAAAGTAATACATGTTTATAAAAGTCGTGCTTGCACATTAAAACCAATCAAAGGAATCATCTTAAAAACTACTCTTTTTAAAAAGAATGCACTTATTTTATGTACTCCATTAGTTGCGTAACAGGAAATAATCATGGAACACTTGGGACACTGATCCTGGATCAGAAGGGTTTGCATCCCTCTGTGGTTTTCATGGGAATCAATGATTAGACCTTGAGCCAATTAAGAAAGGTGATAGTCCTTTGAGTGAGTTCACTGAAACAGCCCTCACAAGACTTGCCGGGGAAACCGGTAAGTTGAAGCATCCTCACTTTGGGGTTTCCTTCACTCTGAAAGCAAGCGCAGCCTTCTCCCCGCGTAAACTCAGGCAGAAGTGGGGCGGGTGGGGAACCAGGACCGTTGCTCCGGCGACGCGGCGGCTTCTCCGGCTCCAGGTGGACCCAGGGGTTCGCTGGGGGTGGGAGCAGGAGAAATGCGGCTGGCGGGTGGGGCAGACTGTGAGCTGTACTGTTGGGGAGCCATAGGAGGCTGGAAGAGTTGCGCTGGGTAGGGGGGCGTTGTAACTGGGGAAACAGGGATGGGGCTGGGGCGTGACGGGGTAATTTTTGGGTGGGGTGAAGTGAGAGTGGGGAGGACGCCGGGGTCGAGGCGGATCCAAGGCGTGGCCTGGCGCAGAGGGGATGAACAGTGCCTAGGGCAAGGCCTCGGGCGGTGGTTAGAGAAAAGCAGCACCGCGGGGCCAGGCTGTGGGCTAGAGGCGTGGCCAGAGGTAGAGGGGTGAGCCGATCAGGGGCGTGGCCTGAGGCGGGCCGGGGAGGGCGTGCCTGGGCCTGGGGCGTGGCCAGAGGGAGCTGAGCCGGGGGCGTGGCTTGGGGGAGTCGGCAGCAGCCCGCGGGCGGAGACTCTGCTCCGCGCTTTCTCCCGCGGCTGCCCCAAACCCTCCAGCCCCGAGGCCGCGCCGGAGAGAACCTGGCGAGCTCGGGGCTCTGCTGGCCTGGAGCAGTCCCTGGGGCGCAGGGACGTCTTGGATACGCCGGCTTTGGAGGCTCCGTCGAGTGGAGACCGCGCGAGGTGAGGCTGCAGCGGGGGCGCTCGGTCTGCCGGGCGGACGTGGGGCGCGGGCTGTTAGCCCGGCGCCCGGGTAGTAATTGAGCCCCAGTTGACGGCCTCTGTGACTTGAGGGTGTATTGCTCCCAACTGCTCCCGGTTCGTGAGCCCTGCCCCGGCGGCTCACCTTGTGGGCCTCTGTTAGTGCTTCCTGCCGGGCAGTAGTTACTTGGCGCCCTCCGGCTTTCCCAGCAGCGTTGCCTCCGGTCAGGGCGTGAGTGTGGTGTTCTTGCAGGGGGCGGTTTCCAGCAGGACCCGTCCAAGGATTACCCTGAAACTCTACCCCGCGCTCCCTGCCCACCGGGCCGGGCCTGAGGGGTTGCGTCGAGAGAATGGACAAAGGTTGAGTAAGCCCTTGGCTGCTAGTGACCCCTTTAACGCTTTGCTCCCTTCAGCGACATGACCTGTGCCTCCAGAGGACCGGTAGGGAATGCGGTTGGGAAACCTGCCTTTGGAAAGCAAGTTTTTCCCCAGGTCTTTACTGGGGCTCATTCTAGGAGAAAGACTTTGGGACTTGATGTCTGTCCTTACTTGACTGAAAGAGAGTGAGCTGGCAGAGTTGGTTTGGCACCATTTCTGTTCAGGTGGTGAAAGAATTGGTGTAGTAGTCCCAGGAAGGTAGAAGCCTGCGCTGTTGCCAGCATCAGGGGGATCTCAGGTGACCTATGCTGGCGGGCCACCCATCTGACTGAGCAGTTACAGAACCTGAGCAAATTTCCCTCCCTCCCAGTAAAAAAAAAAAAAAAAAACCCAAAGAAAAGCAAGCAAGTAAATCTGAGTTAGTTGCTTCCCAGCATTGGATAATTATATTGATAAATAGAATAATTGCTTCATATTTATTCAGCATTTGTAACCATGGTTTCCCAAGTCCTATATTATCTGTCCTTTCTCCTCCTCTATAGTTTTCTCTGCACCTCACTTCATTTTCTGTTGCCTAGTGTTTTCTTCCCTATTAACCCCTCCTGATCTTCCAGTTCTTTGCCCTCATTTATTCTACTTGCTTGCAGGCACAGAAATTTCATCCTATTTTATTTTTTGTTTTTTGTTTCCACTCTGCTTTCTTTTCCCACTTTCCTTAAACAAATGCCCAGTTTCTCTTTCAGACCCCCTCCCCCCACTTTTAAACTTCCTCACAGCATTGTTCTCTGGGTGCCTGTTAATTATGCACCCCACCATGTGCTGCTGAACCTTGTTCTCTGCCCTTCCCCCATCTTCTGGTCTTTATGTGGCTTTTTCTTCTTTTCCAATATTTTAATTTGCATCTACCTCCTTTGACCCCTAATTTGCCATTCTTCACCCCTTCCATGGTTGGTTATATCCTCTTTTATTTGTGTTCCTCTGCTTGTGTGGGTGTCCCACCCTGTCCCCCCTGCCTCCTTCTTCCACAGGCACTTTCTTCCCTTTTCCCTATCTCTTTCTGACAAGTGCTTTCTCCAGGACTTTCCCTGTTCATTGTTGAGGGCACACCTGGTCTCTGCTCCTTCTGTTGTGCTTTTTCACAGTCCCTTAGAATCCTTTCCATTCCTTTTCCTCCTTTCCATGCACTCCATTACCTTGCAGGTATCTTTACTTCAGAATGTCTAGAAGTGTCAGGAGAGCCAGGGGGCAGCTTCATTTCCTTAGGAGTGCTCTGGACCTCAGGACCTCCCCATTTGCTGCTGTTTGTTTTTTGTTTGTTTGTTTGGTTTTTGTTTTGGTTTTTTGTTTTTCAACTGAAGCAGAATAGCACATATAGTTCTGAATGATGTTAATATTGATATTAATATGATTATTAGGTAGCATTTATTAAACACTTGCATGTGCCAAACACTGTTCTGAGTGCTTTACATGTAGTTAATACTCATTTTAAATCCTCCTCACATCCCTCTAATGTAGAATCTATTACTGTCCCTATTTTACAGATGAGAAAAGGAGGCTCAGAAAGGTAAGTAACAGGCTGGGTTTCTCAGGGCTATGCAGTGGTGGAAACCCTCTTCTCACCAGGCACAGAACTTCCATGCTATAGGACTGACCTCAAACCTCAGGCTTACCTGCAGTTTAGCTTTAGAAATGAGGCCATTGGCCGGGTGTGGTGGCACATGCCTGTAATCCCAGCACTTGGGAGGCTGAGGCAGGAGGATCGCGAGTTCAAAGCCAGCCTCAGCAACTTAGCGAGGCCCTAAGCAACTCAGTGAGACCCTGTCTCTAAATAAAATACAAAATAGGGCTGGGGATGTGGCTAAGTGGTTGAAGTGCCCCTGGGTCCAATCCCCAGTACCAAAAAAAAAAAAAAAGAAAAAAGAAATGAGGCCATTGTTTGACTTGCTTTATTTAGTCTGCAATATACACCTGTTGAGGACACAGATTCCAAACTTGTAGGATGATGCCGGAGGAAATTTGGAATATCTGGTGTTCTTCAGAAAGCCTGAGGACAGTGCCTGGGCTGTCAGTTCATCTGTGCCTTATGCCTGCTTTCCCTCAGCCAGGAAGAAAAAGGGTCACAAAAAAGACCTGTGCTGACCATCACCTCCTGTGTGTTGAAAGTTCAGATTCACTTTAGCTGAACGGACTTTGGGGTTAGGGAGAACTGTGTGATTTTATAAGACTCGTTTATTTCTGTTTCATTATGCAATCTTGAAGCCTTGATGAAACATTTCTTTGTTGGTCTTCACCCTCCTAAGAGTTGGAGGCACCTGGTCTACTTGTACAGATACTGAGATAGACTATTGTTGAAGTTATACACTTTGGTAGCTGGAAGGAACTTTACATTCCACAGATGAAGAATCTGTGGCTCAGAGAATAAAACGATGTGTTCAAGGGGAAGCAGCAGGAGTAGAGCTGCTCCCAGGGCTCCGTGACTCTGTAGCTTGGTGGGTTGATCTCTCTCCTGTTGAAAGTGACAAACCGTCTTTTGCTTGCCTTCCCACCCCACCCCACCTTACAGTACGTGGAAATCTAAACATTAGTAACTGTGATGTTTGTGTTTTCCCTTGTGGAGAGAAATGCATCAGTACAGAGCCTGTACTTGATTTTCTTCTAATGAAAATCAAACAGCAATGAGAGAGAAAACAGTTTCTGTGTTGCCCCCTGCCTGCCCACTCTTCTCTGGGTTCCTACTTGAGCCCTCTGTGTGATTCTCTACACCCTCAGGGAGCCAAAAGGGTCCTGTTTACTCATGATGCCCAACTCCTTCCAGAACAGCTTTTCTGGACAGAATTAAACCCTGCTGTTCTAAGTTGTGCATTGTATGTAATGACTTCACTTTTTTCTTAGACTTCTAGAGTGCAGCAGTTGACCATGGATTCCTTGGGAGATGAGAGGAAACTTAGAGCACATTGTTATATCCGTGTTTTGTGGTTCAGATGAGGATTGTCAGAACTGAGCAGCAGGTTGGGTTTCACTGCTCCCTAAGTGCAGTGGAGTTCTGGGGAAGGTGTTGTGTCCAGAGCTCTTTCATCAAAGGTAAAGCTGAGACTTGAACTGAGGATTGCCAGGCTTAGGAGATCCCTGTGCATCCTTCGCTAGCCTGTGACTCCCTGAGCCAGAAAAGCCATCACAAAGCCTTTTACAAGGTAGATGGCTCCTACTTGCTGAGCTGAAGAAAAAGCATCAAATTAGGGAGCAAGGCTCATGAACCTGAAGGCTCAGAGGAGTTCTGGGTTTAGTTTTGGCTCTTTCCTGGGTGTGAATGGTGCTCTCTCTGCCTTTCAGAACCCTGGGGAACTGTGGCAAGCTGCAGAGTGCAGAGAAGAGTGCTGCTTTTTCCATGTGGTTCTGGCAGTGTGCTGTGATTGGTATGTCAACATTGGTAGATGCAGGTTAATAGTCTTTCAGTCCTCATGTTCCAATGTCCCAGACAACAGACTGTCACTTTGTCTAACCAGGACTTTAAAGGATCTGATTTCCTGGTCAGAAACACTCCCACCCTTTTCCCTGAAGCAGGGCCGTTCACTGTCTCTGTGAGACATCTAAAGAGATCTTAGATGTTGTAATTCCAGGGACCATGTGCCTGTCTCAAAGTTTCCCCCACTCGACCCTCACCTCCTTCTCAGGATTTAGCCTTAGGGTTTAGGAGCTTCATGTGTCTAATCCAGGAGAGGGGAAGGGCCAGCCTGTCCTCTCAACCCAAATTAACACTGTGGCATAGTGTGTTTTCTAAGATTGGCATACTGTCCCTGGAAGAAAATGGAACATAGGTCCCAATGGCCAGACTGGAACATTTTTGGTGGGAAAGCATCCTGAGGGGTTTCTAGCCCCAAAGGGCTTTCCTCAGGCCACGTGGCTGCCCTGTTCTCCTTTCTCAGCCCCTTCTAGTCACACCTACCCTTACCCCAGCACCCCTACTGTAGACTGCAGCAAAATGGGAAAGGGAAGTCTTTGCTGCAGCAGGTGCAAGGGGGAGGGCGAGTAAGCTGACAGCAGCCAAGTGGGAGCCCTGCAGTGACATGAGTTCCTGGTGTTGCAGGTCAGACCTTTGATCAGGGTCTTTGGTAAAAAAAAAGAAAAAAGAAAAAAGAAAAAAATACTGTGTAATAGGGACAGTGATCAGTCTGTTGTACTTGAGTGTTAAAATTATAACTGTTTCATTAAACAAGTCACTGTGTATGATATAGGTGGAGATAAGAAATGCATTTTGAGTCCTGAATAGCTTATGCTCTTCTTCTGAACACATCCCAAGTGTGTATTTGGACTCTATGGTTCCAGTGCTTCAGAAATGGGCTCCATTTCCACCTTTTGCAGGGGATTCAGGAGAGACATACTGCTTTTGTGTGATGTACAGACTTCTTTCTAATTCATCACTAATTGCCTAATTCACAGGTGTGAGTGGTAATACTTTTGGTGCTGGTTTGGAGGGACACATACATACTAACACTAACTGGGTGTCTTTCATTTGCTAGATGCTAAATTAATCAGAATTAATTTCATAGAGGTTCCCCTTCTTGTCTGGTAGGAGAGTGGATGTGCAAAAACCTAGCATGAGTGGGGTGTTCTGTTTACAGAGGGTGTTGGGGAGAGCTCTGAGAGCTCTGAGACCCAGAAAAGCTTCCTGGAGGAGGACAGAGCAGGCAGGGGCAGGCATTGACCAAGGCGGTCACTCCAGCCTCTGAAGACATTATAAACAGAGATGGGGAGGTGGACTTCAGCTTAGTGTCACCAGAGGCCCTCACACAGCTTCTGTGGATGCAGCCCCCAGCTTGTCATGGTGACTGATCCTGTGCACCTAAGGCATGACCCTTGCAATCAGAAATGCTTGGAAGACTTGTTAGAAAAGCAAATTCTAAGGCTGTACTGAATTAGAAATTCTGGGGGTGGATCCCAGCAATCTGTAGTTTAACAAGCCTTTCAGGTGATTTTCATGCACACTGATGTCTAGAGCAGGTGCTTTCAAGAGGTAACCTAGAAATAGCAGCTCTTTTTTTTCTAATTATTTTGCAGCGCTGCGGATGGAACCCAGGGTTTTGTGCATTATGGGCAAGTGTTCTACCACTGAGCCACACTCCCAGCCCCCAAACTGCTACTTTTTATGGCTGCATGAATACCTTTCCACAGAGATCTGTGACTGTGTTCCTGCCTGGTAGGGTGGTAAATGGTTTCCCTCAAGTCAACAGTCGTGCACATTTGTGTACTTCTTTCCCCAGTGTATGTCCTCACAATTTCTTTTGCCCACTCTGCTTCATGCCATTGCCTACTAGAGTAATAACCTCTTTGTGGAACACCTCAAGCTGCCATGATTTGGTGTTTAGCAGTTGTATGGCAATCTGGGTTGTCTGTGTTGCTTATCAGCTATGTGACCTTGTGAAGGTCTTAACCTCTCTGTGCCTTAGTCACCATATCTTAAAAACTTGGACGGTACCTATCTTAGTCTCTTCCTGCTGCTGTAACAGAATGCCTTAGACTGGGTAATTATCAAGAAGAGAGACTTAGTTCTGCAAACTTGGGAGCCCAAGCTTAAGGCATAAATATTTGATGTCTGGTGAGGGTCTTCTTGCTGCATCCTCACATGGCAGATAGGGTGAAAAGGGCAAAAGGGACCAACACTGTGTCCTCTCATGGCAGGAGAGATGGAAAGACCAGATGCCTTTCTGAAGCCTCTTTTGTAAGGGCATTGATCCCATTCATCAGGGTGGAGCCCTCATGACCTAATCACTTCCAATGTGTGAATTTGGGAGGGACACATACATTCAGCCATTACAATACCTATCTCTCAGCCTAGGGTTTTGGAAGCTTAAAGCTTAGCTACACATTGGAATTACCTAGTGGCAGGTAGCTGAAGGAGTCTTTTAAAAAGTTGATGTCAATCTCCATCCCCCCCCCCAAAAAAAAAACCCAAAAAAACCAAAAACCTGTGATTGGTCTTGGGCATGACCTAGGCATTGGGATGTTTGACAGCTTCCAGGTGGAGTCAAGTTTGGGAACCACTAATAAGCTGTTGTGGGGACCGAATGAGTTGATCCTTGTAAAGTTCTTAGAAGAACATGCCTGGCACATAGGAAGTGCTGAGGACAGGCCTGCTGATGAAGGCTGTGATGCTTTTGTGATTGGAAGCAGTGGAGGTGCCAGTTCTTTAATGATGAACCATGTTGATGCATGTCAGTTTGCAGATCTGCAGTGTTGTCCTGTTTTGTTCTCAGAGTTGGGAAGTATAATGGTACCAATGCTCTGGGGATCTCTCTACATCCAATTCTCTGAGCATTCTCTAGTGGCAAGGATCCAGAAGGTGATGCTGTGAATGGAGAACACCAGCCTAAAATCATGAAGTTCCATGCTTTAAAATGTGCATAGAAATGTTCACATCAATCAGGTGCCCTAAGATTCCTCACCTTCTCTAAACCATCGTTTTTCAAACCATCTCCAGATTTGGCCTCTCTTTGGCAACTGATCTGTCTTTTAGAATCTAAATGTCATTGTGTTATAAATTATGTATTGCTAAACATTATTTGAAGGAGTGTATAATCTTTTTGCATATATTAACCTGACATAACACATTCATTCCACCTTCATTCATTGTTTTATTCATTCAACAAATGTTGATTAGCACCTGCTTTGCACCAAACACTAAGCTACCAATTTTATTCCTTCTTTCCTATGATGGAAAGAACAGCATGTTTTTCTCTCTGTCAGCATGGATAAAGTATTTCTGTGTTTTTTCTTCCCCCCTGCTGGGGATCAAACCTAGAGCCTCATGAATGCTAAGCAAGCACTGTATCACTGACCTGCAGCTCCACCCCTTCCTTTTGGTTTCAATTTATAAGGGCAGCCTTCTTTATACCTGTGTTTTGTGGTGACATAATTACTCAGCTTTTAATAATAGAACATCTGAAGTACATTTTTCATGTTAAGTTCATGGGCCTTCTTTAAACCCTGCTGAGATTAATTAAATCAAACCCCATGCAACAATTATCCTAAAATATCCTGACAAGTTATTAAAACCAAGTTTACGCAAGACTAAGATTTGAGTAAATGACCCAAAGCAGAGGATGCCTGTGATTCAGTTTGAATGCTGCTGGTTTCTGTTTTTTTTTTTTTTTTTTTTTTGGTGCGGAATCAATATCCTTGCACTGTGGTCACATTAGTTACATATGATTTGTTCTCCCTCTGTGAAAAATTTAGATTATGTCTTTGGTTTAGTTTTGTGGTGCCAGCCTGAAAATAACGGATGTTTACTGTTAGACTGGCCCTCGTCCATTTAAATGTGTATTGCAAATGGAAAGAATTGATTCACTGTATTTGTTCTGCTGCCCAATTACTAAGCAAAAATCCACGCTAGAGAAACTTTTGTATAGCCAGCCCAGCAGCACACAGGCTGTTCAGTATTATGGTAAAGACTAACTTCCATTGTGTGGTCTTAGCCATTGTCACTTGCCTTACCCAGGGACTGAATAGGGTTTAGAAATACAGGCCTTCAAAGGAATGGCCCTCGCTTAAATGTTCCCTGGATCCTTCTGAAATAACATCCCTCCAACTCTCATTTGAAACAAAAAAGAAGGGGATATATTAATATCTGCAGATTTAGTTTTATCTAAAAGGAGTATATATTTCAATGGAAAAATTAAATTTTAATTTAAAAAGAAACTGGAGTTTAATAAGTAATCCAAAATGTACACAAAATAAACACAGTATTTTAAAAAATAGGGTATTTTAAGATCTGCCAGGCCCTCATTCTATGCTTTTTCTCTCTTTGACTTTTCTAAAACAAATCTGAAATCCCCAGAGCAGACTGCTCAGCTCATCTTACTGAAGAGGCTTCTTGTTTTACCAAGTTGAGTTCAACCCTGGCCTTAGAGCATCTGTCCACATGTCCTTGGGCTGCTCTGCCAGAACTGTGGGTTCTACTGCTTCCTACGAAAAGAAGGGGCTCTTCTCTCTGTGATGTCCCAGTCCCTGTTCTGTGCCCTGGCCCATTGGGGGTGTGTCAGCATGTGCATGCGCGTTGGCCAGAATGAAGTGCTCTGCTGAGCTGGAGTGGGTGGAATGCAGTGCGCAGGTCGACTCTGAGAGTCCTGGCCCCACTGCCTGAATTAAACAGCAGAATTCTGAAAGAGGAAACATTCTTTTGAATGTTTCTCTTTTCAGTGTTTTTTCACAACAAGGCAAGGTGTGAGAAGGAGGACTGTTTCTAAGCTCCTGGAATCGGTCTGAGGTTTGGGTTATATGCGTACAGTCATGCATCACTTAATGACCAGGATTCTGAGAATGTCATTGTTAGGTGATTTTTTTCGTTATGTGAACATCAGAGTGTACTTACACAAACCTTGTGGGGCCGCCATCATATATGCAGTTGTTGACTGAAATGTGGCCATGTGACACATGAGGCGTTGGCAGCAGCTCATAGGTCTTGCATTTGTGGTGCTTTTTATTGTGTCATTTTCTCTCCTGTTTGATTTAATCTCTTGTTCTTTATTTCTCTCAGCCCTAGGAGGAACAGGCCATACTATATCTATTATCTATTATCTATCTGTCTGTCTGTATATCTATCTATTATCTATCTATCTGTCTGTCTGTCTATCTATCTGTGCCATTTAGCCTAAGTGTGCAGTAGGCTGTAGCATTTAGGTCTGTGTAAGTACTCTCTGTGATGGTCCCACAATGACACTACTGCCTGCTGATGTGCTTCTCAGAACATCATTAAGTGACGCCTGACAGTATTCCCCTCTGTTGGCCTCACTGACCAGCATTGATAATAAACTCTTCTGCTTGATGTTGAATCCTCTGAAGGCAGAGACCTTCTCCAGGCTTATCTTTTGAAATGCTGAGTTGCCCAGCAGAATGTTGTCCCTGCCACTGTCCCCCAGCCCCAGTCCCTGTGGCTTCTGGATCCTGATGCTATGGTGCAGGCCAGGGGAAGGTGCTGGCCTTGAGTACATGCTCCCAAGGTCCATTCTCAACAGTAGCTGGGGCTCTGCTGCCAGTTCTAACTTCTGCTCTCCTCTAACTTCACCGTCTCTCACTGAACCTCTGCTGAATGAAAGAAGGTGGAAGGAAATTGCTTCTAGACTTTTCCTTCCAGGATAGGAGCTTCTGTTTCCAGGGAAGTAGTGTTGAGAAGTGAGAGGTACATGTGGTTTTGTCAGTCCCTGCTCTCTCCTGTCTCACTGCTCTGCTGAAGGACCAGCTGTGTTTCTTAGGGATCCCCTCAAAATTAGGGACAATACTCAGGGCTGAGAGCATTCTGGGCACTTTCTTCTGAGGTGATCTCAGAGGAGGAAGCAAGAACTTCCTGCTTTTTCTAATCCTTATTTGTAATCTGACCTTTTCATACAAATAGCTTACTCTTAATGAGGTTTGACCCAGGAGCTTTCAGGCAGTACCTACAAGCATGAATAGTTTAGCATTACAAGGTCATATCTTCAGTTTACCACATTGTAGGCTTCAAATGCTCAGAACTAGGCAGGTCAAACTTTATGATAGTCAGTTTTTTGTTACTGTAACAAAATACCTGAGATAAACAATTTATAAGGAAGAGAGGATGTGTGTGTGTGTGTGTGTGTGGGTGTGTGTATCCTCTTAGATTCAGGTATTTCAGTGCCTGTTTGACTGGCTCCTGGCTTTGAGGCCTTTGGTGAGGTAGTATATCATAGTGGGGAGCATGTGGTAGAGCAAAGCTTCTCACTTCATAGTAGCTGGAAGCAAAAAGAGAGAAAGAAAAAGGGCCAGGGTTTCAGCCTCGTCTTTGGAGGGCATGCCCTAGTGACCTACCTCCTTCCTCTAGGCCCAACCTCCTACATGGTCCACCACCTCCTAGTAATACCAGCCACAGGCTGGTATTACACATGAACCTTTGGGAGACACTTACCCAGACCATAGCACCTTACTAGCATCATTGCCCTACATATTTTTGATTTGATAACATAGATTCTTATATTTCCATAGTAGCACATCTGAAGGAAATTTATCATTTTGACTTCCTGGGAGGTTCTTTTTAAGCCTGCTGAGATTAATTAAATCAAACCCCATGCAGCGGTTATTCTGAAGCAAAGCAGCTTATTAAATTTTCAGTGCTTGCTGGACCACTGATTTGAATCATTCAAGTAGATGATTACATTTTTGTTCATGTCCTACAATAGGGTTTAATATCTATTTTTAATTTTGGGGGGTGGACACTACTAGTGTCTTTCAGTTTTTCTTTTCTGCTTCCAGGAATCTCAGGGAAGGAGGAGCTGCCTGTTGTAAGTAGGGCAGGACGGTTTTCTAGGCTTTCCTGGAAAGTTGTCCCTGACGAAATCACACTTTCCCTTCCACACAGTGTGTCTCTCTTGTCCTCAGGTTGGGGCTTTTGAAGAATACTCTGTGTCAATGGGGACTTCTGAAGATAGTGGGTGTCTGTGCAGATCAGTGTGGGATAAAAAGATCATTGTAAGTGGAGATTGGTTCAGCAGAAGGGTTCCAGGGCCCATCACGCTTAACTGGGACAGACGCTCTCTGGGTAATTTCTCAGGTCAACTGAAAAGTCCTGGTACACACTTTAGTCATTATTGAAAGAAGTTTAAACAAACCAAAAGCAAGTCTCAAGTGAATGCTGTTGGTATTACCACACTTTCTGAACAGAAGAATGTCCCTTCATATGACTTTTTTGGCAAGGGGATAGAACTCAGAGCCCCAGCCCCCCATGTGATTATTTTGAAGAGAATTGGATTGTCCAGTGGCCAGTTATTATACATGCGTGGGTATCTTCTTCCTTCTGTAACTTGTCACTGTAGAATTAAGACAGGATTAGTGGGGGCACATTCCTCGGGAATTTGAGTTGGAAAGATCCTTCCCCATTGAGAGGATGCTGCAGCTGTTGCCTCAGAAGAGTGAGAAGTTCAGAAGCTTTTCCTAAATGCTAATTGGATCTGGTCAGTCTCACATTCCCATGGAGATGACTCTTTTGCCATCAGAGTGTAAAGGCACTTGGAAAGCACTGCCCATCAGCTGTGTCTTGTATTCAGCACTGCTGTTTTGGCAAGAGGCAAAGCAAGATGGGGAAGCGGTGACCCTCATTCCAGAACTTTCAGGGCAGATCTAATACACCTGTTGCTTCCATGTAGAGGGTGGAGCGAGAATCTGTGCAGAGAAGTTCGGATTTCTTGATACATGATGTCCAGTGTAGCAGTGTCCAGGGGTGAAATGATTAGATTACAAAAGCTGTGACCTCATTGGTGGATTCATCCACTTGCTGGATTAATAATTTGAGTGGATTGCTGGGTGGTTAACTGTTGACAGGTGGGGTGGCTGCCTTCAGTAGGACACTGGGAGAGTGATATTGGCCTATATCTGGTCCCTTCTCTTTTCTCTGCCTCTCAGCTGCCGTGAGCTGAGCAGTTTTCCTGTCCCACACTCTTCTACCATGATGTTCTGCCTCATCTGAGGCCCAGAGCAGTGAATCTGGACTGAGTCTTCTCCTCCTGTAAGTTGTTCTTGTTAGGTGTTTTTGTTCACACTGAAAAAAAGCTGACTGACACAACTGTGTAATCTGTGCTGGAATTCAGACAGACTTCCACATTTGTCCTTTGTTTTCTTCCCAAACGTGTACATTTCACTGTATATCCAGTGGTGGATAGTCAAGAAAAAGGTCTCTGTAAAATAAATTTGAATTTCTAGAGGAAAAGTACACTCAAATCCTGGTGATCAGTTGTGTGAAAGACAAAACTCTGGTGCGTTGATTGTTTCCACTAGACAGAACATTGTAGTAAAAGGCACATCTGACACAGAAGAGGCAGGAGTTGGTAGAAGAAAAAGTAGGAATTTGAAAGTTTGGCCAATATATAATTATATAGTGGAGAGCTCAAATTCTCGTTTATTAATATTTTAAATTTTAAGTTAAACATTTATTAAAGAAAAATCTGAGAGGAGCTAAATTTTTTTTTAAGTTTTTCTTATTGGTTCTTTTTATTATACATGACAGATCTATTTTGATATAATTATACAGTAGGGAATGTATCTTTTTCACAATGTAGATTCACATAATTCATATAATCTTACATATACATAGGGTCATGCTGTCTGTCTCAGCCTACTATCTTTTCTTCCCTCTGAGAGGAACTAAATTTTACAGTTTGTTAGAGCAAGTGAAAGGTTCAGATGTTCTACAAAAAACTCTTACTGGGATTTGATAGGAATTTGTGGAAAATTTATACTTTATCTATGTTGAATTTTTCCAATCAGTGAACAGTGTGTCTCTTCATTAATTTTTATGTTCTTTGGTTTGTTTTATCAGCATTGTGTCAATTTTAGCATATGCATTGTTCGTTTATACCTAAGTCGTGTCTTGTCTTTTCTTTTTTTGGCACCAGGGATTGAACTCAGGGACACTCAACCATTGAACCACATCCCTAGCCCTATTTTGTATTTTATTTAGAGATAGGGTCTCACTGAGTTGCTTAGCACCTCGCTTTTGCTTAGCACCTTGGCTAGCTTTGAACTTGAGCTCCTCCTGCCTCAGCCTCCCGAGCTGCTGGGATTATAGGCGTGTGCCACAATGCCCAGCTTTTATTTTATTTTATTTTGAGTGATTGTAAATGGTATTGTGTTTTTAGTTTAGGTATCCACATGTTCATTGATAGTACATAGAAATATTATTGAATTTTTAAAATTTAGATTATGTCCTGCAACCTTATGGAGCTCACTCATTATTAAATTTCTTTTTTCTTTCTTTTTTTTTTTTTGTAGATTGCTTGGGATTCTCTGCATAGGCAATCATATCATCTTCAAATAGGAAGTAGGAATGGTGTTAGTCTGTATGCTTTTTATTTGCTTTTTGCACTGTCTATTGCATTCCATCTTCATCATTGAGTATAGGGTCAGCTTTTTTTTTTTTTTTTTTTTTAAACCAGGGATTGAACTCAGGGACGCTTGGCCACTGAGCCACATCCCCAGCCCTATTTTGTATTTTATTTAGAGACAGGGTCTCACTGAGTTGCTTATGGCCTCGCTAAGTTGCTAAGGCTGGCTTTGAACTCTCCATCCTCCTGACTCAGCCTCCCAAGTCGCTTGGATTACAGGCGTTCGCCACCACGCCCGGCTTGTTGGTTTTTTTTGTAGATGTTCATTATTGAGTTGAGGAAGTTCCCTTCTGTTTGTGTTTTTCTGATTTTGGAGAGTGTTTTTTTTTTTTTTTTTTCTTATTTTTGTTTTTACCTTTTTAAAAATGAAGAATGGGTGTTGAATTTTATGAGATGCTTTTTCTGTATCAATTGATATGTCATATGATTTTTCTTCTTTAATTTACTAATGTGGTAGATTGTATTGATTAATTTTCAGATACTGAACTAGTCTTGAATATCTGGAATAAACCCAAATGGTATGAACCCCACTTGGTCGTTTTTATAACTATTTTTATGTATCATTATGTTCTATATTAAGCATTTTTGTGCTGATATTCATGAATGGTATTGATCTTTAGTTTCTTTTTTGTGTTATTTTAGTACTAATTTTGGATCAGGGTAGTATTAGCTTTATAAAATGAATCAGGAAGTGTCCTCTCCTCTTCCATTTCCTGGAAGAGAGTATGGAATTAGGGTTAATTTTTCTTTAAACATTTCATAGAATTCTTCAGTGAACTATTAGGGCCTGGAGATTTCTTTCTTGCTAGTTCTGAAATTACAAATTCTATTTCCTTAATAGCTAAAGGCTGTTGAAATGATCTATTTCACATTGTGTGAGTTGTGGTAGTTTCTGTTTTTTGAGGAAGTGGCCCTTTTTCTTAAATTTGTCAAACTGATGTATATAGAATTGTTCTCATTGTTGTCATTACTTAGATGTCTGCAAGGTCTGTAGTGATAGCCCGTTTCATTTTTCATACTGTTATATCTTTTTTCTTTGTTAGTCTTACTAGAAGTTTGTCGACTAAAAGACTAATTTTATTAGTCTTTTCAAGTAGTCTTTTCAAGGAACAGTTCTTTGTTTAATTGATTTTCTTTTTTGCTTTCTGTTTTCAGTGTCTTTTGTACCCTTTAATTATTTCTTCCATCTGCTTACTTCAGTTTGGTTTGCTCTAGGTTCAGCAAGTAGGAGCTTAGATTGTTGATTTATTTCTTTTCTTATCTATGCATTTCAGACTATACATTTCCCTCACAATACTGTGTTATCTGTGTCCCTCAAATTTTAGTACTGGAATGTTGCATTTTCTTTCGACTAAATATATCTTTAAGTGCCGGGCGTGGTGGCGCACGCCTGTATTCCAAGCAACTTGGGAGGCTGAGTCAGGAGGATCGCGAGTTCAAAGCCAGCCTCAGCAACTTAGTGAGGCCCTAAGCAACTCAGTGAGACCCTGTCTTTAAATAAAATACAAAATACCGCGTGTCCCTGAGTTCAATCCCTGGTTCCACTAAATCAATCAATCAATCAATCAATCTTTAAAAACTTCCCCGTAGACTTTCTCTTTGACTTGTGAATTATTTGGAAGTGTATTGTTTAGTTTCTAAGTGGTACTTTTCCTGTTATTGATTTGTAATTTGATTCCATTATAATTGGAGAATACATTCTATATGATTTCATTTTTTTAAAAATCTTTTGAGGTTTGTTTGATGGCTGAGGATGTTGTATGTCTTGATATTTGTTCTGTGGGCACTGGAATGTATCGTTTCCTATTGTAGAGTGACGTGTTCTATGACTGTCTTACCTTGTTGGTTGTTGGTATTCATCCTGTAATGTGTCATATTATAGTGACATTGGTAGTAGTGTTTGTTTTTTGCTTTTTGTCAGGGGAGGGGCGTAAAGATCAGTGTAAAATTTGAAATATGGTCTAGCAAAAATAAGGAGGCCAGACGTCTCCACTGCTAGTTTAGGGCTAATTCAACAATCAGTCAAGGAGGGAAAACAGTTTATATCCTCTTGAAAATTTAGGTACCAAAGAGGATCATTTCTTCATATCTTGTTTTAGAATTAGAAAGACTGAAGAGCTGGGGGTAGTGGTGCTTGCCTGTGATACCACTTACTCAGAAGGCTGAAGCAGGAGGATTGCAAGTTCCAGGCTAGTCTCTGCAATTTAGTGAAAATGTGTCTCAAAATATAAACTAAAAGAAGGACTGGGCTGTAGCTCAGTGATTAAGTGTCCTTGGGTTCAGTCCCCAGCACTGAGGAAAAAAAGAGCCTCAAGAAAATGGAAGACTTATCTCTAAATCAGATCAGATAGCTAAACCTTCCAACTAGCCCTGTTGGAAAAGTTTTTTTGTATAGCTTCTTATTGAGAATATTTGTGAGTTAACTGCCTTAATGTTTAAGTACTTTATTCCATAATTAGTCTAATCAGGCCCAGAACAGAGAAATGGATTCTTGATATAAAGGTTAGATTATTCATCTGTTCTTTTTATTTATTTATTTTTTTTAAATTTTAGGTCATTGTACACAAATGGAGTACAACTATCATTTTTCTGGTTGTAAACAAAGTAGAATCATACAGTTTGCATATTTATGCATATACATAGGGTATCTAAACAATTGGTTAAGTCCTTCCTCTATTCTAGACATAGCGCCAGTCCCTGAGGCTATAAAGTAAAACAGGGACCTAGATCTTCCTATCTCTTCTGCAGAAGAAACACTTAGAAATCTCAATGATGACTAGAAAACATGAGTAAATGCAATTTTGAAGATTATTTCAGTTTCAGATGCTGAGCTTGAATTCGAAAAGTCATATTAAAAACCCTTGGCGGAAAACTACTCCATGTTTTATTACATGGTTCCCTAGTCACTTCAATTAAAAATACACGCTGACCGGGCGCGGTGGCGCACGCCTGTAATCCCAGCGACTCTGGAGACTGAGGCAGGAGGATCTCGAGTTCAAAGCCAGCCTCAGCAACTTGGCAAGGCCCTAAGCAACTCAGTGAGACCCTGTCTCTAAATAAAATACAAAATAGGGCTGGGGATGTGGCTCAGTGGTCAAGTGCCCCTGAGTTTAATTCCGGGTTCTACCTGTCTCCTGGGGGTGTGGGATCTGAGTTTGCTCTCTGATTGTTACAGAGACAAGTGTAAATTTTTTAGGCTTTATATCTATTTTTGTGTTTTATTTCTTAAGAAATAGAGCCCTCCGTGCACACTGGAAAAATGTACTTACCTCTGTCTTTGTAATGATACAACATTATAAGGACTGTCTACCTAAGTCATGTTGAACTTAAATCCAGCAGACCCGGTATCAAGATTGAGGTTACTCCATGTTGCTCTGTTAATGCTGTGTTGGTTTAACCTGTTTTACCAGGTACAACTTAGAAGGACAGCCAAGAGTTTGGTCTATAACTATAACATGCAAGATTTGTAAAACACAGCTATATACATAAATCATGGTATCTATTCTTTTTTCCATGATGTTATACTTTCCTTTTAATATCTGCTTTTCAGATCATGAAAAAAATGTTATTTTCCCAGAAAACGAGGTCTTTAGTTTAATGGGGCCAGCCAAGTCCAAGGACAGGTTAGATACACTGGGTCTGGCATGAGTCCTAGAAATGACTCTCAGTCAGTCTTCTTCCTCTCACTTAGGGGCTCTTCCATTTAATTTACTTTGTTTTCTGTGAAAATGAAGCTTGGTTGTTCTCTAAAGAAGCTCCATATATCTAAATGAAATAGTTGGTTGATAAGCTATTGTTAATAGTTAACAAGTCCATGCTTTATCGTATCATTTTATTGATGAACTTCCTCCTTTCTCCCTAGTTAGATGAAAGGAAGTTGATAATTTTACTATCTAGCTTCTTTATTATTCTTTAGTAAAAGTTCAGTACAAGTGAACACTGTTTTACTTCTCTTTCATTAGTTGGAATTGTTTTCTCAAAAAATTCTTAATAGACACATGGAAGAAAATAATAAGATACTTCCATAAGAATTCTGGCATCTGTCAGTCTGGCTGTTAGGTTTGCTTTAGATAAATCATATGACTTCTTTGAACCTTGTTTTTTGTCTCTGTAAAATGAGTCTGGCTCATAATGTGACACTGGTGTTTTGTATGGTTGTTTTCATCGTCTCCTGCTAGTCTGTGTGACCCTGCAGATTGAAAGCCTTAACTTCTTGTCTGTCCCCAGTTGGTGATAGCCCAGTTGTTTCAAATACTTATTCAATCTCTTGGGGCCTTGAAGGTAACAGAGGAGTCATCCAGTTTGGGCAGAGACTGTTGCTCTTATGTTCCACCTAAGGGTCTGTGGGCGATGTGGCCTATTATAAAACCTTCCAGTTTTCCAAGAGAATCTAGATTTTCGAAGTTTTTCATGAAATCTCTTTATTCTTTGATATTGAAAATGTCTCTGTGTAGGTCAAACAAAGCATAGATGCTATCTTGTCTGACTGGGCTACTATAGCAAAATGCCATCGATTGGGCGATTTAGACAATAGAAATTTATTTCTCACAACTCTGGTGACTGAGAAGTCCAAGACTGAGAGAGTGGCAGCTTCCATGTCTGGTGAGTGCCCACTTGGTTCATAGATGGCCATCCTCACATGGTAGAAGGGGCAAGAAGTCCCTTTGGGCTCTTTTTTGTAAGGGCACTAATCCCTTTGGAAGGGTTCAGCTTCCAAACCTTCTCACCTTCCAAAGGCCCCACATCCTGATAATATCACCTGGGGGAGAGTATTTCAACATATGAATCTGGGGGTGGAATTTGGGGGTGGAATTTTGGGTAACCTTAGATAACAGCAGGTACTATTAAATTCAACTCAAAAACCAAAGCTTGGTACCCTCTGAGCATGCTCTTGAAAAATGTTTATTGACTTCACAGTAGTTTATGAGCACGTTATGATGTGGCTCCAGAGGCAGGCATCCTTTACATGCTTCTGAGGAGCATGCACCTCTCAGTTCTTCCTGTCAGAGATTTTTTGACCACACTTTTATGACATCACTTAACCACTTTACATGTACAGTTCATAGATTACATTTTTGTGCAGCGAGTCTACAAAACTTTCACAGCTTGCATAAATGACTCTGTACCCATTAAACAACTTCCCACTTGCCACTTGTCCCAACTACTGGTCACTACCATCCTACTTTTCCTCTCAATGTCACCAACACGTTTTTATCTTTTTTTATTTTTATTTTTATTCTAACCATCTTTGCATGAACTAGTATCTCATTTAATTTGATTTTGATTTGCATTGCCCTGAGGTATCTTTTTATTTTCATGTCTGCTTGCTTCTTTGAGTACATGACTATTTAAGTCCTTTGCCTTTTTTTTTTTTTTTTTTTTTTTGGTACTAGGTATTGAACCCAGGAGAGCTTAACCACTGAGCCAAATCCCCAGCCATTTTAATTTTTTTTTTCAGAGACAGGGTCTCCCTAAATTGTCTGTGGCCTCACTAAGTTGCTGAAGCTGGCTTTGAACTTGCAATCCTCTGGCCTTAGCCTCCTGAGCTGCTCGGATTACAGGAGTGTGTGACTGCACCCAGCCTTTGTCCATTTTTAAGTTGGGTTACTTGCCATTTTGTTTTTGAGTTATGTAATCTGGACATATTCTTTATGTATTCTGGATATTAGTCTCTTCTCAAATGTAAGATTTGCAAGTAACTCTTCCATTCTATAGGTTTTCTTTTTTACTTAGTGGTCAGTATTCTTTGCTTCAAAGTTTTCAATTTCCATGAAGTACATTTCAGCTGTTTTTTGTTTTGTCGTTGTGCTATAAGTATCTTATCTAAATCATTCTCTGATCCAAGGCCATGAAGTTTGGTTCCTGGTATTTTGTCTAAGTCTTAAAGTTTTAGCTCTTACATTTAAGTATTGCTTTATTTTGAGTTAAGGATCATTGTCTTGCATGTAGATATGCATTTGTCCCATTTGTTGGAAAGACATTCTTTCACCATTGAATGGTATTGGCACCATTGTTGGAAATGAATTGACCCATGAATATAGGATTTTTTTTTGGACCCTCAGTTCTCTTTTCATTGATTGGTGTGTCTGTCCTTATGCCAATACCACACTGCCTTCATTACTATAGCTTTATAGTAAGCATTGAAATTGTAAAGTGAAAGTTCTCTAACTTTATTCTTCTTTTTCAAGATTGTTTTGACTCTTCTGGGTCCTTCAACCTTTCGTATGAATTATAGAATCAGTTTGCCAATATGCACAAGGTAGTCAGCTGGTATTTTGATAGGGTTACATTGAGTCTGTGGATTTCATTGGAAGCACATTGCCATTTTCACAATAAGAAGTCTCTCAATTCATGAATTTATTTATTAAGATCTTTATTTCAGTGATTTATAATGTTCAGAGTATAAGTTCTATACTTTTATTAAATTGCTAAATTTTTTATTTTTGTAAATTGAATTGCTTTCTGAATTTCCTTTTGGGATTATTCATTGCAAGTTCATAGGAAATGTGATTCTTTTCCATATATATCTTTATCTTATAGCCTTCTTAAACTCATTTATTAGTTTTATTGTTACTCTTAGTATATTTTCTATTTAAAATCATGTCACATACAAATTGAGATAGTCTTAGTTCTTCTTTTCCAATCTAGATGGCTTTATTTCACTTTCTTGCTGAATTGTCCTGGATAAAACCTCCAGAATTATGTTGAATCAAAGTGGTGCCAATAGGCATCCCTGTCTTTTCTTGTTGTTTTTCTGGGGAAAGTATCCAGTCTTTCACCATTAAGTATGTTAGCTGTGGGTTTCTAGATATATTTTATCAGCTTGAGGAAGATCCTTTCTGTCCTCGTTTACTTTTTTTTATCATAAAGGGAAGTTTAACTTTTCAAGAAAACTTTTTTTTTGTTTATTGAAATGATCATGTGATTTTTTTTCTTCTTTTTTGATAATGGTGTATTCCATTAAGACTTTTTAGATATTAAACCGACCTTGCATTTCTGTGTAAATCCCACTTGATCATGGTGTTTACCTAGTTTTACTTTGCTGGATTTGACTTGCTAGTATTTTCTTTAGGATTTTTATGTCTATGTTCATAGGGGTCGGTGGTCTATACCATTCTATTCTTGTGTTATGTTTTTCTGGTTTTGTTATGAGGGCATGCTGGTTTTATGGAATGAGTTTGGTAGACTTTCCTCCTATTCTCTGGAAGATTTTGTGAAGAATTAATATTATTTCTCCTTATTTGTTTGTAATTCCTGAAAGGACCAACAAAACCAATTTATATGCCATCTTATCCTTTCTCTTCATGCTCTTTTTGTTTCCTCCATGGACTATGAACTTCTTGAGGGTAGTGACTGTGGTGCCCGCACAAGTCGTCAAAGAAAGGGGGAATCTTTTGTCCCATCTACATTGTCCAATGTAGATTTGAAGGCTCTGAAAAAAAAACCTCAAGATTTCCCAGTATATGTTTCTTCAAATTAGGTAAATTTTGATAAATATATTCATATGAACATACATCTGTATGTGTATATGTGTAGGTATGTTTAAATATACAGACATTATATGTCTCTATATTCATATTCACATGACTGTATATTATTTCAGACATAAATCCAAGTATGGTTATGAGAGAATTGGGTAGGAAGTATTATTTTGGGGTTCCAATCCTGGCCTTTACATGGAGATAAATGCTTGACTCTGAGTCTTGCCTTCAGTTTATTTTCTTATCTGTAACATAGAAATTGCTTCGAGGACTAGAATAGAATATATGGATTTTTAGTGCAATATTTTATACTAGTAGACAATAAAAAATGATTAACAATTGATGGCGTAAGCTTCTTTTCAAGAAATCTGACTGATATTAGCCTTATCCGAATATTTATTATTAACTGTGTTCTAATATTAATTTGAAATAATAGAAGACTTCTTCAATGAAGTCAGATATTGTTTAATGGCTAATTCAGCTGAAAACTTTCCTCATTTGTTGGCAAAGGAATAATTTTCCTTTTTAATTCTTTGGAACATTTTTGGAGGCTTTCATTATAGGCTGTCGTTTTTCCTTGGCTGTAAGTACAGTGAGCTCCTGAGGAAGTTCTAAAAGCATGGGCTCCGGTGTCAGGCACTCTGGACTCAAGTCTGGATGCTCACTACTGTGCACTGTCTGCCCCACTTCCTTATCGGTCACAGAGGGAGATAAGTCCCTGCTTCCTAGGGTTCTTCTGAGGATTCAGAGAAACATAGTAAAGGGCACTTAGCACAGCACCTGGTATTTAGCAAGTGCTGTATGTTAAGCAATTGTGTTCATACTCATTATCAACACTTCATACAGTAGTTAGAGCACACTCAATGCTTGAATGAAAAGCTTTGTTGAAAGTATTAAACTACTTGTAGAAAACATTTTTTTTCCTTTTCCTATAACAAGAATTTTTCTGCATGGGGAAGAAGACCTGGCTAGGTTGGACGAAAACCTATTTCCAGAGTCTGAGCATTGGGAAAGATGCTTTTCCACCAGCCTCAGGTTTTTTTGGAACCCGGGATTGAACTCAGGGGCACTTGCCCACTGAGCCACATCCCCAGCCCTAAAATTGTAAATAAAATTTTCTATTTTATTTAGAGACAGGGTCTCACTGAGTTGCTTAGCACCTTGACCTTGCTGAGGCTGGCTTTGAATTCGCGATCCTCCTGCCTCAGCCTCCCAAGTGCTGGGATTACAGGTGTGCACCACCATGCCTGGCTACCAGCCTCAGTTTATAGATAGGATGAATGAGGCTGCCATAAGACTCTGTGTCTTTGTGTTTATCCTACTTTAATTTTTAAAATTTGTCATTTCTAGTAATCTTGTTCTGATTGGATCAAAAATATTTAGCTGTGCAGATTGTATTAGTGTTAGAAAAACTCAGTAGGTTGCTCTGCTTCATTAATCAGGCCTGTGCAAGCTGGCCCATTAAACAAACCCGATGACACCCTGGGCAGCTCCTGCATGGACACGTGGCATTGGTGCCTGCCCTGGGGAGTGGTACTCAGGGGCACTGTTATTTTTCTTGCTCCATTTGGGTTCACAGTAAAGATATTTACTCCCATGTTCCTTCCTCATTCGTGCAACTTACCACAAAAAGGTAGAGAAAGATTGCTACATACTTGAATGCCCTCAAAGTTGTAAAGTCCTAGTGCGTGCTTGGGGTGTTGTTGTTGTTGTTATTATTATTATTATTTCAAATACTTTGTCTTCCTAAGTCTAATTTTTTTCATCCACTTTTCCTTATTTGCATGATGAGGTTCTTTTGGCAAAAGGCTGGCATTTTTCAAATATAAAATCACATCAATTGAAGGTACATTTTTCAAATTCAAGTCAAGTCCCATTAACAAAAACACGTTCAGGGTAGACCTAACTCTTCCCCACTTCCCTCTGGAAAACTGTCATCCTCCCCATGCAAGATCCAGTGGCAGAATTAGAAACATTTGACAAGGGCATCATCATACCTTGAACTTTGTACACACAAAGAAACCAAGCTTTGTTTAAACTTTGCCCTAACTTTGGAACTTATTCTAAGTACAAAGTTTTCAAACAAGTAGGAGTCAAAACTTTCATTACTTATAATGTTCTTAATTGACTAATGGCGACCTTGCCTGTGAGAGCACCTCGGGCTGCAGGAGACAGTGAGTTGAGCTGGATTCCTCTCTGTCCTGGGGTGAGAAGTTTGCAGGCATTCATTCTAATCCTGATTTGCTTTGTGTGACTTTTAAAAATAATCATGGCAGCTTCCTCTGATGTGGTGCCACCATGTTTTTTTCACATATTGGTTCCCTTCTGTACACTACATATTGATTAGATCAGATATTATTACTTCCTCTGAAACAGAAGCTCAAAGACATTAGGTAACATGTTTAAAGTCATCCAGCAAAGTCAGCTTTTTTCAAAGGATTGTTGCAAGAAGTAACTCAGAATAATGTGAAGAGTGACTAGGACTCTCAATTTTTCTCTAATTCTGAAATATGCTTTTGATTTGGGATAAATAGATGCTTATTGAGAATGACTTGTTAGTGTTAAAGTCCTTTGGATATTGAAATTCCATATAGAAAGTTCTCTAAAATTTTATATATAGAAATTTTTGGTTATAATATAGAAGTTTTTGGATCCAAGGTGGGCTGAGTGGTCATTGGTCCTATCATGTATGGGAAATGGGCGAAAAGCATACAAGCCAACCAAACCAGAAAGATTATCTATCTATCTATCTATCTATCTTTCTTTCTTTCTTTCTTTCTTTCTTTCTTTCTTTCTTTCTTTCTTTCTTTCTTTCTTTCTCTCTCTCTCTCTCTCTCTCTCTCTTTCTTTCTTTCTTTCTTTCTTTCTTTCTTTCTTTCTTTTTTTGTTTGTTGTTGCCAGTTTTGGTTTTTCTAGAGTGTATATTTAACTTGTTGATTTTTTTCCCTTCCTGGCGTGTAATTGTTGTTATATATTAACTTCATGCCAGGCAACAGCACGAACTTACAAATCACACTGGTGGGTTTTCGTCTTCTGTGTAGGACAAAGTTCAAAGCTCTGATAATTTCATGGTCTGAGTGCTCCTGCCAAGTGACTGGATCTGAAAAATCATGCCCACTGTGGTGTGACCACTCTAGGGGCATTTTGAAGACTTAAAAAGGTAGGATGGGTCCAGTTGGTCGTTTTTAAATAAAATGATTCTTTGGTTATCTTAATGAAAATCAGAGTTAAGGGAGAATTCATTGTTTGGTTATTGTTCTGAATTTAAGGTCAAATAGTAGCGTCAACAGCAAGTGACCATGGCCTTGCAGAATCTGAGCAAATGTTTCCATCATTCCTTGGGATTTAACTAACGCCATTCAGAACAGGCACTGGGAGTCAGTCTATTCAAAAGTGCACACATGTAGCATTTGTTTTGCTTCTCTAGGGGACCTGCTTTGTGATTATATTTATTGCCAGTTGGGCTTTTCTCCCTTTTGTGTAGTTTAATATAAGCTTTTTCTAATGATGAAGACTGAAGCACCACACTGTGATATGTGTCTGTGGCACTAAGAGATGCTGGTTTGTATTATAGACCAGGCAGTAACTGCTTTTGTCCGTATTTCTGCCCAGCACATGTGACAAGCACTCAGGAAAGTTTATTGCTTGCTTTATGAAGGATTTTCATCACTGAGGATTTTATTTATTAGCAAAGTACTGCTGTGAGCATAGGGGCCTATAATTTAGATTTTCCTGATTCAAGGGTATAATTTATTCTAAAACTATCTGGAGATCCATTCAGTAAAAGTAAGCCTTTGCAGAGAACTTAAGGGATTGACATTTGAAAGGTCCAAATATGACTTTTATATTACCTCTGGAAGTAATTGCTCCCTTAATTTAAAATCCATTAATAGCCTTCTATAATTTTTTTGACATCATGATTATTGGTAAGTCTTTTTATGTGGTCTCATTTCAGAAACCTGAGCAAATCACTGGTTTTAACATAAGAGGCATGGTGGTTTAAAATTCCTATCATGCATTTTATCAAAGGTTTCTAGTTGTCTGGATTTAACAAAGTAGACATACAAACAAGTGTTTTCCTTCTTGATCCCTGTATTAGAATTCTCCAGAGAAAAAGAAAAAAAAAGGGTGTGTATGTAGGGGTGTGTGTGTGTGTGTGTGTGTATGCACGCACACATGTGGACAGGTTGAGTATCCTTTTCTGGGATTTTTTGAATTTTGGAATATGTATCCATTCATAATGAGATACCTTAAGATGGAATCCAAGTCTGAACATGAAATGCAGTTATGTACATATATAACTCTTAAATAAACTCATATATATATGAGTTTATTTAATGCAATATTCTTAATAATTCTGAGCATGAAACCTTTTGATGATGTCGAGGTTTTCACTTGTGGTGTGTATTAGCTTTTCTTTACCATACCAAGTACCTGAAGCAAGCCCCTTATGAAGAAAAAGAGATCACAATTTTTTGGACTGAAGTCCAGATTTCATGGTGCGTGGGCCTCTCTCCATTGGCTTCTCACCTCATGGTGGTAGAAATATTGGGAGCAAAGAATCCATCTCAGAACAGGAAGCTGGAGTGCCTGGGTGGGGCCAGACTCAAGCTGGTTTAACAATCCTGTCAAGAGAACTAACTAAAATCTTGTGAAAATTACCTTATTGTGTCCTGAGGGCATGTCCCCAGTGACCTAAGGACCTCCCATGAGCCCCACCTAAAAGCTCCATGTCCCCTCCCAGCATACCTACCCTGAAGACCATGCTCCCAACAAGTACACCTTTGGTGAAGCGGCAAGCACCTTGCAGACCGTGGCGTGACATCATGTCTGTGTTCAAGATGATTCAGATTTTGGAACATTGTGGATTTCAGATTTCCAGGTTCTGGGTACTTGAGAAAGGGAAAGAGAGGGAGAAGATATTGCTTGATTCATAGAATTAACTCATGTAATGGTAGGGACTGGCAAATTCAGGATCAACAGGGCAGAGCAGCAGTCTGGAAATGCTGACAGGAGTTGATGTTTTAGTCTGGAAACTGAATGTTTTTGCGACTGAATTCCTTTTTTACAGAGGACTCATAAAGGATTCTACTGATTGGAAGAGGCACATATAATTATTTAGGGCCATCTGCTTTACTCAGTCTATAGATTTATCTGCTAGTCACATCTAAAAAACTCATTTACAGTGATATCCATACTCATGTTCAACCAAAGAACTGGGTACCATGGCCTGGTCAAGCTGACAGGTAAAAATTACCACCAAATAAGGAAATACGGATGTTTCAGCTCTCAGGATTGCATGGAGAAGTCATCTTTTCTTCACCTACTCACATGATGTAAAGTAAATTGCAAAGTCAAGGCAGAAAAGTAGGAAGTTTGGGAGAAGCCACAGGATAATCTAATGCTCCACCAGCAATTTGGAATGACTGCTATGGCCAAGGTCAAAAGTTTATATCAGAGATTCACAAAGTCCTGTGTCATGTATTTGCTGGGAGCTGATAATAGTCTTCAAAAAGAAAAGGATTTGGGAAGGGGGACAACTGTAAGGGCCTAGCAAAACTGATGACAGGGGTACCCTAAGTCCCAGAGCTGAATAAAAATAGGTGGCCCACAATGCTCTCTGACTCAAGGTCCAGCTGAAATGGTTTCACAGTGTCCTCAGGGTCTAAGTCTGTGCTAGGGCCAGTAGCTAAAGGGGCATTAGTTACCTTTCGGTATTTCTCAGCCTTCAGTTTTAGGAAGCCAAATCAAAGCGCAGCAGTGTTAGAGGTTTATTGGCTTTGTTGTTTTGTTTTATTTTGTTCAGATACGGGTTTTAGAGAGAAGGGCTCCACAGGGCAACTATTTGGAATGAGCAACAGATCTATTGAAGTCATCAATCCAAATGAAAATAAAAAGGGAGGGAAGGGCATGAAGACCACGAGGTAGGATTGGAAATAGTGGTGCATTTAGTTTTTGTATATCCTCAGGGAATGCTAGTTGGCTCATTTATCAAGAAAATGGTTTCATTTCTATAAAGTCACACTTAATATGCTGTTTAGTTGAAAAGAGCCTTCGTGTGGGTTAGATGTGTAGGTGCAGGTTTATGCAAACTGAGCAGAGCCAACAATAGACTCTGATGAGTGGTTCCTTTGAGGCTGTTGCAGCAAACTCCAGGTTGCATGTTGTGACACTTGGGCCAGAAAACCTTTTCACAGCAGTGTTCTCTGCTGACCTCTCTGCAGACCTTGTACTGTCACTGCTGTGCACCCTCAGACTTTCTAAACCACGAATTCCTCCTGCCCTCTGAAGAAAGGAGAAAGAAAAAGGCACAACTAGTTATGTTTTTCTCTTGCAGAATTGTTCTGCCCCAAAGTCACGCCTGAGTCACTGGAGCTTTTCTGAGTGAAGGAGGTGCAGTTCCTGATTGTCAGGTGGCGGATTCTTTTTCTTCTTCTTTTTCTTTTTCCCTCTCCTCTCCTCCCCTCTCCTCCCCTCCCC
>JAJEJO010000120.1:880740-922073 GCA_020662805.1 Glaucomys volans
TTCCTTTCCTTTCCTTTCCTTTCCTTTCCTTTCCTTTTCTTTTCTTTTCTTTTCTTTTCTTTCTTTTCTCTTTCTGTTGTCCTAGCTATTTCCGTTTCTCAACTAACCTTTAACACACAACTGTTGCCCTATATGTTTCCACTTTTCTCTTTTAGATATTAGTGGGGCACAGAGTACAGCTCCTTCTTCTTCTTCATCAGGCATTTATTTCTGAAGCTCTGGCATTTGATGCACACCTTATCAGGAATAAACGCAAATTCTGAGCTACATAGGTGACATTGGTTACTCAGGCACATCGAGTTACCTGGAGAAACAAATTGAGTTTGGAACCTTGGGAGTGAACAGAAGAAATGAGGAAAGAAGAAGAGACTGAGAAAGTACAACCAGGTGGGAAGGAACAGGAAGACTCCCTAGATTGGCATGCTCAGAAACCAAGAGAATCAGTAGTTGTAACATCAAAAGCTTCAGGCAAATCAAATTGAATTCTCTCTGAAGAGTCTTTTTGATCTAGCACTTAGCAGTGCATTAGCAAAATTATCAAGCACAGTTTTAAGAGCATTGGGAGGCAGAAGCGTGATTAGTGTGACAATGTGAGTTCACAGGTCAGAAGTGGAGCTAAGTAATGGAGCTTCAGTGATGAACAGGATGGGTGTGGAGTCTGCCAGTGGTGCACAGCAAAAGAAGTAATTGGGACTTTTCATACATGGTGTAAGTTGAGAGGAGAGTTCTGAGAAATACAGAAGCACAAAAGAGAAGCAGAGATAACAGAGGAGATTGTTCAGGTTCCAGGTCCATCTTCCCATCTTTGCACCCACAGTTGAATAGCAGATTCCTTGGGGATAACTCACTGATCTCTCCTGCCTTAGGGTTTATGAACTCCAGCAGTTTAACCCAAGGACATTGAAGGGCCTTATGGGACAGAGATTCTAGACCTGCAAGATCGCAGTGCTGCACGGAGTGGCTGAAACATAAATTATGTAAGATAAGTGTTGATATATAAAAAAAAATAATTATTTGTATTTGCAATTAAAAATGTCCCAAGCTTTGCATCCTTTAAAACATGTGATTGGAGAAGTTGTTCATGCAGTTAAATTATATTGAGATTTCTCTTTTACCTGGAGTCTATTGAGTAGGACAGAAATTGGAGAATTCCCAGGCTCTTTGCAGGATGAGTTGGAAATATGGAGAACCACTGCGAGAACAGCCAGCACCGTGACATACAAGAAGCAAAGCAGGTGGGGAGGTAGGATGGGTGCTGTATTTGGTCGTGTGGACATTAACCACTCAGGATAATTCATGGATCATAGATATGGATTGATTCTCATTAGTTCTACCCCCCGGCAAAATAAAAAAAATAGTTATTTTACATCTTATTAACAGTTTTAGAGCTTAGTAATCATTATGATACTGCTGGTAGTTGCATGGTGTGAGAACCTCCAGGTTCTCACTCAGCACTTCCCAGGCTGACTGGGTCTGCTTGATTCAACTGGAAAGACAAAGATTTCCTCTTTTAATACTCATCATTTTCTATTTTTGAATTATTTGTGCACTATTAAATATTCTATTTGAAGGTGTGTAGAATCTGGGCCTCACCTGCAGGAATTTAATCAGCAATTTCATCTGTACCTGTCCAATGAGCTCTGCCATGGTTTTCTTATCTGAAGGACAGTTGCAAAATGGTTGTTTACTGGAACAGTAGTTAAACAATGTATGTTGTAAGGTTCAGTATGATTAAATTCACGGGAAGTAAACAGTATTGTTCAGTTGTTAATGGACATTTGTTTGTTTGCTTGTTTGTTCATATGTGGTGCTGAGAATCGAACCCAGTGCCTCACACATGCTAGGCAAGTGCTCCACCCCTGAGCCACAACCCTGGCCCAACAATATGGCTTTTTAAAAACGTCTTTCTTAAGTATGATTTAAATACCATGAAGTTCATCCATTTACCAGTCAACCTCATGTTATCTGATTCCAGAATATTTATATCATACCAGAAAGAAACCCTGATATCTGTTTATAGTCATTCCTCCTTTTTTCCTCCCCCAGCCTCTGGCAAGCACTAATCTATTTTCTGTCTCTTTGTATTTCCCTATTGTGGACATTTCTTATGGAATCTTATAGTATGTGACCTTTTACAATTAGCATCTTTAACTTGGAATAATGTTGACAAGGTTCATCGATGGTGTAGCATATATCAGTACTTCCTTTTTATGGCTGAAAGTATTGTTATGTGGATATATGTTTATCCACGTACTTGTTGATTGGTATTTGGTTTGTTTTTACTTTTTGACTATTAGGAATAATATTTTTATAAGCATTCATTCATGGGCAAGTTTTTGTGGATACATATGTTTTCTCTTCTCTTGGGTACATCCCTAGAGTAGAATTACTGGGTTTTATAGTAACTGTTTAATATTTTGCGTAACTACCAAATTACATCCCCACTACTGGTGTCAGAGGTTTCTGGTTTCTCCGAGTCCCTGCCAACACTTGTAGTTGTTTGGAACAATACCGCATTATATCAAACTCTTAATTATTCAGGAGATGGTTATCTCTAAGGTGAGTTTTCTAGGGTTTTTGTTTCTCTTGTCTCCCAAGTTTCTGATTTGTTGGTTTCACTTTAATATCTAGTTTCACTTCCTTGGAGGCTGAAGAGAACAGGAGAGAACTTAAATTGGTTAATATAGCTACATATTAACACCTGTTAACAAGTTGGCTAGGAAGGCTCAAGGGGGCACGGCTGAATTTATTCACTTACATGATGTTTTGGATTAGTGGCAAGTGGACCTGTAGGACTGGAGGTGTATTCTTGGCTTTCATGATAATTTATAAATTCTGTGGCTTTGTTTATGAAAACATTAGTAGTTCATGTAAACATGTTCTGTATTACCTGGATGACTACCATATATGGACAACTCCAAATTATTAGTGACTTTTTTCTTTTTGAGTTTAATATCTTAATGCTAAGAAATTCAAGTAATGTGACAGTAACTAACTTAATATAGAGTTTTCAGAACATCTTAGGGAATCTGATATAGTTTTTTTCCTAAGAGCTTCATGTCTGACTCAAAAGAATTTCTTTTCTGACTCAGGTCAGTACTCAGTGAGTGACCTTTTCCCACAAAGCCCTTATCATGGTGAGAAAGAGGGCAGGTCCCCAGGGACTAGAGACTTAGCATGAAGTGGCCTATCACAAGTCAATATTGCTTTCAGTGTCACACTCAATCTTTTAAATTTCACATGAATTTATAGTGTTTCATAAACTCTTCATATCGTAGATGATATTTATTTTAATATTAAAGTCAAATTGTATAGTATCAAATAAAAATAGCCACACTTTCCTCTGGCACCCTGAAAACTGTTCTGATGGATGTAGAACAGCTTTTTACTATCCTTTTCTCATCATCCATTCATTCAATAATGTTTATTGATCTCTGCACTGGGGATATAGAAAATACAAGGATGTTGTCCATTCTCTTTAAGATTGTTCAAAGTACATAGGAAACAGTATGAAGATATGGTATAAGAAATCAAGTGCAAATGAAGTAGGAGATGAAAAAGACTCAAGGATGCTTTGGAAGAGATGTGAGGGCAGATGCTTGATTATTAGTGAATCAGTCGCAGAGGATGACAGTTCCATAGCTAGAAGGAGCTGAGTTTATGTTCCAGTTCTTAACACTAGTCGTGTGACTTCAGCTAGGTGGTCATTTTACCCTTTCTAAGCATCTCTGAGGGATCATGCGTGGTAAGTTTGTATTCGTAACTTGGAGAACTAGAGTTTTTGAGAGGCAGTGTAGTGTAGTAGAGAAGAAATCCAACTGTTATCTCATGGTGGTCCAACGCAAACCCATTTCTTGTGGCCTTGGGCTTCTCTACGAGTGTCTACCATTTGGTGACCTCATATGTACAAGAAAGAGTATTGAAGTTGCAGGTGGAGGAGAGGCAAGGATAATTAGTCCCCTCCATGTCTTTTTACTCGTGTTCCATTCGATATGGAATCTGGAGAAAGAGCAAAGACAACATCATAAAAGCTATAGAAATAATAAATAAACAGGTCCATGAAAAGCAAACTGTGAGGCTATGGGCTATGTTATCTGTAATATTTGTCTAGTAAAGTAGTTTACAGCATAAAATAATAGTGACAATGTTTTTGCCACCATATAGACTCAAAGGAAAGAAATTGTACAAATGGAAAAAGTGAACGAGGCAAGACTGACATGAATATAGAATATATGAAAAAAATGTACAATATCAACATTACAGAAATGTGAATCAAACTACACTGAGATTCCATTTCACTTCCATCAGAATGGCAATTATCAAGAATACAAGTAACAGTAAATATTGGTGAGGATGTGGGGAAAAAGGTACGGTCATGTGTTGCTGGTGGGACTGCAAATTGGTGCAACTACAATGGAAAGCTGTATGGAGATTTCTCAGAAAACTTGGAATGGAACCATCATTTGACCCAATGATCTCACTCCAAGGTTTATACCCAAAGGACTTAAAATCAGCATGCTACAGTGATGCAGCCACATCAATGTTTATAGCAGCTCGATTCACAATAACTAACCTGTGGAACCAACTAGATGCCCTTTAGATGAATGGATAAAGAAATTGTGGTATGTATACACAATGGAATATTAGTCATAAAGAAGAATGAAATTATGACATATGCTGGTAACTGGATGGAAATGGAGAGTATCATGCCAAATAAAATAAGCCAATCCCAAAGAACCAAAGACTGAATATTTCCTCTGATATGTGAATCCTAATTCACAATAACATGGGGGGAGGGCTAAGGAAGAATAGAGGTACTTTGGATTAGACAGAGGGGAGTGAAGAGAGGAGAGGAGGTATGGGAATAGGAAGGATAGAGAATGAATTGGATATTATTACCCTATGTGCTTACATGATTGCATGACCAGTGTAACTCTACATCATGTACAGCCAGAAGAATGAGAAGTTATACTCCACTTATGATGTGTCAAAATGCATTTTACTGTCATATATAACTAATTAGAAAAAAATAAAAAAATTTAAAAAAGAAAAAATAGAATAAGCATATCAAAGCACAGCTTTCAAAATATGAAAACATGACTCTTCTTTTTTTTTTTTTGGAACCAGGGATTGAACTCAGGGACACTTGGCCACTGAGCCACATCCCCAGCCCTATTTTGTATTTTATTTAGAGACAGGGTCTCACTGAGTTGCTTAGGGCTTCGCTAAGTTGCTGAGGCTGGCTTTGAACTTGCGATCCTCTTGACTCAACCTCCCAAGTCGCTTGGATTACAGGTGTGCGCCACCAAGCCCAGCATGACTCTTCTTTAAGTGTACCATGAACACATGTCAGAGATCTGCTTATCTCCTTAATGAAGGAACCTGCAAAATGTTACAGCTGGCTGACAGATCATTGAGGGGATTTACATATGCTGTTGGGAAGGCATACTAGTTAGGTTTGTTAAGTTAGAACAAAACGAGTTAATGTTCTATAGGGCAGTGAAACCATAACTTGCAGTGATCTTTTTTGAAAAGTTGAAGTTATTTGCATCATTGCTGGACAAGAAGGAAAAAAAAATCTACAAATTAACTTGTAACTTACCTAATCAGTATAGCAAGTTACAATAATGTCCAACCTCCTAGAGAATGAAATAATCTTTGGTAGATCAGTTAGACCGGCTCTGGCATGGTATTGAAAGGTTTTCTGGCTGTCTTTGCTTTATTCCATGTTCTGGCTAATTTTAAAAGTATTTATTAGGATGTTAGAGAGGGGCTGTTGATACCACCAGAATTGTTGGGATGCCTGAGACTTTCCATTGTGGTCCTCAGGTCTCTCAGTGGGAATGGGGTTTCCTAGAGATAAATTTTTCTCCTGGGCCAAAGTTCCCCCCAAAACATGTGCAGTCAGCCTTCCATAATGGTGATAACCACATCCTCAAATTCAACCAACCATGGTTCAAATTCAGGAAAAACATTAAGTCTCTACCGAGCACATATAGACATTTTTTCTTGTTGCTTATTCCTTAAAAAATGTGGCATAACCACTATTTAGGTGGCATTTCCATTGCCTGAGGTGTTATTATGAGTGATCTCGAAATGGTTTAAAGTATACAGGAGGAGCATGCACAGTGTACCCTGCTTTTATAAAGGACTTGAGTGCCCATGGATTTTGGTATTCGTGGGTGGGGGGCTAGGGAGGGGGTCCTGGAACCAAGCCCCTGCAGATACCCAGGTGGTAGAGCGCCTTCCTAGCATGTGCAAGGCCCTGGCTTTGAACCCCAGTGCTGGAAAACACACACACACACACACACACACACACACACACACACACACAAGCTCAGCTGTTCCTGTAGCTCCTCACTTTCCCACTGTACTTTAACCTCATTTTATTTCTAAATTCATTGGACTGAATATCAATTCTTATCACTTCCCCCTCACTCCCGTACAAGCCCAGACTCAGATGAAGTCACTTTATAATAAAGTAATAAGCCTATTCCAGATATAAATTGCTTTTCTGGATGTCTCAGAAATGAGAAAAATAAAAAAGTCCAGAGATTTCTGAAGCACCTTGCCGTTAAACTCGTCAGACCTAGTTGACATGATCCACATATGTGACAAAGACCTTGTCAAGTTTGGTTTGGGGTTACTATAGAGGTATTCTTCCTTCTTTTTCTGCTGGCAGTTCACATCACTTTCCCAAATAAGTGTTGACTAGAATTTAAAGCTGGGTGTATGGTTAAGCAAGGAGTGGAGTTTTGTTTTATAGTCTCTTGTCCTTGTTCTACAAAACCTGGGTAGTGTTGTGTGAGCCAGTCTCATGTGTTGTCATTAGGATGTGGAAAGTTCAACAAAGCAAGTGAGGTGAGTACGAGCAATAGCAGAATGTCAAATAATAATTAGATAGGTACCTCCTACTGAAGGAGTGGAGCAGAACCTTTTCTGCCACTGATATAAGGAATTAAAATATATATGGTATGGGCTGGGGTCATGGCTCAGTGGTAGAGTGCTTGCCTAGCATGCGTGAGGCCGTGGGTTCGATCCTCAGCATCACATAAAAAATATATATATATATTTTTTTTTCTCAGAATATACTATACATACATATACATACATATATATGGTATATTCTAAGAAAGAAAAAATTGTAACTCGGAGGAACCCTCGGAGGTTTTGAATTCAGTCTCACCCCATCTGCATTCCATGACTCCGTTCCCTGAGCCTTCCCAGGGTGCGGGGTGGGTTTGGCAGGGAGCTTAAACTTGCTAGATAGCATGTTGTTTGTGAACAACTTTGATTCTTAGTGGATCCTCTGCCACAGAATGAAAAAGTCTCGTCTTGCATCCTGACCTACCAGAGAGTGTCCTTCTGAATAAATGTTTAATCTTTCTTCCAAAGGAAAATTGTAGTCATCTTCCTTGGAAGCCGTGTTTTAGAAGTTGTCTCAGAATCCTTGTACTGTATGCAGAAAGGTACTGGTGGCAAATGCATTGTCCAAACCAGTATGCATTTTTGTGGTTTCCTTCCAGGTGTGGTCCTTGGAACTGAGTAACACACTTTAGTACATTAAGTGTGTGAGCTTAGGAGAGGGATGGGAAAGACTTGCCTCTTTTGATCTGAGTTCTGCTGTTGTTTGCTAGGACTAAGAATGCACTGGACTTTTTGATAGGCATGGCAATATTAGATGACATTTGTCATCCAGCTCACCGTATTTTTGTGTTCTTTTTCACATGAATTGCTTTCTTATTAAGCATTCCCATATTGGCCATGTATGGGTAATTTTTAACCTAATCTTTTAACCTTAACCATGAATACTTATAATAACAGACAACACCTTTAATAATAATATTTGTCTTATCAGTGAGACAGAATAGCATGGTGATATAAGGGCTTAAACTTGGAATCCCATTTCCTTGGCTTATTACTCTGTGGCCTTGAGATGACAGGATGAAGCCTATAAAGTCCTTGCTCTGGGCAAATGGTGAATGATCAGCAGTGAGAGCTGTTATTATTTTCTTTGCCAGACTTGTGCTAGAGCTCTTCAATAGGCATTTTCTTATTTAACCCAACTACAATCTGATGAATACTATTGTTATTCCTCCTTTGTTTAGATGTGAGAACTGAAAGCTCAGATTACTTATGTAACTTGTTCAGGGATATGAAGTTACGGAGTGGTGTGACAGGAATTTGAACACAGGTCTCTCTGGTGCTGAATGGTCTGACCCATTCTTTGACGCGTGTATGTCTTTTAAAAACTTTTATTAAATATATAATTCATGCAAAGAATTTGACATGTGTAAGGACAGAGATTAATAAACCGTATGTACTACAGAAGCTGAAATGTAAAATACTCGTGTTTTTGAATGTCCCAACCCTCTCTACACCAAGAGGTAACTGTCAT
The DNA here is from genome assembly GCA_020662805.1 of Glaucomys volans. NCBI lineage: Eukaryota > Metazoa > Chordata > Mammalia > Rodentia > Sciuridae > Glaucomys > Glaucomys volans. Next base: position 889,139 of record JAJEJO010000120.1, read on the forward strand.
TCTGAATTTGAGAATCATCACTCCCTAATTCTTCATCATTAGTTTCCACATATAAATATACTCTTAAACAATGTTTCTCTTCATGCAACTATTGGAATAAACATAGAGCATGAACTGTGCATATCACACAACTTTCCCCTGTGATCTCCTTTAAAATACCTGTGTGATTAGTTCTCCTGCTCTGGATGAAAACTCAAGTGGGCCCTGTGATTCCTGTGGTCACTCCTGGGTCATAGAAATTTCACAGTTGCTTCAAGTTAAAAAACAACAACAACAACAACAACAAAAAACAACAAACCACCCATTTCTGCAATTAAACGTTGAATTTTGTATAATAATCAAAACTATAATCTTGCTTTAAAATCATGTCCTTAATACTAATGGAACATGTCTTACCTCCTTGTTCTCTTTTTCTCTCTCAGAAATATTATTGGTGTTCCAAGCCTTCTGTTCTTTCACATAAAATTTAAATTTAATGAAAGTCACATACACACACTAATGCACACACAGGGTTTGGAGTTTTATTGGAAATACCATTGCTTCTCAGTATCCTTGGGGAATTGGTTTCAGGATCCCCCCCACCCCCACAGTGGATGCCAGAATCCATGGATGCCCTAGTCTTTCTTTCTAAATTTGTTCTTTTTAGCTACACGTGGCAGTCAAGTCTCTTATATAAAATGATGCCATATTTACATAGAACCTACCCAGTGCTCCTGCAGACTGACTGTCTTTTTCCTTTCCTTTCCCCTCCCTTCCCCCTCCCCCCTCCCTCCGCTTTCCTGGGGATCAAACCCAGGGCCTTATGCAGAGGCAAGCACTATACTATTGAGCTAAAATTCCAAGCCCTCCCATATACTTTAAACCATCTCTACATTATAATTCCTGATACAACTTGCATGGTATATAAATAGTTGTTGTCTTGTTTAAGGAATGATGACAGGGAAGACAGTCTGTGCATGTTCAGGACAGAAGCATTTTGTTCTGATTATTTTTGACCTGTGGTTGATTGCATTTGTGGAAGCAGTGCCGCAGATATGGAGCACTCACTGTATTTTTGAGTCTTGATGTGATGGTATTAATTTTTCATCTGCCTTAGTACAGTTAATATGCTTATTAACCCAAGAGGTGAATTTTTGAGAACTTCCCTTGACAATCTGGGACTCTGTACAAAGTTCTAGATGGCCTAAAATTGCCACTCACTCATTAGCTGCTTGTTATTTAAATTAATAATCAGTATTTTTTAAGAACTGTTTTAGGTTTACAGAAAAATTGGTCAGAAAGTGTAGTTTCCAGTGTCCCCTCTCCCCTGCACACACAGATTTCCCTATCATGAGCATCTTTTAAATCAGTATTAATAACATTAACCAAAGTCCATAGTTGACATGAGGGTTCCCTCCTGGTATTGTTCATTCTGTGGATTTTGACACATATCCACCCTTATATTATCATAGAGTATTTCGCCCCCCAATCCTCAGTGCTCTGCTTATTCATCCCTCCCTCCCTCCAACCTCTGACAACCACTGATTTTTTTGCTCTCTCCATAGTTTTGTGATTTTTCAGGATGTTACCTAATTGGAATTATGCCTATTGTATATGGCCTTTTCTGATGGGTTTCTTTCACTTAAGAGAATGCATTTAAGTTTCCTCCTTTTCTTTCTATGGCTTGATGGCTCATTTATCTTAGCAGTGAATAATATTCCATTGTCTGGATGTACCATGGTTTATCTCTTTACCCACTGGAGGACATCTTGGTGGCTTCCAAGTTTTGGCTGTGATGAATTAAGCTATTTTCTTCTCTTAGGTTCCAGTTTGTAAAAGGAGGCTTTGAGCTTTATTTTTGTCATTTCTAACTTTCAGAAATGCCATTTGTGAGAAAAGCTGACTACTAAGAGCAGCAAAATGAGAATAAATGGCATTTTCAAGTCAGATGTAAATGGTCCACATGAGGAGAAGAAGCCTGAGGGAGGAAGAGAGGGGAATAAAGGTGGGCATGAGGTGAAAAAAGAAACTTTAGATCAGAAGCATTGCATGGAAGCAAGAACAGCAAGATAGGGAATGGGTTTTAAAAACCCAGACAGAATCAGGACAGCAGAAAGGCCCAGCTGGAGGTGGGTGTCCCGCCTGTGGGCTGTAAGTCAGACTGAGAGGAGGTGGGAAGGCATTCCATAGGGTTCAGTAATGGAATTCAGGACATCTGCCACTCAGTTGCTGAGAATGGTGTTTCATCTTTTTACCAATATTGCATGTGGGGCTAGACAGGAAGGGCTGGGACGTGGACAGGCATGGATGTATCCTTCTTGGCTGGCAGCTGGTCAAGTCAGCTGGGAACGAAAACCACAACAAAGACCAGACACTCATCCAGCACACCTGTGATGGCCCCGGAGCTCTGCTTGGCACTAGTGCAGAGCTAAGAGAGAAGCTGTTTTCCTAACCTGAACCACAGTGGTGTGCTTGGATGACTCACCGCCCCGAGAGTCTAGTGTACGTATGAGAAACCTGCTGCCTTCTGATCAGCCCTTTGAGGCTCTATCCAGGAAACTTTTTTTCTTTTCTTTTTTTCTTTGAGAGCTCTTTCTGTGGTTCTAATAATTTCAAGTCAAAGGAACGAGATTTTCTCTCTTGTGTGTGTAATTTAAGGTTATGCCATGGAGGAAAGTTGATGTCAAATGGCAAATTGAAAGCTTTCTTTTAAACTCCCTAAAAAGAACGATAGAAAAAAACATCAAGAGAGAATAAGACCTTTTTTTGAGCTCAATGGCAATAAAGATAGCAAAGTTGTGCAGTATGCTACAGATTTTTTGAGGTTTTCTGAAAATATTGTGGTAAAACAAGTTTGGCTTTTCCTTTTCCATGCTCACCACATAGATAACTTCCAGGACCTCAAAACCCGTGGGGATTTCTCCCCACTAGGAGACAAGCCATCTGTTTTATAGAGGGCCCTCTCATTCTGTTCAAGTCTGATCCTATCTGCCTGGAGGTAGCATCACATCCCACAGGTTGAGGGCTCAGTCCCATCAGACTCTCCCCATTTCAGACCCAATTTAAGTCCAGGGTTCCAGATTATCTGATTGACCAGCTACGGATTGGGATTCCCATGACCTTGCTTCAGGCTTTAGAAATTTGCTAGAGCAACTCATAGAACTCAGGGAAACACTTCCTTTCATTTACCAGTTTATTATGAAGAATATATTAGAGGATACAAATAAAGAGGCAGATAAAGAGCTACACAAAGAGAGGATTAGATAGGTCCTGAGCTCAGGAGACTCCTTCCCATCCCCATGGCATTGGCTGTGCCACACTTCTGTAATGTCGGTAAGTTCTCGTTCAACTTCCTGCAAGCCTGCACCAGTTCAGCTGTCCTGCAGCTCTCTGAACCCTGTCTTTGTCCTTTTGAGTTTTAATAGAGACTTCATCACATAATCATGATTAAAGCAGGGGTAATGATGTAGAAATGTGACTAAACAAAAAGGATATGATTTAATGTTAATAGACCAATTGTGGAACCCATCCAGGCCTGTCCAGATTCTTCTTGGCCTCTCTGTGCAGCCTTCTTTCCTCCTGAGTATGAGACAGGACCCCTTCTGAGAAGGAATTCTTAATCCACTGTCAGACAAAGTAAGGCAGAGAATTTCTTTGTGACCAACTTCAGGATGGAAAGGTGGGGCTGGGGAATAATGTTGACCTGCTATGGTCAGGGTTCTGTAGAGGAAGAGAACCGGTTATTATGGTCTGTATATGACATATTCCCCAAGCTCATGTGTGACACAATGCAAGAAATTTTAGAGATGAAATGATTAGGTTATGAGAGCCTTAACTTAATCAGTGCATTAATCCACTGATATGAATTAACGGACTGGTAATTGGCAGGTAGGGTGTGGCTGGAGGAGGTAGGAGAAGAGAAGATCTACTCTTCTCCACTACATACTTCTGCCCTGATGTTCTGCCTCCCCGTGGGCTCAGAGCAATGAACTTGGCTGTTTATGGACTGAGACTTCTGAAACTGGAGCCCCAAATAAACCTTTCCTCCTTCAAAATTGTTCTCTTTGGATCTTTTGGTCACAGCAGTGAATAAACTGACTCAAGCACCAGTAGAATATATGATAAATATAAAAGGGGCTTTGTTACATTAGCTTACACAATCAGAAGCTAGGCAGTCTCACAGTGTTCATCTGACACTTGGAGAGCTAGAGAAACCAGTAGCTACTCAGTCAAGAAACTAAAACTTCAGAACAAGGGGAACTAATGATATAGTCCTGCAGAATTGCTGCCGTGAGTCCATGTTGAATGGCTGAAGAAGCTTGGGTCTGATGTCCATGGGTGATGTTAGCTGGAAAGGACACATCTGCTCAGGATAACTGAGCTTGCATGGCTGTCTGGCTTCCTCATCCTGCACTTGCTCCACCCAGGCCTCCAGCCTATTGGACAGTGCTACCCACCACATTCAGCACATCCAGGGTGGGTCTTCACCCTCAGTTCCAGGACCCAGTGGTCTCTGGAGACAACATCACAAGACCCACATAGTGTGCTTTACTAATTTCCAAGGCATCTGTCAAACTAGTGAAGTTGGCAATCAAGATTAACCATCATACCTGACTTGGGGAAGAGACATTCTAGTTTTTATGACCCGGCTTGGGGAGGAAAAGAAGCCGGTTGAGGGAGGGCAGGAGAAGGTCAGAGAGGGCAGTTTTGCTTTCTAATGTTGGTTCTGGGACCTAAAGCGCCCAGCATTATGACTCTCTTCCACTTTTATCATTCAGAAACAATTCTGAAACTGTTTCAGGAACCAAGGATGAAAGACTGAGTGCTTTGGCATTACTATTCTAGTCATTTAGAAAATAACAAGGACTATTATGGGATTTATGAGCCAAGAACCAAAAAATATTTATGTAATAGCATCAAAGGCATGGATTTGGGAAATACTGGATTGTGACTCTTCTGACAGAAATCTGTTACTTGTATACTTACAAACGTGTTTTCCCTTGAATAATGTGACCTGTTGTTTCAATCTTCCTCATAATGTTTATCAGATTGTTAATAAGGGCATTATGATTAAGAATCAGTTTTTGATTTTTAACAGCTTTACTGAGATGTAGTTTATATACCATGAAATTTGCTCACTTTAATTATACAATTCAGTGATTTCCAGTACATTTACAGAGCTGTGCAACCATCCCTGTAATCTAATTTGAGAATGTTTCCATCATTCCCCCCACCCAAAAAAAACCTGGTGCCTATTTGTAGTCGCGTCCCCATTCTTCCTTCAGCTCCAGACAGCCTCTAATCTGCTCTGTGTCTCTGTGGACACACCCTTTCTGGACTTCTCAGTGTGTCTAGAATCATATGGCATGGGGTCTTCATTCTTTCCCTTATTAGCCCAATGCTTTTGAAGTTCATCCATGTCTTGGCAGTTTTTATTTTTATACAATTATAGTAAGTTGTGTTTGAGAATTTTTTTTTTTTAATTCAAAAAGCTGTTAATCATCTTATTCCATGGAAGAGTTTCTTCTACCATGGAACCCCCAAACCCTCTTGTTCACAGAGCTGTGTAACCATACTAAATAGGTGGCCCAGGAACAGTAACTCTTCTTTTTTGGGGGGGTGTGGTGGTACTGGGGATTTAACCCAGGAGTGTTTAACCACTGAACACATCCCCAGCCTACCCCCTGCCCCCCTTTAAAATAGGGTCCAGCTATGTTGGTTAGGTCTCACTAAGTTGCTGAGGCTGGCTCTGAACTTGCAATCCTCCTGCCTCAGTCTCCAGAGTTGCTGGGATTACAGATGTATGCCACTGCCTGGCCAGGAACACTAACTATTCTGCCCATCAGTGTTAAGGGCAATTTGGATCTTGCTGCAAATGGTACACTCTTGAACCTTTCCTGTGGTCAAGCGCAGTGCTTGAGTTTTCTGGTCCGGGAGCAGGTGTGGCACTCAGCACCAGCCGCAGTTCCTATTTTTTATTTTCACTTATATTTTAAGGCACAATATTAGAGAGCTCCTGTGACTTATTATTATTATTATTATTTGTATCTGTAAATTGGGGAAGAAAATTAGAATAGATGTTTAAAAGCTGAAGGGAGTAGGAGGAAGAAATCTTGCAAAATAATAGATAATAGATCCAGTGTTCTGAAGACAGAAGAAAGTCAGAACTATCTCATTAGGCAAAGTTCTTCTTTTGTCCTTCGTCTCTTTTTACATTTCTTATTTGAGGTGAGAAATTTCCATTAAGTAAAGGTAGCCAAGCACTCCTTGGAGATTAGACTAATGTGATGTGCACCATTTATTTTGTGAAATAAAAATGTTACAAACCCCAAACATTTCACTCGCTTGCTCTGTTTAGGGGTAAAAGTAGTTGATAGGAAATAATAAAATGCATCCTAGGAAGTGATTCAGAGCTCCCAGATTTATGGGGGGTTTTGTTGTCAAGATTTCAGAAGTTCAACTCAAGGCTGCCTTTTTCCCCACATCTCCCCCCAAATCATAAAGGACCATTATGCAGAGGTCACAACATAAATTAACACCAGGGTAATCATACTGATAATGCAGCACTTCAGCTTCTTCACATCTGTTCTCCAGAATCCAAAGGGGCCTCAGAAGCACGAGCTACATTTCATAAAGTCTATTTTGGTGACTGACTAGTTGGTCAAGTGTCTGATTAAGGAAAAGGGCAGAAGTCTGTGACCTTTCACATTGTTTGCTTGAATTTTGCTGTTGAGGGCTTGACATTCGTAGTTCTCCATGCACAGTGTCTAGGTGGCCAGTTGCATGTGTGTATCGTGGAGAACTTGACTTCAGTAATGTGGGGCCTTGCAGTCTTTTCATGGCTGATCCCTGAAGGCAAAAAGTGGGATAGGGACTTAAATTCAGGGTCTTCCAGTTCTCAGACTTGCTTCTTTTTTTCTTGTTGGTATGTGGAAGAAGACACTGGAAGTCATTTTTTTTTATATTATAAAGTTCAGATAATTTGTGTGTGTGTGTGTGTGTGTGTGTGTGTGTGTGTGTGTGTGTGTGTGTGTGTGTTTGAGGTGCTGGGGATGAAACCCAGGACCTGACACATGCTAGGCAAATACTCCATGAGCTCTACTACATAACCCCAAGAAGAATTTTTGTAGTCTCCCACAGAAGGATGAGTTTACTTTGTAGACATCCAAACTTAATGTTTATAAAGAACCTTTGAGGTTACATCAAATATTTATTGAGCTGCTACTAGGTGCCAAACCCTGTGCTATATATATGTATGTACTGTGACTAAGGATGACGAAGATAGGTCCTGTCTTTATGGGCTTTGTTTGTTTGGATCAGTCATACAAAAGAATAATACCGCCACCCCTGCCCCAATGCTGAATCCATGGATGCTCAACCCCTGAGCTACATCCCCAACCCTTTTCATTTTTTATTTTATTTTGAGACAATGTCTTGCTAAGTTGCCCAGGCTGGCCTTGAACTTGGAATTCTCCTGTCTCAGTCTCCTGAGTCACTGGGATTACAGCATGCACCCCTGTGCCCAGCAAAAGCATAACTTTATATCATGTGGTGCATGATCCATGAATTGTGACCCAACATCATGATTAATACAGGAGTTGTTAGTGTCAGGAAGCCATTGGGGGAATTTCACTTCCTGAAGATTCTCAAACTGAAGCTCATAGACAAGTTCAAATTGCACATAGGAGATAAGGCAGGAGGCAGATCACAGGGTCTTTTAATAACAATAAGAGATTGACAATAATAAATATTAATAACAGAACAGTTATAACAATATACTGTAAAAATGTTATAAGAATGTGGTTCGTCTCAAAATATCTAGTTGCCATCTCAGTTATCAAATAGATTGTCACTGCATCAAGTAATCCTTATTTTATTTAATCATGGCCCAAAGCACAAGAGCAATGATGCTGACAATTTGGATAAGCCAACAAGAAGCCAAAGAGAAGACCTGTTTCCTTTAAGTGAAAGGGTGAAAAACCATATTCTGAGGTTAAAAAAAATCACATGCTCTTTGATAAGAATGAGTCTTCTATCTGTGGAATTGGGGCGATGGAAGAAATGCATGTTGTGTTTGCTGCGTGGTTGACTGCAGACGACTGAAAATGGAAAATGAGACCTCAGAATAAGTAGTGGGGGAGGTTGACTACTGTAGACTGCCTGTCTGTCTGACACACACCCTTTATCATGTCTATTCATCTCATCTATCTCATCTATCCATCTATCTCCCCCTTCTCCCTCCCTTCCCTGTCTACCTGTCTATCCACATATAAAATCTGTTGTTATCCAGAGTCATGCAGAGGAAAAGTCTGATCAGCACTACCAGGTGGGGAGCTGTGGAAGAACTTTCAGCAGGAAAGTGACACGCCTTGTTTTTGTCAAAATTGGCACAACAATTTGATTCTGAAGTTGCTTGGTTGGCAGACTGGAGGAAGGCAGTTAATGCCATTTTAGGCTCAAAGTTGCTGAATGTGTTCAGAATCAAGGACCTGGTGGCCTCCCAGACTAGTGAAGGAACTGGGAAGGTAACTTGATTCCAGTCATTAGAAGTGTCCAATTAGTGTCCATTGCCAAACAGGCTGGTTGACCTGTGCTCCCTATGCTTTTGGAATTGTGGTTCCATTCCAGATTGCATGATTGTGGAATCAAATACAGAATATGGAATGTGCCCCAGGAATTTTGAAGTTAAAGAGCATAATTTCATCATCTCCCCTTATTGCTGGAGTTGAGGGCGCAAATGTGGGTGGAGCCCAAGTCTCAGCCATGATCCCTTCCCCTCTGGATGTTCCCATGGGCTTTTCTCCAGCTAGTTGGCCAGGCATGCAGGTGGAGAGAACCAGTGTGTGCTGGGGGTGGGGGCTGGGGGAGGTTTCTGACTGATCTTTAGCTGCAGATAGGTTTAGCCCAACCTTAAGTCTTTGACAGAGCCCCTTTATAACAAGAAATATCTGATGTTTCCATTTATTAACTAGTTTTAATCAGCTGTCTGGAAAAGGATGTTTGTAAGTATAAAAAGAAAGGAGCAAATTAAGAAAAACTTAAGCTTCTTCACAATTTACTGTGCTTGGCTTAATTTTAAGTCAGTAGACACTCCATTATTCAGGACTGGATGCCCATGCTTTTCTTTTTTAACCTGAAGTTTGCCAAAATCATGTGGACAATGCAGGGGCCCTGGACAGTAGGGGTGGCTAACTGATTTTGTTGTCATCGTCTCCTGGAAAAAGGCCCCTGTTGGTGGTAGCTTCCCAGGCCTAGACACTATGGAAGGCCCTTAGCACAGGAGTGGGGACTGTGGTGACAGGTGCTTAGGAACAAGCTGTGTTAGGAATTCGACTTGAAAGTGAGTCTGATCTTAGGCCTCTGTAGGCTTTCAGTTGTCTTAGATAAATAGAGGCGTAAGACTTTACCTTCAGTTCATTTTTAATTTTCAGGTGTCATTGTTTTTGGTGAAAGATTGCCACTCTTATGGTAGTATGGGGTGAGGGAATTAGAAATGAAATTTCTTGCCAAAGTTTATTTGGTAAAGTTAAAAGAGGCTTCCTGGTACATTAGCACCGTATTCTTTTTTTTTTTTTTTTTTTTTTTTTTTTTTTTTTTTTTTTTTTTTTTTGGAACCAGGGATTGAACTCAGGGACACTCGGCCACTGAGCCACATCCCCAGCCCTATTTTGTATTTTATTTAGGGACAGGGTCTCACTGAGTTGCTTAGGGCCTCGCTAAATTGCTGAGGCTGGCTTTGAACTCACGATCCTCCTGACTCAGCCTCCCAAGTCGCTTGGATTACAGGCCCAGAGCACTCTAAGAATAACAGGTATGAAGACAAATCCTGCAGGCCTCACAGGAAATCCACCCTGTGGAGCTATTAGCATTTGAATTCCCTCTCCCAGGGAACTTTCCCCTACCTTCAGAGGTGTTTCTGGGGCCTGCCCCTTCTGGTTCTGATTACTGTCCAAAGTGATGGGATTACTTTGGATCTGTGTCATGCCAGTCTTCTGGTCTATTCCAGGCCCAGGACATATCTTCAGCCACCTCCTGGACGTCTCCACTTACATGTTGCAGAGCCAGTCAGTCTACCTGCCTACTTACCTGCTTGCCTATGTGTCCGTCAGTCAGTCCGTCCATCCGTCCATCCATCCATCCATCCATCCATCCATCCATCCATCCATCCATCCAAATATCTAGATATATAAGATATATTCACAGTATTTTTCCCCTAAAATTTCCCTAGTTTTATTGGGGACAATTGACAAATGAAGATCATATATCCTCAAGACTGGGGATGTAGCTCAGTGATAGAGTGCTTTCCTAACATGCACAAGGCCCTGTTTCTATCTCCCGCAATATATACACACATATGCACTAACAATTGTATATATTCAAGGTGATTTCTAGCTACTTTTTTTTTTAAACAACTGAATAACATTCCGTTGTATACATATATAACATTTTCTTTTTTCATTCGTCTGTTGATGGACACAGGTTGCTTCCACATCTTGGCTCTTGTGAATAATGCAGTGAACATGGAGGTGCAGATGCGTCTTCAACATAGTGATTTCATTTCCTTTGGAATATGCCTGATAGTGGGATTTGTGGATCCTCTGGTAGTACTGTTTCCATTTTTTTGAGGAACCTGCGTGCTCTTTTGCATAATAACTGTACCAGTGCACAAGGATTTCTTTTCTCCATATTCTCACCAGCACTTATCTCTGGTCTTTTTGATCATAGCCATCCTAACCAGTGTGAGGTGATATCTCACTGTGGTTTTGATCTGCATTTCCTTGATTTCCCATGTTGAAGACCTATCCATATACTTACTGACTCTTTGTACATCTTCTTTAGGAAATTGTCTATTCAAGTTCTTTGTCCATTTTGTAATAGGTTAATTACTAACCTATTAATTGTAATAGGTTAATTGTAATAGGTTAACCTATTAATTGTAATAGGTTACATTACTTTTGTTGTGGATGAATTGTTTGAATCTCTTACATATTTGGGTATTGTCCCCCTGTAAAGGATATATAGTTTTCAAATATTTTCTCCTATTCCACAGGTTGTCTTGTTTTGTTTTTGTTTTTGCTGTCCAGGACCTTAGTTGATATATACTCCCATTTGTTCATTTTTCTTTATCTTTTTTTTAATTGTATATCCAAACACTCATTGCCACAACCAGTGTCAAGGACCTTTCTCCCTATATTTTCTTATAGGATTTTAATGGTTCTAGTTCTTATGCTCATGTCTTTAATTCATTTTTGAATTGATTTTTATGTATGCTCTAAGGTAAAGAAACAGTTTTTTGCATGTAGATGTGCAGTTACCCCAACACCATTTCTTAAAATTTAAAAAGAAATTTTTTGGTACCAGGGTTTGAACTCAGGGACTTTTAACCACTGAGCCACATCCCCAGCCATTTTTTTTTTTTTTTTTTTTAAATTAGAGATGGGATCTCACTGAGTTGCTTAAAACCTTGCTAAATTGCTGAGGCTGGCTTTGAACTTTCGATCCTCCTGCCTCAGCCTCCCAAGCTGCTGGGATTATAGGTGTGCACCACCACGCCTGGCTTCCCAGTACCATTTATTAAAAGAATATCCTTTCCCCATTCTTTGCACCTTAGTTGACCATATATGTTTAGGTTAGTTTCTCAGCTCGCTTTTCCTATTGGTCTTTGTTCTATTTTTATGCCAGTATCATGCTGTTTTGATTAGTATGGTTTTATAATATGATTTGAAATCAACATAACAATATAATATAATCAATATACTGCAGCTTTATTCAGTTTTCTTGAGATTGCTTTGTCTCTTTGGGGTCTTTTATGGTTCTGTATGAAGCTTAGGATTTTTTTTCTATTTGTGTGATAAATGGTATTGGAATTTTGATAGAGAGTACATTGAATCTGTACTTTGCTTTGGGTAATATGGAGATTTTGACCATAGTAAATTTTTTTTACTTTTTTATTGATACATTATAGTTGTACATATGATGTTTTGTTGCTGCATATTCATACATGGGCACAATATAACAATACAGTTTGACTGATATCACTCTCTAGCACTTCCCCATTCCCTCCCATCTCCCTCCCTTTGGTCCCTTTCCTTTGTTGATCTCCCTTTGATTTCCATGAGATCTGCCCCCACCTTTCTGGTCCTTTTTCTCCTCTAGTTTCCACATATTAGAGAAACATGTCTCTTGACCTTCTGAATTTGACTTACGTCACTTAACATAAGTTCCTTTCATTTTCCTGCAAATGACATAATATTATTTGTATTTATGGCTGCATAAAACTCCATTGTGTATATATAACACATTTTCTTTATACATTCATCATTTGATGGACATAGAAGCTGGATCCGTAGGCTGGCTATTGTGAATTGTATGGCTATAAAGATGGGTATGCAGTGCAGGTACCACTGAAGCATGATGGCTTTGATGCTTCAGGATTAATGCCAAGGAGGGTATAGCTGAGTTCCATGCCTTGTCTTTTGAGGAACCTCCATACTGATTTCTGTAGTGGTTGTACAATTTCACCAGAAGTGTAAAAGTGTTCCTTTTTCTCTGCATCCTCTCCAGTATTTATTATTGTTTGTATTCTTGATGACTGCCATTCTGACTAGTGTGAGATGAAATCTCAGTGTAGTTTTGATTTGCATTTCCCTAATTGCTAATTATGTTGAATATTTTTTCATGTGTTTGTTGGCCAGTTGTATTTCTTATTTTGAGAAGTGTATTTAATTCATTGGATTATTTGTTGTTTTGGTGTTAAGTTGTTTTTTTAAAATTTTTTATTTACTTATTGATTCACTGAACACAAATGGAGTACAGCTATTGTTTCTCTGGTTGTACACAAAGTAGAGTCACACCATCTGTGCGTTCATACATGTACACAGGGCAATGGTATCTGTCACACATTCTGTTATTATTTTTACCCCCCCCCCCGCCCCCCCCCCTCCCTTCCCTCTATGCTATCTATCCTTCCTCCCTTCCTTGCCCCCCCCCCCCCCCATTATGCATCATCATTCATTTATCAGTGAGACCATCCGGCCTTTGGATTTTTGGGATTGGCTGATCTCACTTAGCATAACAGTCTCCAACATCATCCATTTACCTACAAATGCCATAATTTTATTCTTCTTTATGGCTAATATTCCATTGTGTATATATACCACAGTTTCTTTATCCATTCATCTACTGGTGTTAAGTTTTTTGAATTTATATATTCTAGATATCAATCCTTTGTCAAAAGAGTAGATAGCAAATATTTTTTCTCATTCTGTAGATTCTGTCTTCATATTCCTAATTGTTTTCTTTGCTGAGCAAAAGATTTTTAATTTGATGTCATCCCATTTATTATCTCTTGGTATTATTTCCTGAGCGAGGAGTCTGACTATATTAATTCTTACAATTCATGAACACAGGATAGTCTTCCATTTATTTGTGTCTTCTTTAATTTCTTTCATCAATATTTTATAGTTTTTCCTTGTGCAAATTTTTTAACCTCCTTTGTTAAGTTTCTTCATAAGTTTTTTAAAAATTATTTTGCAAATGGAATTGTTTTTTATTGCTTTTTAGGTAGTTCATTTTTAGTGTCTAGGAAGGCTACAATTTCCATACATTGATTTTACATCCTGCAATTTTGCTGTTTATTAATACTAATAGCTTTTTGGTGGAGTCTCTAGAGTTTCTTGTTGATAAGAATAAGATCATTGTGTTAGCCAGCTTTCCATTGCTGCAACAAAATACCAGAGAAAGTCAACTTAAAGGAAGAAAAATTTATTTTGGCATATGGTTTCAGAAGTTTTAGTCCATGGTTACTTGACTCTGCAGTGAGGAAGAACACCATGGTGGGGCGATGTGGTGGAACAAAGCTGCTAACCCCATGGTGGCTGGGAAGCAGAGAGAGGAAGGGGCTAGGAACAAAGAATCGCCTTCAAGGTCCCACCCCTATGACCTAATTTCCTCCAGCTCGGCTCCACTTGTTCTCAATAGCCTATTAAGTTATGAATTCATAAATGATTAATGGATTCATGAACTCAGAGCCGTCATGATCTAACCACCTCCCAGAGGCCTCAACTGTGAACACTGCTGTATTGGGGGCCAAGCTTTCAACACATGAGGCTTTGGAGGGACATTTAAAAATCCAATCCATAACAGTCTTGTTCTGCAAACAGGGAACAATTTTCCTTCTTTTCTTTTCTGATCTCTTAATTTCTTTTGCTTGCCTAATTGCTCTGGTAGGACTTCCAGTAAGTACTATGTTCCAGTAAGTACTATGTTGAGTACAAGAAGTGGGAATGGCATCCTTGTCTTGTTCCTGATCTTAGAGAAAAAGCTTTGAGCTTTTCACCATTTGAGTATGATGTCAGTTGTGGGCTTATCATATGTGGCCTTTATTATGTTGAGGAACATTCCTGTGTGTCATATTTACTGAGAGGTTTTTTTTTGTTTTTTTTTTTTTGTTTTTTTTTTTTTTTTTTAATGATTTATGGTTTTTTTTTGCTTTTGTTGTAATCATATGTTTTTTTTTTTTTTTTTTTTTTTTTGGTACTGGGGATTGAACCCAGGGACACTCGACCACTGAAGCCACGTCCCCAGCCCTATTTTGTATTTTATTTAGAGACAGGGTCTCACTGAGTTGCTTAGGGCCTCGCTAAGTTGCTGAGGCTGGCTTTGAACTCTCGATCTCCTGCCTCAGTCTCCCAAGTTGCTGGGATTACAGGCGTGTGCCATCACGCCCGGCTTCATATGATTTTTATCCATCATTTTGTTGAGGATTTTTGCATTTGTGCTCAACAAGGGTATTGGCTTATAGTGTGCTTAAATCAGTACATTTAAAACTGGTCGCCTTGTCTTCCCTCCCCACCTGCTTCCCTGCAGGCTTCTAATTCTGTAAACTGCATCACAGTTTGACCCAGCCTGGAGTCATCCCTGTAGCCTACCCACCCCACCTCCAACCCCCATAGGTCAAACCCAGGGCCTCGCACATGTTAGGCAAGTGCTCTTGCACTGAGCTGTGCCCCAGGCCTTTGTTCCTGTCTCTTGCCTTTTGCTCTCCTTTTTCCCATACACCTGTCATCAGGCCATGTTAAGTAAAGTCCATGCCACCATTGTCTCAAAATGGCAGTTCTGAGGCCTCCCTGACTGCTTTTCTTAGTCTTCCTGCCTTCTGATCTGCATGGGCCACTTGCTGTGGAAACCTTTGATGAAAGTTCCTTTGATCCTTCGATTGAACCCCGAATCTTTAACACAGCTTTTGAAGACCCAGCATCTCTCTGCCCATCTTCCTCTAGCTAGTGCTTCTATCTCAGGCTCTTAATACGCCCACCATCCATCATCTCTCTGACATTTAGTGTTGAAGTCTCTTCTAGAGACCAGTTCAAGCATCATAGCACTGCTCTGACTTATTTAATTATGTCCTTCCCCAGTTGTCTGAAGCTCTCTGGTGACTGAGATGGTGTCTGCTTTTCAGTGTCCTCTTCCTGTGTGTGTCTACCCTAATTCCACTCAGACAGGAATGTTGTATGACTGATTGAACAATGTCTCATATGAGGCTCATTCTTACTAAAAGACGGAGGGAACACCACAGGAAGCTCATTTCAATGGGAAACGAGAGTTTTCCTTTCTAATTTACATTTGCTCAATGATGACAGGCTTAGTTGTCTTTGCAGGTATTCTTATCCACAAGTGGCCCTAACTGCTTATGTAACTGCCCCAGGAGCACTGAGGCAGTGATTACTACTAACTCGCCAGACTCTGTTGCATCAGGACCTTGGGTCCTGATGGGACTATGGGGACTTAGAGAGTTGGCTGCCATAGTATTATAGTTCTAAAATTATAATTGGAAAGGAAATGAACCAGCAGACTTTGACAGACATGGCTGGGGGATTGGGTTTAGGGTGAAACCAGGGTTGTTTTTTAAATGAAATTTGAATATAGTTAAATGGGTCACATGGCAGCACATGCTTGGGCAGCCCCTTTGCAGATACCGAACAGATGAGAGACAGGCTTTGTTTGATGTATGGGCAGGCCGAAATTACAAAGCTTGAACTTTAGGTAAGTACTCTTGTGAAGTCCTCCTCTCCCTTAGCACTAAAGTGACTGCCATCACGGGAAACATCAACAAGCAGCAACCAAACCAGCAAAATGAGAGATGCCATGAGTATAAGGCACATGGTGGGTAGTGTTTTAGTCAGCTGTTTCGTTGCTGTGATTAAATGACCCAACCAGCACAACTGTATAGGAGGATAAGTTTAATTGAGAGCTCATGGTTTCAGAGGTCTCAATCTATAGACACCAGGCTCCATTCCTCCAGGCTCAAGGTAAGGCAGAACCTCATGACAGAGGGAAGTGGTGGAGGGAAGCAGCTCACGTCATGATGAGGAAGCAGAGAGAGAGATCTCCACTTGCCAGATACAGACATCTACCCCAAAGCCATACTCCTAATTCCTAACTCCTCCAGCTACACCCTACCACTTCAGTTACCATTCAATTAATCCCATCAGGTGACTGATTCACGGATTGGGTTAAGACTCTTACAACCCAATCATGTCTCCTCTGAACCTTCTTGCAGTGTCTCACATGTGAGATTTTAGGGGACACCTCACATCCCACCCATATGGATGTTTAGAGGAGTTAAGTCTCTAGCAGGTCTGACCTTCTTACTGTAGTAGCACATGATAGCAGAGGAAACGGCAACAAATGTACCTCTGCATGCTGGCTGGTTTGGGATTTCCCCTGTCTCTACTACAAAGGTCAGATCCCTGGAATGAGAAGTTAGAAGGTGGCCAAGAGGCAGAAATAAACCTTGTGTTATGGCTTGTGGGGCTGAGGGCAGGTGTATAGAGAGGAAGGCCAGAAATTGCTGAAAACCTATTTCAAAAATATTGGGAATGGTCTTTTTATACTGAAAAGAGAACAAAACTCTGTTTCTTCCCCCTCTTCCTTTCCATTATCATTTGAACTTTTACACCAAGGACATCAGGTTCATCTTTTCATAGGATGACTATTCATGTACTTGGGTATATTGCTAATGAATATTATTAATACAGTGATCCTATTGTCATTAACCTATGTAGGTTATTTACATTATGAATTAAATGGGGTTGAGGAGGTAATATGAGCATTGTACAAGAAAGTGTGTCTTAAGTCTGAGAAAATGATTATAAATAGATATGTTGAATACTAGTTGTTCAAAATTTTGAGACATCTAATACTGCACACTTCACAGCCTGGGGTGTAGCTCAGTGGTGGATCACTGGCGAGCCTGCTTGAGACCTTGGGTTTGATCCCCAGCACCACAAAACAAAATTCTCCTTGAATCAAATAGTCAGGGTTGGAAGGAATCGGAAAGACTTCTATTATCCTTCATGGAGAGAAGGTCCAGCCAGTTTTAAAGTGGGGAAAAAAAGGCATTTAATATGTATTTGGCTTCAGAGGCATTCTTTGGGAAAAGCAGCCACATTCTTCCACTCATGCCTGGCAGCCCATCACTTTACCTGGCTGTGACATTTGAACTGGCAGGATGACTGTAGGGAGGAGGAGCTGCTTCTGACTATGGATCACAAAGCGGGTCTACTTTAAACCAGTAATCTGTCCCGTGGGTCATCTGGAATCCGATACTTCGCGTGAGTCCAGATGTATGTGTAATAAGCTTAAACCCATTGACATTCCAACAGAGTGCTGGAAAGTTCAAGATTGAGGGACCAGTGAGGGCCTTTGTGCTGTGTCATAATGTGATGGAGGGCATCACATGGTGAGAGCGATTGATGGGAGAGCGCATGTGTGCAAGAGGAGGCTGAACTTATGCTTGTAATACTGACATCATTTATGTTGGTGGATCCCTCAGGGTCTAATCACCTCTCAGATGCCTCACCTCTTAACACTTCTTAATGCAGTCCCAGCTTCACCATGAATGTTGGAGGGGCCATTGCAATGCTAGCAGTTGCTGTTACTATTGATTATTACAGTGAGGCCTTTGATGGCCAGCACCAAGAACTCTGCCCACACTCTCAACAGGGACCTTAACCCCATAAACTCAGTGATGACGGCAGAGCTCACGTGACCCCATGGAAACTTGCGGCCACAAATCTTGGGGACTCCCAAGGAGCCACAGAGGAAACCCCTTTTGTTGCTGGTGAACTCCTTTATGCAGGAGAACGCTGTGCAGAGAAGAATGGATGCTGGCAGTAAAGGCCTGAGACCTGTGTGACATTTTTGTCCCTGTAGATTTCCCTTACTGGAGTTTCACTGTGTTTCCCCCTGCTCAGGTTTTCCTTGTAGGTGGGGCCCATTCACTCTTCTGAGGCAGGAGAGAGTGTGAGGATGTGGCTTCCCAATGAGCTGCTGGAAGCTTTCCTTATGTTCAGGCCCAGTACCCCCAAGGATGAGCTGGTGATAGGAGCCTCCACCTCTAACAAAGGCCACAGACCCCCCTGCTAGACCAGCCCACGTGTCTTGCAGGCAGAGGTATGAGCCACCCAGTTATAGAAATGGTCACCACTGACTTTGTTCACTGGTGACATCATCATGCGTTGCTATTGGGTGGCTCTTAAATGAGGATGTTGTGCCAGGAGATGTGAAGGGCTTGCAGGGAGACGGTATCCAACTGTCAGTTCAATTAGAGGAAGACAGTTTAAAACTAGACAGCAGAAAGCATTTGAGCAACTGCTTTAATGTGTAAAACTAATTTGAGAATTTAAAGATGCCTGATTGAACAGAGCCGGGAAAAGGCCTTTTCTGGACCTCTGTACTTAGCGATGGCAGAATGGGCTCTGTGACATTTCCTAAATTATGACCTCATTGGCTCTTGAATGGAAACTAGACTGAAAGTTGATCTCTGCCTGGAAATACATTTAATGCAAAGAACTAAAACAAAAAACAAAACTAAAATAATTGTAGGGACAGTGTAGCACAGTCTGTGTTCTTACAAACAGTTATCAGTACATCTCGTCAAGTGCTGGATGTGAATGCTGCACTGTCCCTCTGAGGGGTTTCCGTGTTGATTGCACAGTTAGGGCGTCTGAGCCTCTAAACCCAGTAATGCATGGCCCCAGATTCTGGCTACTTTGCCTCCAGCAAGCAGGGACATTGTTTTTGCTCCAGTGACCTTCAAAGTGCCTTCAAGATTAGGGCTGGCCATCTGGAAAACTTTGATTGCTTTGAATGGCAAGGTTGGGGGAGGCACAGTCTCCATGGTGACATCAGCCTTGGCACTGGTTGCAGGCATTAGGTAGTCCTAGCTGTGAACTTTGGTGATGACTGCTGTAATCTTATTTGCCATGAGGCAGTGGAAGACTGGGCATGAGCTGTAGTAAGTCAAGACAAAGCTATCTTCAGAACTGTATTTGGCAGTCTTCCAAGGTCCTTTGAACCCCTGAGTTGATGTGAGAATGGCAGAAGAGGGAGTGCGTAGGCTGCAACTTAACTGAGCCTTGGGGATAATGCCCAGGGAGACAGCAGAGGAGGCCATCACCTGAGGCTCAGGTGCAAACCTTCCTACCCTTGTATCTCATGCTACTTGCCTGACCCCCAGTTTCAGAGACAGAAGGAAGATTTTTTTTCCTTAGGTATAAATCAGGCCTTTGCAAATCTTCATCTCCCCCTGCCTCACACTCGCACCCCCATTCCATCTGTCACCTTCCAGGATTGACAAAGCAAACATCCGTCCCATCAGGGAAACACCATTCTCACCCACAGGAATGTGGTTTAGCCCAGTAACCCAGATAAGGCAAGCCAAGACAATCATGCAATTGTATGAAATGTTACCTTTGCCATAGAAGTGATAATTCAGTCTTATCCACCTCCATTTATGTTTTTAGATTTTTTTTTTCCAATTTACAAACATTTAACTTATTAAACGATTGTCCCGGCTCCTTTGAAACATCCTCCCCTATCTTTGCACAGGAGAGACATTGAAGATGCCTGATCCAAGGGTGAGGGTCTTACCTTTACTGAGGTGTATATGTTCGGTGTTAGAAGGGGGGAAGTCACGTCATCACTAGAATTAGGACATTGAATGCATCCTTCTGTAACTGTTGTAACTTTTGGTTAAATTAGATGATAGCGTTTCATGTAAGTTAAATATAATTGGTTGAACTGATCTAAAATTATAATATTTAGACTCTTTCTGTAGGGACATAGAATGCCCATATGAGTAACCCTTTAGAATACCACCTGTTTTTAAAAAATTTAGATTTCCAGGATTTATAACTTCCTGGACTCTTGATTTCAGCAAGGTTCCAAAAAGATACTGGAATGAAGGAAAGACCTTCCAGGAGGGGAGAGTCCCTTGACTTGTCCTGTACAGGAGCAAGACTTATCATATGGTCCTTCCTTTTTACTCCTCACCAAACTATAATTCACTAAAAATGAAATTCTATATAATTGCAGTGAAGTAACCCATTCGTTAGTGTCAAGTATTTTGAGTTTAAGTATTTATCCAAGAATATTTTACTACACATGACATTTTTTCCACAGCCATTGTGACTCAATGACAGAAGTTTAGTAATTAAAGTACTTAGATTATACAAAGGATATGTTTAAGTTAGGTTAACTAATGTGACATTATTTGGGGTGAAATGGAGAATCTTATTCTCAACCTAAATATGAATGTGTTTGATCCTAATTTCCTGGATAAAGAGATACATAAAGTACTCATTATTTCACCTGCTTAATTTATGTCATTTTACTTTTATTTTATGTTTTATAAAGTTAAAATACTTTCTTCAGGCAAGTAGGGGCAATAATAAGGCATGACTTATGTTAAATATTTTGAAGGTTTTTATATATATGTGTATATATATATGTATATATACACTCACACACACACACACATATATTTATTTATATTGGTTTTGGTTTTTGGTACTAGGTGTTGTACCCAGGGGTACTCCACCACTGAGCCACATTCCAGCCCCCACCTCTTTTTTTTTTTTTTTTTTTTGAAACAGGGTCTCACTAAGTTGCTGAGGCTGGCCTTAAACTTGTGATCTTCCTGCCTCGACCTCCCCAGTGGCTAGGATTATAGGTGTGTGCCACGGTGCCCAGCTTCAATTCCAATCTTTGAACATTTTCATTCAGATCTTATTAAGACAGAATAAAGTGTATCTTATATCTACATTTGAACATTAATTTTAAAAGCCATATTTTAAGTATGATAGGAAACATTTATTTATAAAATTCCAATATTTGTGTTCTCCGGGTTTAAAAAAAAATTCCTAATTGCCATATTGCCAAATTCCTAATCTGCCATAACCCAGAGAATACATTTTGTGTAATCTGAACATTCAGATCACTAAACTTTTGTAGATAAAAAGATTAACAATTAAAATGAAATATCTGTACTGGTAGTTAAAAATTGACCAATTAAATATGATTATAAACATGTCAGTACTTACTGCCCTATCATATTAAAATTCCTTTTAACTAAATATTTTAAAAGTCATTTACAAAATTAGATACCATTACCATAATAAAATAAATAGTCCTTAAATTGAAGGACCACAGGAACTATAACAGTGAACGACATTAACATTTTTTATTAGTAGTACTGTCAAACAATAAATGGAACATTTAGTTCTATGACTAGAAATGGTAAATTTCAGTAGTTTTAAAGATACCATTCAGAGACTAATGGATGCCATGCCCATGGTTTTCAGCGCTTTCTCTTTATTATATTTCCTGCTCCTAGTAGCATCAGTGGCCACCATTCACACCAAACATCACATGAGGCACAGGCCAGCTCCCACAACAAAGAATTATTTGGCCCCAAGTGGCCTTACGTTGATAAACTGGAGTTCTCCAGAACAAGTCCTTTCTCCTCTCTGTTCATTGGTCACTCAGCTGACTGTATGCCAAGAATACAGAGCAAAATCAGAAATGGTTTCAGCTTACAAAGAACTTCTCAAACTCTTCAGAGGTTAGTGGAGAGATCAGACAAGGAAGCAGAAGGCCAGAACAGTATGGGGAGTGTGAGAATTGAGCTCTGCATGAGGCCTGGGTGGGGGGGCACACAAGGAAAGGATAGGAAGGAAAGGGTCACTTTAGGGCAAAATTAGCTTGAATTAATAAAGCTTCCTAAAGCAAAGCATATGTCAGGATAAGAATAAGACATTTTAAACAAAGAAGGTCTGATAAAGAGATATTTTTATACAGCTGAGAAACAAAAGATAATGAAGCAATCAGAGACAAGCAGTAGCAGAGAGGAGCTACCAACCTCTTAGACTGGAGGGATAAAGAAAGGAGGTGGAGTCTTTTGAGCTGGGAACTGTTGTCACCTTTGGGACCTTACACATGGAAGGAAGGAGCTACCCAGCTGAGGGAGAAGCCAAAGCAGAGCAACTACTGGAAATGCTCACTGCAGAGGCCCAGAGAGGAGAAGGAGGAGGAGGAAGTTGTGGGAGGGAGAGGGAGGGGGAGGAATAATAATAACAACAACAGCAACACTGGGTCTCCCTTCCATTCACACATCATCTCCTACCATTGCGTTCCACTGAACAAACTGGAATTGTGGTTTCCTACAATCCAGAGAGACAAGGGCCAAAGAAAGAATCTGAAAACAGGGAAGGAAATAGGCAGGGGCCAAGCAATATGGAGGAGGATCTCTACAAATAATCCAGTATGGCCACCGTGAAAGGTACTGAGTGCTAAGCTAAGGAGTTCCCACATCTTCTCAAGATCTAAAGGCAGACACTGGGCTCAGTGACACAGCTTCATTTGCAGATTGGGAAAGACACTGGTAGCAGAATGAAGGATGGGTTGGAGGTGAGGCAGGAGAGTGGTCAGGAAGCCAAGGCAGTTGTCCAGGTGGAAGGTTCTGCAGGCTGATGGCAAGGCAATGGCAGCCTCAGCCTGGGCGAGGATTGATGAGATAAGAAGCAGAACCTCAGACTTGGTGCTCACAGAGATTTGTGGGGGAAGGAAACCTTGTAGGATGACCCCCAGGTTCTGACCAGTAGGTGGCAGTGCTGGGTCTTGAACTTCATCCTGCTGATTACCACTCCATGAACTTTCACTGACAGTGCAGAAGTCCTCGTATTCACAGGGGATATGCTCACCAAGACCCCAGTGGATGAGTGAAACCCCAGCGAGGTGGCTCGGAAGGCTGAGGCAGGAGGATCGTGAATTCAAAGCCAGCCTAAGCAGCTTAGCAAGGCCCTAAGTAACTCATCGAGACCCTGTCTCTCTGTAAAATACATATTATAAAAAAGGGCTGGGGATGTGGCTCAGTGGTTAAGCACCCTTGGGTTCAATCCCAGGTACCAAAAAAAGAAAAACCAAAAACCTTACACTTTTCATATAATTGAAGCATTTTTCAGCTTTTCTTTGGCATGTTTGAATTGCTAGTACCACTAGTCTTATGCTTTGAGGTCCTTATTAAGTAAAGTAAGAGTTACTTGAACACAAGCACTCCATCAGTGGATCAGATAACTAACATGGCTACTAAGTGATTAGTGGGTAGGTACTGTACACAGCATGGATACACGGGACAAGGTGATAGTTCATGTCCTGGGCAGGATGGAGCAGGATGGCATGGGAATTCATCACATTGCACAGATAAAATATGATGTAAGACCTGTGTATTATTTACTTTGGAATATTCCACTTAATATTTTTGGACTGCATTTGTCTGAATGTAGCTGAAAACATGGAAAGTGAAACTGGGGGGATGAGTGTAGTAGTAAATTACTCAGTCCCTAGAATCCCAATCTCCATAAATAGGGCTTAGATATTCCCTAAGACAATGTTCTCTAGTACTGTGATTCAGGGATCCATGCCTTCACTCCTTTAGCAATTCAGATTTCAATGTGTTTTCTTCTGGTGTCACATTTAGGTCAACAATTACAGAAATCTTCTTTCTTGTACATGTAACCTGGTTATATTCTGGATTTCAAGTTTAAGTCCTAATTTAAATTTGCTAGTCAGAGCTGTTTTTTAGAGATTTCTCATTATGACTAGGAAGAAACTTTCTAAAGTTCATATAACCCAGAATCCAGATTGTAGTCAATTGGATTTCACAACGTTCCCATCTAACATTCTTTCTTGTAGTTCTGCTCATAAACATCTCTGGCAGAGCTCCCACGATTTATAAGACTTGGTATAAAACCACTAATTGAATTGCAACCCTTGTTAGTTAATAGAGGTCAAAGTATTTGTTCTAAATAATGCAACTTGGTATGTTACTCAGAAATTCCAGGAAAAGTCTTTTTCCACAGTTTTCAGTTTCATTCTAAGCAGTACACAACAATCCCATTGTTCTACTCATGTGCAAAATAGTAAGTCACTAGTCTTCTAACCAGCATGTTTCCCCAATTTAGAAGCTCAGGTTTTCTGCATATATTTTTAACGGATTCTGAATTCTAAAGTAAGTTTAAAGTAAATACTTACTAGTTTAAGCATCTTTAATTTAAGCATCTTCACTCCAGAAAAATGTAGTGGTATGAAATGATGACTTAGTACCTTGTTACAAAGCAGAATAACATACAATTTCACATCAAGATAAACATAAATAATTTCCTGGGTATGGTGTCACACACCTGTAATCCCAGCCTCAGAAACTTAGTGAGACCCTGTCTCAAAAAATAAAAAGGAAGCCAGGTGTGGTGGCACATGCCTGTAATCCCAGTGACTCAGGAGGCTGAGGCAGGAGGATTGCGAGTTCAAAGCCAGCCTTAGCAAGGACAAGGCACTAAGCAACTCAGTGAGACCCTGTCTCTAAATAAAATACAAAATAGAGCTGGGGATATGGCTCAGTGGCTGAGTGCCCCTGAGTTCAATTCCCAGCTCCAAAAAAAAAAAAAGGAAAAAGGACTGGGAATATAGTTCAGTTTAGCACATCCTTATTTAGTTCCCTGTACTACCAAGACTTCTTGGTACCAGAAGGTCTCCTAGTACCCTCTACTTGCGGTATCTGTAGTTGTCCAGCTGAATTATTGTGACCGGGATCACACCTTGTCCTGTGTATCCAGTGCAAGTTGTAATGAGACCTTTCCAACTTCATGTGCAGCTATTCAGGGTCTGTGAACTGGATTTGACTATCCAGTTGAATATTCAGTTAAATTGTTCAGAATTTTGAAATGTTGAAACAACCACAGTTCCATACCCTTCCCAGAATAGGTGAGGGTGGACAGAGTCAGTGTTGGTAGACGGGTGTTACTGAATGTGGGACTTATTTTGGAACTGGTTAGAGATTTCGCATCCAGTCTCAGTGTGGAGATGATTGAAGACTCCACTTATTTGGCTCATTCAAATGCAACCTACAGCCCCTCAGGTCATCCTAATTTCTCCATTAGAACATTAAAACTGCAGAGGGCATGTAGTGGCCCATCAGTCTTTTGATTAGTGGATTGACTGATGCTGGCTCTCAATGTAGCTTCCCTGGTCCCAGGTGGAATCAACCCTTCAACCCTTTAATCATGGGTCTCCCTGGGAGTCCCTCCTCACTGAGCACAAGGCAGGGGCCAGTAAAAAAAATTCATCAAGAAGGCATAGAAGATACATACTTTGCTCAAGGTCAAATTCTACACTTGAGAAGAGTAAGCTACATGAGATCTAATCTCAAGGTCTTTCTACAACTTCCTTCTTCCCTCCTGCCTTTAATACTGCTTTGGAGGCAATATTCTTGACAGGCCTGTAAAGATTGTTGGAACTTGATTTGTCAGGGTCATGACATGCTGGAACTGGAGTTAGATGCTTGGGGTGCAAATCCCAGATGTTCCTCTGTCTCTGCTCATTAGTTTAATGCATTGGAGAACAGCATAGGCATTGGAGGGGCAGCTGTAGGATCCCCAAACAAATGGCCTAACCTGCCTAAGTGTCCATTTGATTGTCTGTAAAGTGGAAATCATGGCCCAGGTGGTGGCACATACCTGTAATCTCAGTTACTTAAGAGTCTGAGGCAGGAGGATTGCAATTTCAAGGCTAGCCTGGGCAATCTTGTGAGACTTTGTTTCAAAATAAAATAAAAAGGCCTGGTGATGTAGCTCAGTGATAGAGTGTTTAGCATGTGTAAGGCCCTGGGTTCAACCCCCAGTACTGCAAAAAATATAAAGTGGAAATCATTTGGTTGACCTCTGAGATTTGCGTGAGTACTCAGTGGTATGGTGTTTTTCAAGACCTTAACATAGAACTCAGACATGTAGTGAGCCCTAACTAAATGGAAGCCTTTTGTAGTTAGTATCTGTCATTCATTCACTAATGATTTATTTTTTGTAATTTTTTTTTAGTTGTAAATGGACACAATATCTTTATTTATTTTTCTATGTGTTGCTGAGGATTGAACCCAGCGCCTCACACATTGGAGGCAAGTGCTCAACCACTGAGCAACATCTTTAGCCCTCATGATTTATTGAGAATGTGCAGGCTGTGATGTTTTTAAGTTAGCCCATGCGTACTGAACAGGTCTCGGCTTGATGTGGGGGTGAAGATTAAGGATAGCACTACTTTAACTTTGGTGGGGCAAGGAGGGCCTGGACACGTGTGGGAGGGAGCATGGAGACAGGTGCATGTGTGGGAAAGTGCATGGACCAGTGTATGGTTATCTGGGCATGTGAGATGAGGGAGCAGGGTGAGTATTTGTTTAATTTGAATTCTTATATCTGAATTTTTAATACTCGAGGCTCTGCCCCAGATCTCTTCATTCTGTGGCCAGTTAGTATTTGTTAAGAAGTCTCTTTGCTGACTGTGTTTTTTCCCCACAGATCCTTGGCTTGGTCCCTCCTACCTGTGTGTCCATGCAGCTCACTCTTTCCTGGTGCTTCACAGCCGTCATTAGACAGGAAGTAGCTAAGAGCATCCTGTCTCCATCACACTCCGAGCAGCAGTTCTTGCATAAACTCTGCTTGTGTGTTCGCTGCATTGCATTTAACAGACTGGCTGGCATTTCAGTGTGACACATTGTGAAGTTGTTTTGTTTTGTTTTGTTTTAAGTATTTGATAATTAAAGACTCAGTTCAAATAAAGAGAAGACACAGTCTTGGTTATTGCCTTGACATGTTCATTCCAGCAATTTTTCAAAAACTTTTACTTGAATAGGTTTCAGTAAATTCAGGAATTCTTAGTATTGAATGCACCAACCCATAAACTATCTTTTTCTTTTTAGGGCAATATGTTTGTATTCTTCCCTTTGATTTATATGAAATGAATTGAAAAAAGGAAAAGTACAATTTTAATTTAGGAATAGTTCTTTGATCATCGGGCTTGCCTTTCTTTTTTTCTATTAGCAATTGTTAAGCAAAGTAATTAGTCCTTGATTGTAGAGGCTCCTTTGTGGGCAAAATGGCTAACTGTCTGCTTTCTTTTCTGCTGCAGGCAGTGGCCACCTCTGCAGAGCCCCATGAACACAGCAGGCGTGAAGGCCAGGCTGGCAGCCCTGGAGATGAAGGCCTGGAGCTGGGGCCTATGGACATAGATGTGTATGTGGGTCTGAAGCACGCTGGACTGTGGCCACGGGCACCCTGCCCCAGGAACATGACAACAGCTCAGAATGGCCATGGACAAGGTGCTGCAGCTACCTGTTCAGCCTCAGATCCAAAGGACCCCAGAATGGTGACTATCCCAGCATGTCAGAATGGAGGGTGTAGGAGCAGCCCCAGCAGTGACACTGAATCCCCTGAAGCCAGAATCAGCCCTTCCAAACTTGTGCGTCTTTTCTCTGTGAGCCGGAAAAGAATGAGTGCCAACCCTGAGAGGCCCCGTTCCATGGTCCTGATGGGGAATTCCTCAACATGGAATGCACTGGCCTCCTTCCGGAAAATGGGGTCTTTTAAAAAACTGAAGTCCTCTGTCTTCCAAGGAATTCAGAACCGGGAGGGCTCAGGTGCCTCAAAGGAAGATGCATCAGAGCATGACCTGGGAAAAGGCATCCCTAATGGTGCCGTCATGGGGATTGATGCAAGCAGGTGCTCCTTGTTGGGACAGTCAGGTGACCCCCACAGGGCTGGGGAAGGGGCCACATCTGATGGCTCTGATCCAGAGGACATGGATGATGCCTTCCAGAGGAGTACCCATCGCTCCCGCAGCATCCGCAGAGCCTATGGCCTGGGCCGCATCAATCTCCTGGATTCAGAGAAACATCACACCCCTCAGAACCATGTTAGGCCCCTGTCCCCCATCATTCAGGAGCCCACCCTGTGTGAAATCCTAGTGAAGGACTCTGAAAACAATAGCATCATCTACAGGAGGAGCAAGAGCACAGACAACCTAAACTTCCTAAAGAAAAGTTCCTTCAAGCGAAAGTCCACCTCCAATCTCACAGACCTCCGGGTGGCTAACGAGAAGCAAACGCCTCAGCGGACCCTAAGCAGTTCATCTGCGGACTCTGAAAAACTTGGTGGGTCAGAGAGAAGGATGAAACGCTGGAAGAGCCCCATAAGGGCCAAGGACTTTGACAGAGTCTTAAAACTTATGAGCAATGTGACCGATGCTGCCTGGAAGAGAGAGGGTCCCAAGAGTGGGGCCCCGTCCCCCAGCGAGGCAAACCTCAGACTCCGGCTGCACAGCAGACTGCACGATGACTACTCCCGCCGGGTGTCCAGCAGCACCGAGCAGGATAGGAGGCGAGGTGTGTCTCCTGGGCACAGTGCTGCTGCGTCCTGCCCTGCAGCCCCTGGCTTCAGCTCTGCCACTTCTCAGGAGCCCAGGATGGACGTTGACACAGCTGTGTTCCCTCTTGAAGCCCAGAGCTCCCAGGCATCAGAAAGTGATGGTCCCTCTGCCAGCAGCCCCTCAAGTCCAATTGACTCGAAAGTGTTGAGCAAAACCTCTAACGAGCCAGATGCAGGCAGCCAGTTTACATTTGACCCCAGGCATCCTCCCACCCCTCTCAGGCCCACCACACCCAAGCCCCAGAGCCCTCAGAGCCCAGGGACCGGAGGTGCCAAGTGTCCCAACAGTCTCAGTGCACTGTCCCTGAGTTCAGTGGAAAGTGAAGAAAGGGTAGAAGATTTCACTCAGAGAGAGCCTGGGCCTGTGTCCTTCCAGGACTCAGTGCAAACCGCATGTGGTGATGAAGATGGCAATGGTGTTGGTGGTGGCAGCCATCCTCAGCTGAGCCTCACTGGGACAGCCAGTCCTGAGGAAAAGAAGGAAGAGGTAAGGGTCTGGGTGGGGGTCCCTCCTTTAGGTGGCCCTGCCCGGTGAGCAGTGCTTGTCCACTGTCAGTCTTCATCTCACCTGGAGATTTCCATGCTGCTCAGGGGGATTGCCCTTGGTCATTAATTGTCGTAGTGACTTGTGGCCCTGTGCCAATCATGTCACAGTTATTAGCGGGGATGGGAGTTGTCAAATTGCTGTTTACCAAGTTCAGAAGTAATTTCTATCTCTTTTGAAATGAATTGCTAATATATGAAATTCCTTGAGATAATATTTACCATTTCATTCATTTCACTGAGCATCTACAATGTACTAGAGTCTGGAGGGGTAAGGATGTTCTATGTGGCTATTAGGGGTTCTCAATATTTTGCATTTTTGAAACTATTTATTACTCACATAGCTCTTTTTCACATTTTAAACTGTTTCTATATCCTTTTCAACAGAGTTCTTATAAATAATATTATTTGTGTTAGGAGACCATTATATGTCCTAATACTTATTTTAATTCCTAGGAATGAATTAGAAACACGTAGTTCAGTACCTATCAACCCACAGGTGATGTTTGTTCAAAGTGATTTACATGATGGTTATTGTTCTTATTTTTATAATAGAACTTAAAGTATCTCATGAATTGAATCAGCTAATAACTGTCAGTATTACAAGAGCAGTTTTCTTTTCGCATTCTGTCACACATCCAGACCGTTTAACTTTACTGTGTAATTTTCACTTTATAAGTGCATTCAGGAATATTACCTAGCATAGCTGAAAGATGGGGAAATGCATCCATGTGTATGTATTGCAAATAATTCTTCACCTACGTCACTGGAGTGTTTTACAGGTGTGAATTGGCTTGCCTGGGGGGCAGGGCGGGGCAGGGGGAACCCTAGCAACTGTTCCTTCCCTCTTATTCCTGTGGAGGACCTCTGTTTTGTCTGACTTCCTGAAGATGAACAGCTAGATTTGCAAATACACAAGCCAGGGCAGCCAGTGGACTGTCCATTTTTGACCTTTGGTATCCAGAGACACCTAGATGATAGAAACTTCTGGAAAAACCTATAAAGTAGAATTGTTGAAAAGTACTTTCAGAAGATCCAAATCAGCTTAATCAGCTTGGTGCTGGGGATCCCTGGGTAGTCAGAGAAGTGAGGCTGCCTCACTGTGTGATTCTAGGTAACTATGGAGACCTGAGGGCTAGTCTGCTTTCCAGAGCTCTCCCATATTGATGACCATTTGCTCGTTTGCATATTTTGAAAAATTCTTGTGGAACAGTTGTAAGACATAGAACTAGTTGCCAACCTTGGTAAGGACTTGCAGTTCAACTGGCTCTGATTTAAATATTTTTTTAAGTTGTCGATGGACACGATATCTATCTTTTTTCCTTCTTCCTTTCCTTTCCCTTTCCCTTTCCTTTTCCCTTTTCCTTTCCTTTCCCTTTCCCTTTCCTTTCGTTCTAAGGATCAAACCTAGTGCTCACATGTACCAGGCAAGCACTCTGCCACTAAGCTACAACCCCAGTCCCTGGCTCTGATTTTTTAATTGACTACTCATTCCTGAATGCATTAGTCAGTTTGAATCACTATAACAAAATACTTTACCTAGTCTCTGTGATGTCAAGAGAAGGTTATTTTGGCTCATATTTCTGGAGGTTGAAGTCTAAGATTGAGCAGCCCCATTGGTTTGGGCCTCTGGCATGGGTGCCACATCATGGCAGGAATAGGTGTCAAAGGGAGCAAGCAGTTACATCTGAAGCCAGAAAGCAGAGACAAGATGAGTGGGTCCCATAATCCTGTTCCAGGGCATGTACCCAGTGCCCTAAGGACCTCCTACTAGCCCTCACCCCTTAAAGGTCCATAGTACTTCCCAATACCATCACCTTGGGACCAAGCTTTTATATTCAACCTTTGCAGGACATTCAGCATCCAAACAATAACCTTGGGTGAAAAGAAGTATAACATTCCTTCTACTAGACACTCTGTTCTGCCCCACTGATGGGGAATCCTGCCTCCCTAAAAAAGAATTTGTTTGAGTCTAGAGGGCTCTTTGTGTTAAATTTGGGATTTTGTTTTATTTACAAAATTAGTAAAAAAAAAAAAAAAAAATAGAATATTTTATTCCTGCTGGGTGTGTTGGCGCACATCTCTAATGCCAGAAACTTGGGAGGTTGAAGCAAGAGGATCACAAGTTTGAGGCTAGCCTGGGCAAATTAATTATGAAACCTTGTCTCAAAGTAAAAAGTATTCAAAAAGGGCTTGGATGTAGCTCAGTGGTAGAGTGCCCCTGGGTT
This sequence comes from Glaucomys volans, assembly GCA_020662805.1. Lineage (NCBI taxonomy): Eukaryota > Metazoa > Chordata > Mammalia > Rodentia > Sciuridae > Glaucomys > Glaucomys volans. The sequence continues at coordinate 920,481 of JAJEJO010000120.1, forward strand.
CAATCCCCAGTACTGGGATTAAAGAAAAAAAAAAAGAAAAAAATATTTAATCCTTGAGTGTAAATTAAATAAAGATAAGCAAAAATTAGCATTTAAACTGGTCATTTACTTGCCAGGGTGATTTTGTCCATTCTGTATTGTTATACATGTATATTTGCTGTTATTAGTTAAGTATGATTTGATTTCTACCCACAAGGGGTCACCAAAGATAGAAAGTAAAAGAAACTTTGGTATTAAAATTCAGTTTATCAGAAATGCACACATGTCCATATCTACAGATTTGCCTCGAGATGTTCATCACATTTTTAGGTTGTGTTCATTTCCTCAAAATTCTTATGTAGCATATTAAGATTCTTCTTGTCCCCTGCCCCGCTTCCACCCCAATAAGGGGGATTGTATCTAGGGGTGCTCTACCACTGAGCTACATCCCTAACCCTTTTTATTTTTTATTCGGAGACAGGGTCTCCCTAAGTTGCCAAAGCTGGCCTTGAACTTGTGATCCTCCTGCCTCAGTATCCTGAGTTGTTAGGATTACAGGTGTGTATTACCACACCCGACCCTCTTCATTTATTAACAAAAATGTCAAAGGAGAAAAACAGAATGGGAGCTCAGAGGTAGATGCTTGCCTGAAATGCTTGAGGCCCTTCGTTTAATCCCAAGCACTACAAAGAGACAAAGAGAAAATGTAATGATAGTTTACCCAATTTTCATCTTATATATTGGGAATCATCAATGTTACTTACAGAGAAGTACTTGTAAACTATAGGCCTTTAATTTTGACACTGAGAAACAGAAAACAAAGTGAAACAAATAAAACACTGCAAACTGCAAGAATTCTAACCTTCATGGCTTAAAGCAATATTTAGAAAATGTTAATAGCATATAGAAAATTAAATTTCAGTCTTTACTATGTTTTAATATATGTGATGTTACTTGTTATTTTGTCCATTGCAAATATGATTCTAGTTATAAGCTTAAAGCAAATTTAAGCAGTGTTTACTGTTAAATGTAAAAAGGTTGAAATCTGCATGTGGGGCTGGGGTTGTGGCTCAGTGGTAGAGCACTCACCTGGCACCTGTGAGGCCCTGGGTTCGATTCTCAGCACCACATAAACATAGAATAAAATTGTTATATCCACCTACAACTAAAAATATTTTTTAAAAAGAAAATAAATCTACATGTATTATGCCATTATTGATAATAAAAATTATAATGAACTTTCAATAAAGGAAGGGTAATATTTAGAATTACTTATTTGTCACATACCACCCTAAAAATGACAAAATCTTCTTTGGAAAATTGTAAGCAGTTTAACAAGATGGTGTATTCCTGTAAAAAAGAACTGGGAAAATGTCATGCTACTTTCATTTGTAATGCACATTCTACTCCTGCCACCTAGCGGTCAGCTTTGCTGTAAGAACAGTTGAATAGTCCTTAGTTCAAAAATGAGGACTGGGGTGTAGCTCAGTTATGGAGGGCTTCCCTAGCATGTGCAAATTCCTGGCTTCCATTCCCAGAGAGAGAGACACACACAGAGAGAGGGAGGGAGAGGGAGGGGGATGGGGGAGGATGGGGACAGAGACTGGGGGGGGC